>NW_021028375.1:82972-136208 GCF_004153795.1 Camellia sinensis | reverse complement strand
CAAGTTACTTATGATTAAATTATACTAACTTTATTTTTTTTGCAGGATGGTGGGTCTTACTAACTTTTTTATGCAGGGCTGACCCATCATATTTTTATTATTTTGTTTATTTTACAATCAATTTATATTCTGTTGTGTACGGACAAGAAACAAAATGCCACCGTATCTCGAGAAACTACTCAGTCGTCTCGGTGCGGTTGGAACTACTTGTCTTGTTCCGTAATAAGAATTTAATGTATTTTTGTTTGTCTGGTGGACACGTGGGTGTTGAATCTTGTACTTATACCAGTATATCTGTATACTGACCCGCTTTGTCTCTTGGCAACTCGAGTGCGTTCTGTTTGAGCGCAGCTGAGCTTCTTTTGCAGGATTAGTTGAGGCTATGGTGGTGACGTGGATTAACTATAGGTGTTGGACATGTCTCTTAGATTTCTTTTATTTTCTTGAGCTTAGGGTTGATATAGAAGAGGGAGAGAAGACATACCTCTTTGTCTTCGGTTGTGCCGTTTCAGGTTGTGGAATGAGAAAACGAAGAAGACTCATTTTAGGTCAATCTTGTTTATTCGGTCATTAAAAAAAAAAAAAAGACAGATTAAAAACGACGTCGTTTTGATATAAATTTATTAGCGACGAAAATAATTTCGTTGCCATAAATAGCACTCAACTTTCAGCGACTAGTTTAATTCTGTCGCCAAAACGTCGGAAATTGGCGACAAACAGTTTCGTCGCCATATATTAATTGCGTCGCCAAAACTTTTTTAGCGCTCCCGCGCGAAAAATTAAATTGGCGCCAACCATTTTTCGCGATGAATTTAAATATTTGTTGCTAATGGTGTATTTTTTGGCGACCAACACGTATATTGTCGCCAAAAAAATACAATCGGCAACCAAATTCAATTTTGTTGCTAAAAAACGTCGCAGAAAATGCTTTTTGTTGTAGTGTGTGTTAAGGAAGAACAAGAATCAATGTGATGTAAGCTAAGCCGTGATGGCCAAGTACTTGTGTAATGATAAGATCTGCTTGTGTTATGTATTTTGTGATTGTAGGTCAAAACTCGAGGATTAATTGACCATTTACGGGAACCACTGTGAGTAACATTTCATTAAAGATATGTTGATATGAATAATGTTCCAAATGAAATGTGATAAGCTATTATTTCTGAAATGATATTTGTTTACGTGAACGAACATCCCAAGTTTGAAATCTATTATGGCATCCATAGATAGTCCCAAGTCATGGGGGACGGCATGAAAATGCGAGTCCATGACATACAAGTTTACGAGATCTCGTTAGCCATTTCATTGTGGTGATATGTGTTTAATCGGTATCCGGAACTGATTACTCTAGACGAAAGACATTCTGTGATGTGTTCTATGGGATGTACCATTATTATGTTCTGATATGAAAATGATTATGCTCTGGCCTGTTTTCTGCTTATAATATATTCGGATTTCGTTCACTAACCCCTTTACCTTAATGTTATTCATTGGACTTTAGCTCATTGTGTGTATATATATGTATAGGTGAGCATTCAAGAGCCCGAGCCTGAAGGCTTTTGTCTGGATCTGTGTTCTGTTGTCAACCAACCATTGTGCCTCACGTGGAGGTTCCCGAAGTGTCCTGTGTTCAAGTTCTGTTGGTTCTGTGTATATGTATGACTTGAGTTAATTCTGTTGGCTGGACTTAAGATATTGTAATGTGTGTGGGTATAATGTATGAGTGGCTTTTGATTATGTATATAAAGTTTTTAAATATTCCGTATCATATAAGTCAGCACAGCTCATTGGACAACTATATTTATGTATTTGCTTCCGCTAGCCCCTTTAATTTTGTTAATCTGTTCAGAGGCCTTCGGTAGTCCAAAGATTACTGGCCGGTTACGATGCTAAACCTATAGGGGCGGGTTTGGGTCGTGACAGAGTGGTATCAAAGCACGTGATAATACCTAACACACGTGTCCATTGAGCATTGGAATGTCTAGAACGAATTTAAGTTTCATGCACATGGGAAATAAGTAGTTAATTGTGCTTTCGGGATTATGTATTCACATTTGTGTGATATGTTTAGGTGTTGAAACTATGTTTTATGAGCTGTCAAGGAATTGTAATGGTTATAGGGGAAACTCGAATGTGTTTAACAAGCTTAGCGATGAGGGTAAAAGCTAAGAAATGTTGTGAAATGTCTAATGTTATAAGGGAATCAAGAGTTTGACTAAAGCATTGGTGAGAATAGGCATGTTGATTTGTGGAAACGTAGTATTATGTAAAATTAGAATCTTTAATGAAGGTCATGGAAGCTATATGCATTATATGTTAAACTGGACTATGAGAATACTTGGAAAATTGAGGAATTTGATGATCAACGAGATACGTGGAACTATAGTGATTGAGGACGAGAGAAGTCATTTGATATGTAAGATAGTACATTTTAGTGGGAACCCATTATGTGGAATAGTAAACCGTAGAGTCTCATGCCTTTGTAGAATGACCTTGAAAGTCTAATTGGAATCACGTTTGGCCAGCGTGCTTCAAATCAAAAATTCTTGGTAAATTCCTTGGGAATGAATAGGTCACCCTACTAGTGTCCTTATATGTCTATGTGTGTATGTCTACTTGTATATGATATGTGCTTTGTAATATAATTTAAGTCAACGAATCAACCCAGGTATTGTCAACCATTTTCTTGTGTTTAACCATTTCCTTCCATCAATAAGAGGAGGTAGTGAAAAAGTATGAATGAAGTGGAAATTGGGTCTTTATCAGAGTGATGAGGTTAAGTAGAAGAAGTATTAGAGAATGTAGTGAAGCCTGTGAATCCTACTGCACATAGCAAGATCAAAAGGGAGAATTAAGTATGGAAGTGAAAAGTGAACCAAGGGAGAAAACTAAGAATTTTGTGGCAAGAAAGACGAGCAATTCCAGGTAAAGTTGTAAGAAAAGTAAGTTATCCTAGTATGTTATATGTCACAAGATCTATCGAGGACTGTGTCATTGAATTACTGGAAATGTGAGAAATTGGGGCATTAAATAAAAGACTATCCCAAAACCTAAGAGAAAGCATAAATAATTTAATTGGTTAAGGATAGTACTTATGTACAAGTAGGTCTGCTTGAAGTTAACAGTTTATGTGTGGGTGTTTGTTTTTAAATAAAGTTGTGTTATAATGTTTTGATAAAGTGTTGCTTTGCTTTGTTTTGGAAGAGTATTTAGTCTAGCATGAATGATTATCCATTAGTTTCTGTATCAAGTATTAGCTTTGTTTTGATGACATTCTTGAAAGGTCCTTTCGTGCTAGGGGATGTTAAGCTTATGTAGCACCTAGATATCTCTTTGCCATCGACGATCATGTACGGATGGTACCACCGACGGTCTTGTACGGGTGGGTTATGTTCTGCCACCGACGGTCTTGTACGGGTGAGTTGTCTAACCGATTCCGGGTCGGCCACCGACGGTCATGAACGGGTGTGCTTCGATTCCGGGGGCGGTTATTCCTCTATTCTGTCAAGAATGTCATCCTTTGTGTTATGTATATGTTAGTAAACAGCCCTAGAGGCTTTGAAACATTTTGATTGATGAACTCAATTCATCCTATGTTTTGTTACCAGTTATGTCATGTGTTACTTGATTAAGACGGAACCCATTTGTTGGAATCATTTAGAACTCAACTGAGGTTGCTAAAAAGGAAATTATTATCAGATTATCGCTAAGATTTGAACTAACTTAAAGACTAAACGATTTGAGCCAATGAAAATTTTCCTACTTGATATCTGAAGAAGTAAGACTTCATTTACCGAAATTATATTATTATGGAACTAGTGAAAACATTGATAGTGACTAATTACGTTATATTGAATTACAAACCTGGAAGAATTAACGGGGCTGGACTGTGACTAATGAACGCTTTGAAACCCACTTCTTGATATGAACAATTACATACCTGTGCACCCACATGTGAACTTACTTGGAGAATGTAACATTGTATTTGACTTGAACTCTTCGATATGAACTATTGTGCTACATAACTCAGATGTGATTTGAGAACCGAGGAACTTGGAACAACTGTAGAACTACTGACTATGCACCTAAGCGAATGGAGTATGAACTATAGAATTAATATACCTTGTTTGGAAATAATAAGGCTAGAACCTTTACCTGATCTAATGTGATAGAACTATGGTTTGATGAGACCTTTGTGTACCTGAGAGAACTTCTGTTTGACGACTCACGCTTGAACTTTGACTTGATATGACTGGGTAGAACTTGCATCTGCTATGACCTGATTGAACTTTCATTGATTTGATCTGAGGAGACCCTTATTGAGAGCTATTATCTGATTGATTACATTATGGGGGATTGTGAATTGCTTTTGATTGAATTGCAGGGCCGTGTTGCTAAAGGAACTAATCGAATGAGAATTAGAATCAATCTTGAACCCTTAGGAAGAATGTGAACCGTCAACGGCAGACTATGTGATTACGAATAGCTTCTTACTATATGCCTATAACCGATTGGGAAAACACGTGAATGAGATTATGAAATTTGGTAACTTGTGCTTGGGGAATATGGGAATATTGTATATATGACACATGGTTAATTACTCAGGTATTACCGTTACTACCATGAAATTGTTTGACTAAGAGAACGATTACTTTTGTGTTACTGTACTTCAAACTGATGGAATTTATTGACAGCAGACTGGTTCGATTATAAACTCTGATTACCTGGGAGGATATGCAATCAGTATGACTGCTTCTGTATTGACACATAGTATGATTGAATCTGCAAAAACTGAGGCTGATGAATAGTATATAAATGATAACCTCAGAATGACCTGGATTAACTGTAATAAGATTACCGGATTGAAAACCAAATCGAACAAGGACCAAATAGATGACTCGGGAGTGAGTAAATCAAGTCTCTGTGACTTAATAACGGGAAACAGTGTGAGTCTATGACGTCCCATAAGTACTTGATATGAGTAATATGAACAATAACGTAGTAAAGTTGTGTTCAACTGTATTTGTTTTCTGTGTGTCTAAAAGGGATCTGTTTTCTGAAATATTATGTGTTGTGCAATGAATAATTATCCAATCTCTGATTTGTATTCATGTGACTGTTGGTATTATGTGATATCTATTGGCTATTACCCGGTATCGGAGGTTCCTTTATGGAACTTATATCTATCTGCACTCTGTTACCCGTACCGGAGGCCCTGTCATGGGGACTCAGCTTATCTGTTCTCTGTTCCCGAAATCGGAGGTTCCTTTATGGGACTGGTTATTCATAACCATCACATGTCTGCATCTGTTCTGTATCTGCTATGTCTTCATCTGTTCTGTATCTGCTATGTTTGTATCTGTTCTGTATCTGCTATGCCTGCATTTGTTTTGTATCCGCTCTGTTAGTGCTAATGAATGCACCACGCATGCTTAAGTAAGAATTGTGACATCTGTATATAATCTGGACAAGAATGTGAATATGAACATGTATATGAACCGGTTTCTGATTAAAATCTAAATGCGTATAAGACTCTATTTTGATACGAACCCTTATCTCTGTATATGATTTGTGATTCTGTTGCTATACGAAGCTAAGGTCGAGATTGGGTTATGAGCATATTTACGAATATGGTTATATTTCTGTTTTGTAAAGAATTGCAGTTATATTTTCGATGAACATCATTTCTTTTGATATAAGATAACTTGAGTTTGGAGGACCAAACTTTTTAAGGTGGGGAGACTGTAATAACCCCGACCCGTAATTAGCCATTAGTCAGTAATCAAGGATGTTAATTAAGCGGATAAAATAAATTATGGGATTATTATGGAATTTTACATGATTTTGGCCTCCTATCTGTTACGTATAACAATATCTGTTTGGATTTCGCTTTAAGATGTAAATTGAAAGCCTTATCGACATCCGAAATCGAAATTGATTACATCAACGTGTTAGTTGGAAATTTTAGAACACCATGGAAAATTTTATTAAGAATTGATTCGGTTCGGTAAAAATCGCATGTGATTAAATTGAACCTTGATAGGAACTAATTTGGATTAATTGAATTTTCGTGCTAGCCTGAATAAATTAAGGTTACTTATGTTTGATTTAAGTAATGCATGATTGGTACCTAATCTAATCCTATTAATGATCCAAGATGTGATTGAGTGTATGATGTGTTGAGGCATTTTGTGGTGTTGAGTGTAGGGGATTAAAACCCAGGTGTGTGTGTTGGATGTGTGCATGTGTGTGCACGTGTATGGTGCTCAAAGTGAGGTGTGTGTTGTGTATATTCAGCTGAGTGAGGGGGTGTGGTAGGTTGCCTCTTTGGTCTATTGTATGAGAGAGAGAATGTAACTAGAGAGTGAGAGAGTGAGCTCTTGAGGTTGAAGAAGAAGAAGGAAATTAGGAGGACCATCTCTCATTGTTCAAAATCAAGAAGCTAGGTAAGAGTCTAGAGCCTATTCTTTTGTAGACAACCTTCCATGCATCTTGTACTAAGAAATTGGTGAATCAATTACTGAAATTTGAAGTGAAGTTGGGTTTTTGAGCAAGAAAATGGCTTGTGTGCATGTTTATGGAGGATTATACCTTGTTCATTCATGTCTTGGGTTTTTCTCTTGAAATCTTTGCATGCATGTAAGTTTTACTCATCATCTTCAAGAAATTATCATGTTTCATGTTTCAAAATTACATGAGCTTATGGTTTTCATTGCATGTTTTGTGGAACAAAAGAAAGGAGTTTGAAAATCTTCCATGCATGAGCTTTGGAGTTCAAATTTGCTAAATCCTTGAGATTTGAGCTAAATGTTTGAGAGTGATCGTGTAATTGTATTTTAGAAAGGCCTTCCAAGTGTTTTGATCAAGCTTTGCATGAGTATAGCCATTAAAATCACATTTTGAAGCTCAAACCCTGTTTTGAAAAACCCAGAATTTTACAGTCCGCTCGAGCGAGGAAACCTGCGCTCGAGCGGAAAATGCGAGCTCTCAGTATTTTTTTTTCAGACATGAGCTCTCTGCTCGAGCGACCACTTGGACGCTCGAGCGAACCCTTTACATGTTGTCGATACGCTCGAGCGTAGGAGTTGTAGCTCGAGCGTGGACTTCGACCAACCAGTACTTTTTCCAAGTTTGCAAGTCGCTCGAGCGAAGGAAGTCACACTCGAGCGAGGAAGTCTACGCTCGAGCGGGGACCTTATTTTTAGAAAATTTTACCAAGTGTTCTAAGGCATGTTTTGGCATCCTTATTGCATCTTAGGCATTCCTAAGCCTTAATTAAGCCATATTAAGGAGGTTATGGATTAGAAACACACTAAGGAATGAATGTACTAAGTTATGAGACTGCAAGTGTGTGTGTTTTAGGAAATGTGGTAAGAAAGAATAAGAACCAAAATAATGAAAGCTAAGCCTTAATGGCCACTTGAATGTGAATGTGTAATGATAAGACATGCTTGTGTTATGTATTTTGTGATTGTAGGTTAAGACTCGTGGATTGATTGACCGCTTACTGGAACCACTGTGAGTAACGTTATCGTAAAGATACGTTCATATGAATTATGTTCCAAATGAAATATGATAAGCTATGATTTCTGAAATGTTATCTGTTTACGTGAATGAACATTCCAAGTTTGAAATCTATTATGGCATCAATAGATAGTTCCAAGTCATGGGGGACGGCATGAAAATGTGGGTCCATGACATACAAGTAATTACGAGATCTCGTTAGCCACTTCATTGTGGTGATATGTGTTTAATCGGTATTCGGAACCGATCACTCTAGTCGGAAGACGTTTTGTGATGTGTTCAATGGGATGTACCATTATTATGTTCTGATATGAGAATGATTATGCGATGATATGTTTTCGCTTATGATATGTTCGGATTTCATTCACTAACCCCTTTACCTTAATGTTATTCACTGGACTTTAGCTCACTGTTTGTATATATATGTATATAGGTGAGCGTTCTGGAGTTCAACCCCGAAAGCTTTTGTCTGGAACTGTGTTTCTGTTGTCAGCCAACCATTGCGCCTCACATAGAGGTTCCCGAAGTGTGCTGTGTTCAGTCTTTTTGGTTTTGTATATGTATGAGACTGGATGTGATTAAGTTGGCTGTACTTAATATACTGTATTGTGTGTGGGTATAATGTATGGTTGACTATCGGATATGTATATAAACTTTTAAATATTCTGTTTCATATAAGTCAGCACAGCTCATTGGGCAATTATATTTATGTATTTGCTTCCGCCAGCCCCTTTATTTTTGTTAATCTGTTCAGAGGCCTTCGGTAATTCAAGGATTACTGGTCGGTTACGATGCTAAACTTATAGGGACGGGTTTGGGTTGTGATATAGTGGTATCTGAGCACGAGTTATACCGCATACACGTGTCCATATGAGCTATAGGATGTCCTAGAAATGAAATAGGGACATTGCATTACCATGCCTAAGTGCATGAACTATTATGAACACGCCCTTATGGAAAATGAATTAAAATGAAACTTTTGTGCATGATCAAAGAAGTTAAGTGAAATAACATGTAATGTTAATTTCAATACCGAATGTGAAATCTATGTGAACATGAACATATGAAAGCAAAGGATCATGTGACTGTATCTGAATTGAAATGAAAGTGTAAACGCGTTTGATGTGAAGTGAAATGTGAGAACAGTGAGAACTTTCCTTATATTAATAAGCACCCTGTTTGTGTGTAGCCAATGGAAATGACAAGGAATGTAGACGAATCTGAATCTTCTGACGCTAGAATTAGCCGGTTAGAAAGAATGGTTGAAGCCTTAATTGAAAATCTGAAACAACAGCAACAAGGGCAAATACATGTACCTGAACCAGCTAATTATGATATGATAACACTGACACAGAAATACAATAAGATGAAACCACCGAAATTTCAGGGGGGTATTGAACCGTTAAAAGTCGAGGCTTAGGTCTTAGAAACTGAGAAAATATTTGAGGTATTTCCATGTACTGAGGCACAAAAAGTTTTGTTGGCAACATTCACACTCAAAGAAGAGGCTAGGAGATGGTGGATATTGGTATGAAATGATAATGAGGGTGTGACATGGGATAGATTTAAAGAAATTTTCTTGGAAAAATATCTTTCCCAATGCATCCGAGATAGAAAGGTATCCGAATTTGAACAACTAAAACAAGGCAATATGACTGTGGCATGCACCCCACATGATAAACACTGACTACAAAAAGGCTAGAAAATTTGAGGGTGGGCTTGACCTAGATGTGTATGACCGTGTTGGCATTTTAAAACTGTCAAAGTATGTAGATGTTCTTGATAGGGCTTTAATGTCCGAGGCAAACATAGCAGTCTTGAAAATATCGAAATCAACATCATCAACTTAATCCGAAAGAACGAAACAGAAGAAATAAAAAGTTGAAATGACTAGTAATTTGTTGATCTCTACGAATGAAAAATCTGGGGCAATAATTGTGAACAAAGAAAGTCGGGGAAGCAATATGAACAATGGCATACCTAGTTGTAAAGAATGTGAGAAACAACATTGGGGCATTTGTCGCCGCCTGTCAGGGGACTGTTTTAGATGTGGTCAGAAAGGGCACTTGGCTAAATCTTGCCCGCGAACTCATCCGAACAACACTAGGCCTAATGCTAGTACGATTGGTTCTGTTTCTATACCCTAATTCCAGAAAATGCTTGGAATGCTGAAACGATTGACGCAGGTATTACCTTAACTATGTGCAATTGTTTATATGGGAATTTGTGTGGAAGGTGTACATTCCTTAACTTGATATAGATTGTGGACATGTTAATTGGACCAATTGAATTATTAGAATTATGAACCCTAGTTATTGACTGTCTTGAAGACTTACTATTTAATGTAAATTTTATGTGAGATGCACAAAACCCTATAATGAATCACTTGAGCCTTGGGAATTGTTGAGACTTATGGACAATGAGAATTTGCTGGGTTAAATCTTTGTATCGTATTGTAAAAATTTAATATGAACTGTTAGGTATGACCTTTTGAACTATGCTAGAATTATTGGACATGGGAACACATTATGTTTGACTATAATTTGGAAAATCTGTATGACCATGACTTGAACTGAACTGTTATATATTGACTGACGCCATCGAATGATTAGACCTGTGATCTTGAATTGTATACATGAATCAGTCACGTGGGGAATTTCTGGAATTGAGAACCTATGTCAGTTTGGAAGAATGAACTTCTGCTTATGCATTTGTGAACGAATGCCTAAATGATAAGTGATTTTAGACTCGTACCTGTATATATGTATCCATGCTTGCAATACTATTAGAATTGAGGGGGTTGAATTGTGGTTAATGAATCCTTTGAGATCTACTGTTTGATGCGGACTATATGCGTGACACTGCGAAGCTCTATGTTTAACAATTACCTATGCTATAGAAAATGTTTGGACTTGTATAGATATGCATACCTTTGCTTGAGAATGCTATTAGACTCTGGACATGAACATATATGATTATACCTTTGCTCAGATTGATTGATATGATTATTTGTTGATAACTTGACCGTTGGGACTATGATTCTGGGAAATTGTTATATTGACTGTGATGCTTACTTTTTGATATGAACAATTACATATCTGTGCACCCACATGTGAACTTAATTGGAGAATGTAACATTGTATATGACCTGAACTCTTCGATATGAACTATTGTGATACATAACTCTGATGTGATTTGAGAACCGAGGAACTTAGAACAACTATAGAACTACTGACTATGCACCTAAGCGAATGGAGTATGAACTATAGAACCAAATGTGCTTCATTGGGAAATAATAAGAATAGAACCTTTATCTGATCTGATCTGATAGAACTATGGTTTGATGAGGCCTTTGTTTACCTAAGAGAACTTCTGTCTGATGACTCACGCTTCGAACTTTTGGTTGATGTGATTGGGTAGAACTTTTATCTAATATGACCTGGTTGAACTTTTATTGATTTGATCTGAGGAGACCTTATTAAGAGCTATTATCTTATTTGGTTACATTATGGGGGAGTGTGAATTGCTTATGATTGAATGACAGGGCTGTGTTGCTAAGGGAACTAACCGAATGAAAAATTTGAATCGATCTCAAACATTTAGGAAGAATGTGAACCGTTAACAGCAAACTATGTGATTATAAATGCCTTTTCACCATACGCCTATAACTGATAGGAAATACACGAATGCGATTATGGAATTTGGTAACTTATGTTTGGAGAATATGGGGATTACTGTATATATGACATGTGATTAATTACTTGGTATTACCGTTATGACTATGAACTGGTCTGACTAGACAATGATTGCTTTGGTGCTACTGTACTTCAAAACGAATGGAATTTGTTGACAACAGACTGGTTTGATTATAAACTCTGACTATCTGGAAGTATATGTAATCAGTATGACTGCTTCTGTATTGACACATAGTACGATTGAATCTGTGGAAACTGAGGCTGATTAATAGTATATGAATGATTACTTCGGAATTCCGTTTACTGCCATGGGGTTAATGTACGAAATTGTCTCGTATTTCTGATAACTTTAGAATGACCTTGACTGACTGTGATGGATTACCGAATTGAGAACCAAATTGAACAAAGATCGGATGAATGACTTGGACATGAATAAATCGAATCTCTGTAACTTAACGGGGGAAATTACTTACAAAAAGGAAACAGTGTGAATCTATGACCCCCGATAAGTACTTGATATAAGTAATGTAATTAATAACTTAGTCAAGTCGTGTTCCATTATATTTGTTTTCTGTGTGACGAAATAAGTTTTACTTTCTGAAATGCTATATGTTGTATACTACATGATTGTCCAATCTCTGATATGTATTCGTGTGACTCTTGGTATTATGTGATATCTGTTGGCTGTTACCCGGTATCGGAGGTTCCTTTATGGAACTTATATCTGTCTGCATTCTGTTACCCGTACCGGAGGCCCCATCATAGGGGAGGGGGGCTCAGCTTATCTGTTCTCTGTTCCCGGATTCAAAAGTTTCTTTATGGAACTGGTTATTCATAACCATCACGTGTCTATATCTGTTATGTATCTGCCATGTCTGCATCTGTTTTGTATCTGCTCTGTTAGTGCTAATGAATGCACCACGTATGCTTAAGCAGACTTGTGACATCTGTGTATGATCTGGAGAAGAATATGAAAATGAACATGTATCTGAATCTGTTCTGGACAAAAATCTGAATATGTATAAGACTCTGTTTTAATACAAACCCTAATCTCTGTATCTGATTTATGAGTCTATTTCTGTACAAGCTAAGGCTGAGATTGAATCATGAACATGTTTATGAATCTGGTTATGCTTCTGTTTTGTAAAGAGTTGAAGTTGTATTTCTAACATATGTTAACTCAAGTTTGGAGGACTAAACTTTTTAAGGTGGGGAGACTGTAATAACCCCGACCCGCAATTAGCCAATAGTCAGTAATCAAGGATGGTAATTAAGCAGATAGAACAAATTATGGGATTATTATGGAATTTTACATGATTTTGGCCTCCTATCTGTTACGTGTAGAAATATCTGTTTGGATTCCGCTTTAAGATGTAAATTGAAAGCCTTATCGGCATCCGAAATCGAAATTGATTACATCAACATGTTAGTTGGAAATTTTAGAACACCATGGAAAATTTTATTAAGAATGGATTCGGTTCGGTAAAAATCGCATGTGATTAAATTGAACCTTGATAGGAACTAATTTGGATTAATTGAATTTTCACGCTAGCCTGAATAAATTAAGGTTACTTATGTTTGATTTAAGTAATGCATGATTGGTACCTAATCTAATTCTATTAATGATCCAAGATGTGATTGAGTGTATGATGTGTTGAGGCATTTTGTGGTGTTGAGTGTAAGGGATTAAAACCCATGTGTGTGTGTTGGATGTGTGCATGTGTGTGCACGTGTATGGTGCTCAAAATGAGGTGTGTGTTGTGTATATTCAGCTGAGTGAGGGGGTGTGGTAGGTAGCCTCTTTGGTCTCTTGTGTGAGAGAGAGAATGTAACTAGAGAGTGAGAGAGTGAGCTCTTGAGGTTGAAGAAGAAGAAGGAAATTAGGAGGACCATCTCTCATTGTTCAAAATCAAGAAGCTAGGTAAGAGTCTAGAGCCTATTCTTTTGTAGACAACCTTCCATGAATCTTGTACTAAGAAATTGGTGAATCAATTACTGGAATTTGAAGTGAAGTTGGGTTTTTGAGCAAGAAAATGGCTTGTGTGCATGTTTATGGAGGATTATACCTTGTTCATTCATGTCTTGGGTTTTTCTCTTGAAATCTTTGCATGCATGTAAGTTGTACTCATCATCTTCAAGAAATTATCATGTTTCATGTTTCAAAATTACATGAGCTTATGGTTTTCATTGCATGTTTTGTGGAACAAAAGAAAGGAGTTTGAAAATCTTCCATGCATGAACTTTGGAGTTCAAATTTGCTAAATCCATGCGTTTTGAGCTAAATGTTTGAGAGTGATCGTGTAATTGTATTTTAGAAAGGCCTTCCAAGTGTTTTGATCAAGCTTTGCATGAGTATAGCCATTAAAATCACATTTTGAAGCTCAAACCCTATTTTGAAAAACCCAGAATTTTACAGTTCGCTCGAGCGAGGAAACTTGCGCTCGATCGGAGAATGCGAGCTCTCAGTATTTTTTTTTTCAGACATGAGCTCTCCGCTCGAGCGACCACTTGGACACTCGAGCGAACCCTTTACATGTTGTCGATACGCTCGAGCGTGGGAGTTGTAGCTCGAGTGTGGACTTCGACCAACCAGTACTTTTTCCAAGTTTGCAAGTCACTCGAGCGGCCCCTCTCATTTTGCATGTCCGCTGGAGTGAGGAAGTCTACACTCGAGCGGGGACCATATTTTCAGAAAATTTTACCAAGTGTTCCAAGGCATGTTTTGGCATCCTCATTGCATCTTAGGCATTCCTAAACCTTAATTAAGCCATATTAAGGAGGTTATGGATTAAAAACACACTAAGGAATGAATGTACTAAGTTATGAGACTGCAAGTGTGTGTGTTTTAGGCAATGTGGTAAGAAAGAATAAGAACCAATGTAGTGAAAGTTAAGCCTTAATGGCCACTTGAATGTGAATGTGTAATGGTAAGGCATGCTTGTGTTATGTATTTTGTGATTGTAGGCCAAGACTCGTGGATTGATTGACCGCTTACTAGAACCACTGTGAGTAACGTTATCGTAAAGATACGTTCATATGAATTATGTTCCAAATGAAATATGATAAGCTATGATTTCTGAAATGTTATCTGTTTACGTGAACGAACATTCCAAGTTTGAAATCTATTATGGCATCCATAGATAGTCCCAAGTCATGGGGGACGGCATGAAAATGCGGGTCCATGACATACAAGTAATTACGAGATCTCGTTAGCCACTTCATTGTGGTGATATGTGTTTAATCGGTATCCGGAACCGATTTAAGAAATTTTTATACTTTAAGTATTACGTGACACTATTTTTTATCAATTATAAATATATATATTTTTTATTATTCCTTAAACACTTAACATAAATATAATAAATCTTACTATTAAATCAATTATCATAATAAAAGGTATTACATGAGATATATTCTATCCGCATCCAAAGCGCTCAAAGTGAATTACTGTAATTACCACCTCAATTATCATAATAAAAGGTATTACATGAATGAGAGAGAGAGAGAGAGATCCACTTTTGATGGTTGTCATGAAGCTTATCATGTGTTGAGAGCAAAACAAATTTTAAAAATTTTCTTTTGGACATAAAGCAAATAACTTAACTAGAATGGATATATTGATTCTGTTTGGTATAATTTTTTTAAAGTTAAAAATTGATAATTAAAAACAATCGTTCTTAACTTTCACAAAAATCAATTTTTTTTGTCCAATTTATTTAAGTTTATTATTTGTTATTTAGTGGTAAACCAATTTGTTTTACAATTTGAGTGAAATTTTATTTTAATCCTTATTATTTCAAATTGAACAATTTGTTTTAATTTGCTTTTTTCACTCAAGTTGTAGCATATATGTATAAAAAAATTAAGAGAAATTTGGATCAAAAAAGTAAATTGAAATTGAACTTAAAACATAGTGACTGTTGGGTCTATCCCACATCGACTCGGGAGGGACTTCTCGTCTACCTTATAAGCGTACTGGCACTCACCCAGACACCATGGTAGTCCTCACCGTCGAGGCCGCCACCGCGTTTTTCAAAAACCACGACCAGTCCTTCGCAGACCGAGAGTCCCTGGTCATCATGGCGTCGCACGAGTACATCAAGGGGTCCTCGGCTTTGGCTCCCTATGGCGCGTGCTGAGGCGAATAAACACCATGGAAATGTTTTTTTTTTTTTTCGAACGGCACCATGGAAATGTTGGTCGCTAAAAAGATGAATGAAACAGTGCCCATCAGGTGTTTTTTATTTTTAGGTGTTTGAAGTTATTTTTAGTGGTTTTTTATTTTATTTTATCTTCAGTGAATTTTTTTTATAAATTTTTTTTTAAAAAAAAATTAAAAATTTGAAGATAAAAAGCCTAATACAAATCCAACACGCTTCTTTTAGAATTTTTTAAACTTTTTGATCATTTTTAAATTCTTAATTTTTTAAAAAAAGTAAAAAAAAAATTGACATAATTTTGAAAAAGATCAATAAAGACAAAAAAATTCAAGAAAAGTGTAATTTTTTTTAAGTTGTCCCTGAACACTCCCTTAGTAGATGAAAAATAAAAATCAACCTAAAATAATTTTCCTATTCAACAAAAATTGCGCTAATTTTGGTAGAAAATATATTTTTTTGGAAAAGTATATGAATATTTTTTACTCAAACAAACAAGTTTAGATTTTATTACAGAATCTGTCATATCCTTAACACAATGATCATTGATGGGCATTGTACGGGGAGCAAATATTTCGCGGAGTCCGTACTCCTTTCATCCAAGTTCCTTGTCTATCCGATCGACCTGCGAGCACAATGGCAGTGAGCTACCCGGCGGTGTGTAGTCGAAAAACCCCTCCGACGGTCAAGTTAGCACACACATTTAGGGAGAGAGAGAGAGGAAGAGAGAGATATATCACAATGAGTGTTTCTTACCAAAATGATGTTCCATCCCCAGCATGGGGGTGCAGTCATGCTTATATACTTTCTGCGCTCAACTCTACACCTATTAGTCTCTCGACACGTGGAGCTGCTCTCTCATCTATCAGCACAAATCCAACGAACACCACCTAACCAAACCGTTAGACAACATTAGCGGAAACTCGGCGGCCCAACGGCATTACCTCGGCCTTCCACGACCGTGCTGCGTAACGTGCCTGAGTGCACCACTCACCGAGCTCCATAACGGCCGAGCTCAGTAGCATCCCAGCAAAACCGAGTTCAAGACAGGTCGGTCGGTGAACAGAAGACATTTCCCGCCGAGCTACGCGTGCGACCCATGGAACCCGAAGTGGCAACAGTCATCTCGGTCGAGTAAGCTCGGTCCAAACATGGGACTTGGACCTCGGGCCTGGGCCTCGACCGAGCAAGATCAACTCCAGGGAAGCCCCAGTTAGCTTGGCCTAATCAGGGGCCTGAGCCACGACCGAGTGAAACCCACTCGGAACAGGCCCAAATTAGCTCGGCCCAAACGTGCTCGGCTCTATCCAGTCCGGCTTCTTCCACGGCCCAAAGCCAGATTATAAATCTTTTTCTCAATTGCCCCTTAATTCCATCCGCGCAAGCATGACTAGGATTACCTGATCCGACCGGGGTAGATTCTCCCTCGGTTCTTAGTTCGCAAAACGTTAACCGCGCTAATCCCTAAGCTCGGTTTCTCGATTTGCTCGGTTGACGTCTCAACTCACCTTCCTGTCTCTTCAATACTGACGCCGCCGTCAATGGGGACACGCGTCGATCATTTATTGGCCTTGAGCAGCCAACCCAGACGTCCCTTCAAATATTGGCGATTCATTTCGCCTATAAACACGCCACTTCCCCTTCACATTTTCTTCTTACTACCTCTTTTTCGTTTCAGACGATCAAGCACCATTGTTGCCCTCTACTACCAAGCACCATTCTTGCTCTCGAAGATTCTACTCTTGACTCCTTCTGGTAAGTTCTACGGGTCTTTTTACTGCTTTTTGATTTCGTATTTCACATTCTAGGGCACAAAAACCATTGGTTTTAGGATATAACCCCTCAAAAACCTCTTCTGCTCCTGCTCTCTCTGCTGTTCTTCAACTCCAGTGATGAACACACAAAGATCTGGAGCGGACCGGGCTCCAGGTCTTCTTTTGATCCCAAAAAACACCTAAACCGAGCAAATTACGAGTTTGCAAAAACTCCTGTAGGAACCGAGGTAGGCAGAGGACTCGACCACTCGACCGGGCTAACATCTGGTCCGCTTGAGCGGCCGAGCTTCTGGATTTACCTTCGTGACCGAGGTGGTTTGGCACTCCATCTGACCGAGCTAAAGTCAAGCTCGTTTTGCGCGACCGCGCTCCCACTTACACTTGCCCTCCTTTTCCTGTAGAGTCTAAGGGGACCACACACCAACCCTGAGGCTCTCAAGGACCGAGCAGCCATCAACCGAGAATTTTGCCAAACCAACACAGCCGTGCTAAACCCAGCCGGCTTCACATGGGACGTTATCGCTTCCTTGTTGACACGTCGGTTGCACTAGCCGCGTTCCAAGAAGAATATGGTGTCCCCGCCGATGTACATCTTGAGCTCGGTGACGAGGACACCGCCCCTTGGGGCAGGCTGGACCAATGCCCTTTCACCGTGCTCTCCATAATAGAATTTGGCCTCCGCTTCCCGGTTAACACCCTAATGTGCGAGTTTTTGCGGCGCACCAAGCTAGCACCAACCCAAGTTTCAACCAACACTTACCGAATAATTAACGAAATAGCCGAGCTGAACAACCGGCTAAGAGTCAGCCTAGGTTTAGCCGAGATACTTCGCCAGTACACCCACGGGAATACAGGCGATGGACTAAACTACTACCTCAAGATCAGACCGGGCAAAGAGAAGATAGTAACCGGCACCCCAGACAAAGATATGCACGACGACAACTTTTTCTGGGTGTCTGAAAACTATGAAACAGCCGACGTAGCCGGCTGGTACATCAACAAGAACTTCGGTTCGACATGTAAGCCGTGCTCACTGCTCAGTCGAATTATTTTCTTTCACTATTCTGTATTAATATCTTTTCTTCTTTGCAGTCATCGAAGCTTTGCAAGCCAACTACCATTATCCTAACGAAGCAGCCATCAGAACCGTGTTGCGGTACCGTAACCGGGATTGCCACGAACTTCTCGGCTACGTACCGACCTACAGATACTCCGCTCCTTGCCGAAGTAGAGTAACAGACTTCCTCCGAGTACCGTCTCCACCCCCCAATCCAACTTTACCGGACGTGCCCCTAATCCGGCTGACAGAAGCAGAGGAAATGGCCAAACGAAGTCGCATCAAAATTCTCATCACCGTCACATCCACCAAGCTATCGAGTATCCCTTCCCATGCAGTTGCTGCCAGTCAAACAAGCGGGACCATGGTTGCATTGGCGTCACCTGCAGCTATGCAGACAAGCAAGGAAAGCCGTCGAGCTGGGAAAAGGCCTCGCACCGCCAATTCTTCAGCGGAGCTCATTGTGGAGCTGAACACCGAGCAACCAGTGGTCACAACCGAGCCAACACCCCCTGGAAGCCTCAACTAAAGCACCGGGGAAAAGAGATCCCAACCAGTGCTTCAGTCAAAAGGGACAAAGAGCACCTCCTCACCTTTGACCTAACCAAAGCCCTCCTTCTGCCGAGCGACGTGACCGGCAGTGACCACGTGCCCGACACCAGGCTCGTGAAGTCCTCGGTCAAGTCTATGATCCGGGTAAGAATTTTGCATGCTTTATCCAAATATTTCCATGTGTTTGCTCGGTTTCCTTTTTCTAATCAAACTCTCTTCTTGCAGGCCATCCAGAAACAACATTTGGTGATGGAGCGGATTCATAGACTCCGGCAGAAGGCGACCGACGCTGCCAGTCAGGTTGAGCACCTTCAAATCGAGCTGGGGCGGTCAAAGGCTTCCTTAGAAATTGTAAATTTTGACAACTCAAAATTGCTCGGCCAACTTGGAGCAGCCGAGCAAGAAAGGGACACTCTCCGGGCCGAGCTGGAAGCGTTGAAATAATCGAGAAAGGATGAAGTAGACGAGGCTAACAACGCCAGTTTCAAGGAGGCCAAGGAAAACTACACCAAGCAAGTTCATGCCACCCAGGACATTTTCTTCAAGTCCGGCTGGAAGGCTGCTTGCGAACAACTCAGCCAAGGATCTGGAACTGACGTGTTTGCCTCTCCCCCAGCTGTCTTTCTGCCGACGTACATGGTGTCTTACGCCAACGATATCTTCAGTGCATTGCAGGTTGAGGCCGAGGAAGAAGGCGAGGACGAAACCGAGGAAGATGCTGAGGGAGAAAACCACCCAAAGCAGCCCGGTCAGGTAGAGACCGGCATCCAAGAAAAAACAACCACGGTCAACCTGGAAGCAACTACAACTGGGGATGACTTCGCCGACCTGTCCCCCTTAGTTTAGTTTTCTTTTCTTTTTTCAAGAATGTAACCGGGCTGCCTACCCCACCTTATGTAATTCGGTTTTACATCAATGAAAAGTTTTGAGTTCTTTAACTGTTGCATTGCTTGTTGGACTGTGTTTTGTCATCTCGGCAGGAACCTTTAAACAAAATGTCAACAACTTTAGCCGGGGCAAAGCACCTCGGCTAAATCTTTTGAGTGGGACAAATCACCAACCCCTTTAGCCGAGACAAAGCATCTCGGCTAAAGCCTTAAGTAAATCAACTCATTCAACCGGAGTAAAGCTTCTCGGTTAAAAACACCAGGTTGAGTAAATCTTCAACTCATTTAACCGAAATAAAACATCTCGGTTGAAATCACAAAGTTGAGTAAATCATCAACTCATTCAACCGGAATAAAAACATCTCGGTTGAGACCATAAAGTTGAGTAAATCATCAACTCATTTAACCGGAATAAAACATCTCGGTTGAAACCATAGAGTTGTGCAAATCATCAACTCATTCAACCGGAATAAAACATCTTGGTTGAGACCATAGAGTTGAGCAAATCATCAACTCATTTAACCGAAGTAAAGCATCTCGGTTGAGACCATAGAGTTGAGCAAATCATCAACTCATTCAACCGGAATAAAACGTCTCGATTAAGACCGTAGAGTTGAGCAAATCATCAACTCATTCAACCGGAATAAAACATCTCGGTTTAAATCTCAGAGTAAGCATCGAAAACAACAGAATGTTTCAGCAAAAATAAGTCACTTCTATTATATTTGACAAAAAGCGTGTTACATTCAGAAGTATAGGGAGAGCAAGTCCTTCCACAAAAAATTACATAAGAACGTAAAATGCTTAAAAATAGTACAGTTTGAGGTTGGCCTTATTCCATGGCAGGGGTATGCCTTTTCCTTCCAAATCTTCCAAGTGGAATGCCCCCTTGCCCGCCAAACCGGTTATCTTGTAAGGCCCTTCCCAGTTTGCCCCTAGCTTGCCTTCCCCCGGCACTAGTGTATTGCCCATCACCTTTCTTAAAACCCAATCCCCAACTTTGAACGGTCTGGGGTACACCGTTTTGTTGTATTTTCTGGAAAACTCTTGTTGGTATGAGGTCACATAGATTAGAGCCTTGTCTCGGCGCTCTTCCACTAGGTCCAATTCCAAGGCAATGGCTTCAGAGTTCAGCTCGGGCTCAAAACTTTCACTGCGGAGGGTGGGGCATGCCAACTTCCAATGGGATGACCGCCTCCATGCCATATGCCAAGGTAAAAGGAGTTTCCCCAGTAGATCGCCTCGGGGTCGTCCGGTATGCCCAAAGGACACTTGGGAGTTCCTCGGCCCATTTTCCTTTTGTTTTCTCAAGTCTTTTCTTCAACCCATCAAGAATGGTCTTCTTTGATGCTTCGGCTTAGCCGTTGGACTGCAGGTAAGCCAGGGTGGAGGTGTAGAATTTGATCTTCAATTCTTCACAAAATCCTCTGAATAAGCGCCCGTAAAATTGGGTGCCATTGTCAGAAATCAGAATCTTGGGACGCCAAACTGCGTTACCACGTTCTACCAAACAAACCGTTTGACGTCTTTCTCCTTGATAGTTGCTAAGGGCTCAGCTTTAACCTATTTGGTGAACTAGTCCGTAGCCGCAATGAAGTACTTCCGGTTGCCTGGTGCCGTTGGGAGTGGTCCCACTATGTCCAGCCCCCACATCGCAAAAAGCCAAGGGCTTGTGAGGGGAAGAAGTTCTCTGGCCGGCTGGTGAATTTCGTGGGCGAACTTCTGGCACTTCTCACATTTGTGAACATATTTCTGAGCATCCGCTTGCATGCACGGCCACCAATACCCTTGCGAGATAGCTCGGTAGGCCAAAGATCTACCCCCGATGTGACTGCCGCATATGCCTTTGCGAATTTCGTACAGGAAAACTTCCATGCTGTTTGGGTGTACACACTTGAGATAAGAACCGGTGAAAGAATTCTTGTATAAAGCGCCAGATGGAGAGAGCCAAAACCGCTCTGACTTCAACCGGACTTTATACGCTTCCTTTTTATCGGCCGGAAGGGTCCGCTCTTTTAGGAAGAGGATAATAGGGTCCATCCAAGAAGGGCCAAGCTCGGTGCAAAGTACTTCTATCTACTCGGGTTCCTCTATACTAGGCCTTGGAAGAAACTCAATCAGGAGAGGACTGGGAGATGTTCTGTCGACCATTGAAGCCAGACCGGTTAACTCGTCCGCGCGGCCGTTTTCTTCCCGTCCAATTTGTTGAACCCTTATCGCCTGGAATCGCTTGATGTGGTCTCTTACCAGAGCTTGGTACTTTGCCATTTTGTTATCTTTAGCTTCGTAAACCCCAGACACTTGGTTGACAACAAGTTGGGAATCGTTGTAAACCATCAGCTCGGATGCGCGCACCTGGAGCGCGCTCTTAAGTCCGGCCAGCAGCGCCTCGTACTCAGTCTCATTATTTGACGTAGGGAATCCGAGTTTGATAGAGTGTTCGATGGTCAGACCATCTGGGGAAATCAAAACTATGCCCAGCCTAGCACCGTGATGATTTGAGGCTCCATCTACAAAAAGTTTTCACATTTCACCGACAAAGAGCTTCCAACACTCTGAGGGGTCCTGGGAGGCTTCAAGGTCGATGGGATCACGGTCACTCGGCTGTTCGGTTTCTAGTTCGCTGCTCTTTGGTTCCATTTCATCGCCCTTCGACGATGCAGCACCGGACCCAATAGGTTGAGCTGCCATGCCCAAGTCCGGAGTCGCATCGAAGGGCAGCAGTACTATGCCGGCTGGAGGTTCTATGGCGGGGCGCACAAGTTCCGTATCGCCAACATCGCCCTGCTATGCAATTTTTGGCGAGCCTGCATTCACCTCATCGGCTGCCATGGCAAGATCCACCGGGCATACTGGATGAATTGCAATTGAGGATTTAACAACGAAGTTGGCCAATATCTGTGCTTTTATGGCAGTTCAGGGTTGGAACTTGACGTCGAATTGTCCTAACTCGACTGCCCACTTTAGAATTTGACCGGAGAAATCCGCCCGCTCGAACAAGGCTTTCAGGGGAAATTCGGTCAACACAGTGATTGTGTAAGCATGAAAGTAGTGCACCAATTTCCTGGAGGCCATCATCAACGCCAAAGCCAGTTTTTCCAGTGGCAAGTATCTCGACTCTACCGGTAGCAAGGTTTTGCTTACGTAGAAGATGGAGAAATGCTGAATTCCTTCTGACCGGACAAGCACTACGCTAACTGCATGCTGAGAAACAGCCAATTAAAGGTAGAGTTCTTTGCCGGGCTTTGGGGTCACCAATAATGGAGCAGAAGACAGATACGCCTTTAGCTCGGCCAAAGCCCTGTCATATTCCTCGTTCCACGAAAACTTGGATTTCAGGGCTCGAAAGAAAGGGTGGCAGTGATCTGATGACCGGCTTATGAATCGATTAAGCGCGGCGGCCATCCCGGCCAGATGCTGCGCGTCCTTCGCCGAGTTGGGCTGCTTTAATTCTTGTATGGCTTTGATTTGTGTGGGGTCTGCCTCGATGCCTCAGTTTGTGACTAAGAAGCCTAGGAATTTCCCAGATCCCACGCCGAAGGTACACTTGGACGCATTCAGGCGTAGCTTGTGCTATTTGAGAATGGCGAACATCTCGGCTAAGTCGGACAAGTGGTCTACCTGATGCCTGCTTTTGACCACCATGTCATTGATGTAAGCCTCCATCGTCCGGCCTAGCAGAGGGGCGAACATTTTGGTCACCATCCTTTGGAAAGTTGCCCCAGCGTTCTTCAAACGAAAAGGCATGACTCGATAGCAGAAGAGTCCCCTTACAGTGATAAAAGAGGTTATCTCACATTCGAGGCCATGCATGGCAATCTGATGATAACCGCGGTAGGCATCCAAGAAACTGAGCCTTTTATGTCCGGCCGTTAAATCCACCAGCTGGTCTATTCTGGGCAGAGGAAACTTGTCTTTAGGACAAGCTCGGTTGATGGTCTTGTAGTCGACGCAAACTCGCCACTTCCCATTCTTCTTGGGTACTATGACCGTGATTGAAATCCACCGCGGGTAGTGCACTTCCTGAATTGCCCGTGCTTCAAGCAAGTTCCTTACCTCCTCCGCGACTACCTTGGCGTGATGAAGAGCCGATCTCCTTGTTCTCTGAATAACTGACCGTGCATCAGGAAAAACATTGAGTTAGTGGCAAGTAAAACTTGGATCGATGCCAGGCATGTTGTAGGGCGTCAATACGAAGACTTCGATATTTGCCATCAAAAACTCTACCATCTCGGTCCTTTCTTGAGCGGTCAGGCTTGATCCGAGCAAAAAGAACTTGTTTGGCCTTTCCGTGTCAATCCGTACTTCTACTAATTCTTCAACAGCTTTGTCCTCGGCCCTGGTGCCCACGTCATCAAGGACACTCTGGCCTTCTAGGCCTTCAATCATTTACACAAAGCCTTTGGCAGCTCGGCTCCCGTTCACTGCCACGAAGCATTGCTTCGACATGACTTGATCGCCCCAAATTTCCTCAATTTCCCCCATAGCCGAGGGGAATCTCATAACCTGGTGGTTGGTTGATGCTACAGCCTGCATAGCGTGAAACCAGCCCCTACCGAGGATCAGATTGTATGTAGACGGCACTTGTAATACCCAGAACTCCACCTGCTTGACCACGGATCCGACTTTGACTGGTAAAATTATTTTTCCCAAAGGCCACTCTGGTTGCAAGTTGAAACCTACCAATGGCGAAGTTGCCAGAGCCAAGTCTGTATCTCGGAGTTTGAGTTGTTTGAACGCGCTGTAGTACATAATTTCAACCGAGCTTCCCTGGTCAATCAAGATGCGCTTGACATCGAACTCTTTGACACGGAGGATGACCACTAGGGCGTCGTTGTGTGGCGTTTGAATGCGCTCTAGGTCCCTTATGGAGAAACTAATCACGTCTTTTTCCTCGGTCTTCCCCCTTTTGATCGCGGGCTGGACTGACAACACTTCCCTCATGTGTTCCACCTTTTTAATCATTCCTCGGAGCTCGCATACATGCGCCGGCTCCACTATGCCGTGGATTACATTAACCACTCCTTGAGGGGGCGCCTTTAAGTCATCTGATCCATGCGGATCAGCCAGGGTGGGATGTGCGGCCTTAACACCCCGATCAATGTAAAGATCTAAGTGTCCGGCCGCAACTAACTCCTCCAAATGTAGCTTCAGAGGCAAACAGTCCTCTGTTCGGTGTCCTCGCTCCCGGTGATATGTGCAGCGGTACTACAGATTGAAGCCCTTTTGCACGTCGCCTAACTTTGCAGGAAACCGGACGTAATCCTCGTCACGGATTTCACTAAATATGCGATAGATTGGAATCTTAAAGACCATGGTGATGCCCATTCGAGCTTTCAACCTTCTGTTAGCATCAGTTACGTCATCGCGGGGGTATTCAGCTTGGTCATTTTGAAGACCCCTTTCCTGATTTTGATGATTTGACCCACGGTCAAATTCCTCGGCGCGATCATTTGGATGGTTAGTCTCATGTCCGACCGCAGGTACCTTGCCAGTAGTATCTTGTCTATTACCACCGAAGTTGCCTTCGCAGTGGACGCCGCCGCATCATCCTCTACTTGGATATTCTCATTGATGCGCTATATTAGTTAGCCCATAGATGTCGGCTGGTTCATGGTAAGCGAGTCCCGCAGCCTATGTCCGACAGGGAGACCGCGCTTATATTGGGTGATTGCCAGGTTGATCGGGCAATCTAAAGTCTCATTGAAGGTTTCCCAGTAGCTGGAGTTGTATGCCTTGAGTGTGTCGCTCGACTCCATTTTAACACTGAGAAGGTGGTCCACCTCCTTTGGCGTTTTAGTGTTGGTCTTGAAACGAGTCACAAAGGCTTCCGCTAATTGCTGCCACCTTTCAATGCTTCCCTCCGGCAGCCTCTCAAACCATTTTAAGCCCAGCTCGCCCAAACTCGACGGGAAGATAAGGCACATAAGAGCGTCATTGCGCCTATGTCCGGCCATGACCTGTCGAAAGTGGCTTACATGTATGTATGGATCGGTCTTTCTGTCGTAGAGCGTAAACTTGGCCTGGTGAAAGCCTGTGGGGAGCGGTGTGGTTTCTATCTCAAGGGAGAAGGGGGTGGCGTTCAGCCTCACCAAATCTGTGTCTAGAAGGAGAGGCAAGACTGGGCAGGGTGGTAGCATTATGACCTCTTCACTGGCATGACCCTCGTAAGATAGCCGCTGGAGCGCCGGCACCCTTTAATTCTCTCGCCGGCGAGCCCGCTCTTTCAAGACTACCCGCAAGTCCTCTGAGCGAGCGGAGTAGGAATATCTCGACGTCGTCGCCGGACGTAAGGGTTGATAGGTACTATCTTGCGCGCTAGACTTCTCTACAGGCCCGTCAGAATCTTCAACCCTGTAACTTTTGGTGATAGAAAGGAAGGGAGTGTGCCACTGGCTCTGACTGCCTAAGCGATGTAGTTGGGTGCACTCACTGTGGTCTCCTACTCCAGCAACACCCTTCTCTTTGACATGCCGTTTGAGAGCTTCCATCTCCGCCGCCATTCTCTGGATGACGGCGTCTTGGTCCCTTAACTTGTGCTCCAGACGTCTAGCGTGCGATTCTCTTCGCAGCCGATGTCCATCTGGGCTCTGCGAGTGACCAAAACTTCTAGTGCGCTTATCACGCGCGTCTCTTGAATGTCCTCCTGGGGAAGTCTCCAGGTCCGCCATGTTTGGAATGGTGGGGAGTCCGTCTCTCCGTCTGGCTGACTCCGAGGTAACACCGTCGATGGCTGACAACGGGATTTCGTCGTTGTTCACCATGGAAGGCGATCAAATGAGCTTGGAAGACAAGGTTTTGTCTGTCAAGTTTTCCACAGACGGCGCCAATTGTACGAGGAGCAAATATTCTGCGGAGCCCGTACTCCTTTCGTCTAAGCTCCTTGTCTATCCGATCGACCTGCGAGCACAACGGCGGTGAGCTACCCGACAACCATACTCCGACGGTCAAGTTAGCACACACACTCAAGGAGAGAGAGAGGAAAAGAGAAATATATCACAATGAGTGTTTCTTACCAAAATAATGTTCCATCCCCAACATGGGGGGCGCAATCATGCTTATATACTTTCTGCGCTCAACTCTGCACCCATTAGTCTCTCGACACGTGGAGCTGCTCTCCCATCTGTCAGCACAAATCTGGCGAACACCACCTAACCTAACCGTCAGACAACATTAGCGAGAACTCGACAGCCAGGCGGCATTACCTCAGCCTTCCACGACCGTACTGCGTAACGTGCCTGACTGCTCCACTCGCCGAGCTCCATAACAGCCGAGCTCAGTAGCATCCCAGCAAAACCGAGTTCAAGACAGGTCAGCCAGTGAACAGAAGACATTTCCCGCCGAGCTACGCGTGCGACCCATGGAACCCAGGGTGGAAGGCAGTCATCTCGGCCGAGTAAGCTCGATCCAAACATGGGACTTGGTCCTCGGGCCTGGGCCTCGACCGAGCAAGATCAACTCTAGGGAAGCCCTAGTTAGCTCGGCCTAATCAGGGGCCTGAGCCACGACCAAGTGAAACCCACTCGGAACAGGCCCAAATTAGCTCGGCCCAAACGTGCTCGGCCCTATCCAGTCCGGCTTCTTCCACGGCCCAAAGCCAGATTATAAATCTCCCTCTCAGGCATAGTTCAAAGGGCCCAGCCCATGCCCTAGGAAGGCCTAACCCACATTTGTCCTAACACTATAATACAAACACATTTTAATGACATGTTTTTAGAAAATATCATAAAAATAATATTTTGTGATACATTTGAGAAAAATGCCACAGAATCACAAACATATAACGTTCTAGTGGCATTTCAATAAAGAAATACCACCTCAATTTTATGGCATTTTATAAAAGAATGACACAAGAAATTGTTTTAGAGACATTTATCAACAAACGCCACTAAACTAGGCAGGTGTAAGTTACTTTTTATGGCATTAGTATTAAGTGTCATAAACAAATATTTTATAGCATTTTAAGAAATGTCACTAAGCCAAAAACTTTCCAAACTATCTAATGGCTTTTTTGAAAAAATAAAAAATGCCAATATAATTTCAAAAATTTTAAAACGCACAAAATAAATAGAAATAAATAAATTAAATTCAATAGAACATGTTTTTTTAACTGTACTTGCCACGTGTACAAAATTGATAAAAGACTTTATATGACTTAATAGGAAAAATAAAACTTCAAATTGCTCTCTTGTACAATGATAAAGTTTCTTGAATTTTAGTCTCTGTAGTTTCAATTAACTCGATTTTGATTCTGCATTTACGGATTTATCTCAATTTATTTCAATTGCTTATAATTGTTGGGTAAATTACATCAATAATCCTTACAGTTTGTTGTTCTATATAGTTTAATTGACTCAATTTTGACACTTAATTTCAGATTTTACGTCAATTTAGTCGAATTGATAACATCTTTAGGGTCTTTGATAGAAAATTTTCATTAGATTGGTTAAGGTTAAGTTACTGAATTGACCAAGTATTTTGTTTCACTCCTAAAACGATGACAGGTTGCATTTGTCATAAAAAAAAATGCTATCAATTGGACCAATTTAAAACAAAATAAAGAATTCAATATTAAAATCGATTCAATTAAAATTACAAAAACTAAAATGACATAATAGTCAAAATAGATGGACTAATAATGTAATTAGCCCTAATTGTTAGTCTTTTTTAATAACAAATATGCATACAAGTGACGTATGTCATTCTTTAGAGGTGAAATAATAAATTTGCTCAACTCATTGAGTTAACCTCAACAAATTCAGTGATAATTTTTCATAAGAAACACTAACGGTATTATTAATTTGACTAAATTGACACAAAATTAAAAATTACAAGTTACAATTGATTTAATTAAAAATATAAAGACCAAAATTAATATTTATTTATTTTATTTAAAATATGAACAAACTTAATCCATATGATGCATCTGGTCTCATTCTCCACCGTTTTTTTTTTTAATTTATTTTTATTTTATATTTTATATTATATTATATAACAAAGGAAATAACAAAACTCAAAGGAAACAAACTGTAGCGACCCTAATTTTTTCTTAAGTCATTATTATTATTATTATTATTATTACATGATTTTATTTTTTTGACTTTATTAATTGCATAGATACATGAGAATTTAATATGATATTTAATTAATTTAATGTTATATTTAATTATATATAATTAATCCGAATATTCATATATTTATATATTTTATATATAAAAAAAGAGTGTTTTATTTATTGATAAAATATGTATTATATTTATGTATGTTGTATTTATATTGTATTTATATAATATAATATAATAGTTATTAGATTATATAATTGTGATGAGGTTGTAATAGGGTTCTCATTAGGAAAAAGAAAAGGAGAAGAAAAAAAAAACACAACAAAATCAAAACAGAGCAGCAGCCCAGAGAGAGAGAGAGAGACAGCGGAAGAGAGAGGAGGGGGAAAAAATAAAAGAGTTAGGATTTTATTTTGGTGGTTTTATTAATTCTCTAAGTATTTTTTTGATTTTTGAAAAATAATTGCATTGCAGGAAAATTAGCTTTTGCCGGTGTTCAAAAACGTCGCTAAAGCTATCAAAAACGTCAGAAAAACATATATTGGCGTTTTAAAATTACGTCGAGGATGCGGCCATCGCTATAACTTAGCGATGTTTTATAAATGCCGTACACGATCTTTTAGCGACGTTTTATAAATGCCGTACAAGATCTTTTGCGGCATTTGCTTAAACGCCAGCATTAAAATTGCCCCTACTCACAAATGACGTTATACTAACTTATAGTGACGTTTTTATTAAAACGTTGCTAAAAGATTTTTTTTCAAAATAAAAAAATATCTAAACCTAATTAAGAAATTTTCCAAATATGAATTCCTTCCTCAAAAAAAAATTTAAAAAAAAAAAAAAAAACCAACAAAAGCAAAATTCAAAATACACAATTCACAATAACTCAAACATCCTTTAACATTCAAAATAAATTGATCACCTTTAACATACAAAATAAATTGGAACCAATTAAGCCGTAAATATTTTTAGAAAAATACAAATTTGACCAATGAAAATTTATGACATAACAAAAAATTAAAAATATTTACAAACATGAGCATATCATGACACACTACTACTTCATAACATTAAGTTCACTTTCTGCCATGGCTGCTAAGGTAGTACTCCAAATGCCTGCACTTAAAACAAAATAAGACATCTATCAGAATTGGACAAGTGGTTTGGATATAATGCAAGGTGAAAGTGATTGAGGATTGATGGGAATATCTATATCCATCTACTAATAGCAAATATATACTTACAGCTTTAATCTGGTTATTTTTCCCCCAATCCACAAACACATTAGAACCATCCTCTTCCATTGAACCCAGATATCCATGGTAGCAATCTTTTCGCCTTATCGTTACATTTGGTTCCTTCTCCAACCATTTCAGAGCTGCACATGAGAGAGAGAGAGAGCCTGAGAATTGAATTATAGAATGAATAGATCAAAAAAATAGAGAAAACAGAGTGCACTTATACCAAGAACCGAATTAGATTCGTCAGTGCCAATGATGCAATAAGGATGATAGGGATGTTTGACTTTTCCAGGATAGTGGGAATCAAGAAATGCAAGAACTGGCCATTTTTTGTTGCAAAACACTTTTTCCAGTCTTACCGATTCATCAATCATTTCATTGATTTGACTATGGGCTCTGTGGGTGCCTAAAAAAAACACTTAACCAACCAAACACAAACTCAACCATCATAACATAACAACTCAGTTTCAGACCACAAAGAGAACCAAACAATCTGTGTCGTGTTAAAAACTCATTTGAGATTAGCAGGTTTTGTGAACAAGCTAAACTTGAATAGATTTTAAAATCGCTAAGTTTTTTAAGCCAAGTTTAAACAATCTACTGTACAAGTGGGTTAGTAGATAGGGACAAAATTGCTTGAATATTCTTCCATCTAGCAGAGATACTCGTTTATTAGTATTGCACTATCAATAGCAGTTATATATCTATTTTATCAACTTATTCAGTAATTTCTTTTGGCCATCGTCTTATTCTCGCTTGTGTCTGTTTGAAAAGAGCAGCAAGCTACACCTGAAAAGCCAAGCTCCAAAAATTATGTAGTTACAATTATCAAACCAAATTAATTTTTTCATAACTAATCTACACATAAACTTTAAACTTAGAAGATGAAGAAGTTGATTATCAAAGAAGATCATGTTAGATTGATGGTCTAATCCATATTAATTTGAAGTAAAGAAAAATCTATCCATTACAAAATAATTGAAACTGGGTAATAATGAAAAGATAAAGAGAGAGGGGAGGAGAGAGACCAGATTTCCAGCTCCAATCATGTAGAAGCAATTGATGGTGTTGATGAGAACTAAACCAGTCTTGAAAATATAAGATATATATTGATTCCCATATTTGTTTCAGTGTTTCATGGATTGAACTCATAAAAAAATTGTATGTAAAAAATTTTTTTTCTTTCAAATCATCTCAATATCAGGAAAAACCAGCATTCAAGAAAATATATAATAGAGAACTTTATTATTTCATCATGACATTTCTAATGAAAATCACAAGCAAAGTGTGCGTCCTCTGCCATTTCAATATTAAAATGTAAGATTTACAAACAAAAATAAAGGATCGTTTTTGAATAGTATGACAAACAAGTCACTTAACAAATAAGAAGCTATTGATCAAAATCTTTAGTCTATAGCTGCCTAGTTACTTCATATTCATGCTTGATAACAGTCCAACCTGATAATGACTATTCTTAGTATCAAAATAACCATTTAGACAAGTTTGTTTGACATCAAACTAAAAATGTGGGTGAATCTTCAAATGTCCAGAACATTTATCTCCAAAAATGGAGCATTTGATATTTCTCATAGAAAACAATATCAAGAGGATATCAAGAAAGATAAGGGGAGCTAATATTATAGACAACAAAAAGATTGTGAGATAGATGATTGCACAATTCACTACAACTATTTTTCACATTATTACCATTAAGGGTGCACAAGATCCCACAGTAGACAGATACCATTATCAATAAAAGTTTCATCATCATTTTTATTTTCCAGTGTTTGGCTAAAAATTAAAAGATAGAATAAAAATAACAAAATTTTTCCATTGACACATTTTATCGAACATTTGACATGCAAGGAAAATGGTACAATAAGAATCACAATATCAATAAGCTATTGCAAAAAAATAAAAATAAAAAAAAAAAAAAAAAATCCATGAAAAAAATTTATGTCAGTAGGATAAGAATCACAGCATCAGGAATACTAACCTCGACTACAAATCGGTCATCATCAATATGCATAGGAGAGCACCAACGAACTAGTCACCAGCACTAATTTTAGAAACTGTTTTGACATATTCAATAAGGAAAATGTGATAGAGTGACAAAGATAATGAGATTTAATAAAAAAAAGAGAGAAAGAGAGAGAGGTCCAAATCTCATAGAGCAATGAAGAGAGTGCGTGAAATTCGATCGGAGAGATTGAGAAAGCAAATTTGATATTACCATAATAGTAGATCAGAGAGACGGAGAGAGCAGATCTGATCGGATAGAGAGTAGATCTGAGAATAAGATCTACATCTCTACGTCGTTGAGTTTGCTTCTATTCACTGTTGCTACGATCCAGATCCAACGCTGCTTGCTTATCCTGTACGTGATCAGAGACATTAACATGGCACTCAAAACCCTAGAAAAATCGATTCGAAAAGAGAAAACACAAAACAGAAGAAAAGAAACTAGAAATCAACTATAAATCGTTAGTTTAAGCCATGAAAGTCTACAGATCTTGTGTGAATGTAGCAAATCCATATCAAAAAACTCTAACCTTAAGCCCTAGATCGACTTAGATAAGGGGGATTCAAACGATATTACAGACAAAGGCTCAAATCAAGTGTAGAACAAGAATTTCCAAATCATACAACCAAAGAATCGATGCAGATCGAAGATACAAGGCCTTGATTTCTCTCTGCCTCTATTTCTCTCTCTCTCTCTCTCTCTCTCTCTCTCTCAAAAGTCACGCTATGTTCTCTAAAGTCACGCCTCTCTTTGATCAGAGAAGTCCTGCGTCTTTAATCACAAATAAATGTTATTTCACAATTTTTTAATAACGGCATACAAAACGAGATAGAGTAATTAAATTTGTTCAAAAAGGAAAAAATATAAGAGATTTCACGACGTTTTTCAAAAACGCCAAAAAAAAAAACGTCGTAATATCCTATTTTTCTTGTAGTGTTGTGAGGGCAAAACTCACTTCCTTTAATTTATGTTTATTTTGTTGTTTTTATTTATTTATTTATTTGATATTGTATTGGCATAAAGATGATGGATTGATTTCAATTATTTTGGTTAATTGTGTATGTAAGATTTAGGGTTTTTATATATATTCATTTTATGGTTGTAATCACACTCATGGATATATAAAATTAAAATAAATAAGGAATCCATAGATAAATTCTAAATACTCACTCAAGGAATTGTTGTTTTATTTGAGTGTTGGTGAGAAAAAGTGTACGAAAAAAAAAAAAAAAAAGTGAGGATTATGAGATTGATTTGAATGCCTTAGACTCAACATTGTTATTGTTGTTCTCATAAGTAGATGAAGGGTTGTGTATATATATTATTGTCTCATTCTCAGGAGTAGACTAATGCTTTGATTTACGCGCATACGTATGTGCTAACCGTCCGGGGAGTGTGGGTCAAACTTGGGAAGACATCCTCGTGCAAGTTTGGTGGAGTTAAGGTACAAAGAATTAAATATGAGTTTATTGGTATAGTTTAATTGTATTGATTTGTACATATCAAAAAATAGTAAACGACCTTGATAAATTACAAAATTTGGATAGAGACATGTATACATAATTCTAGACAACTTTTGTATTTTAACTTTTTACTAAAAGATCAATTAGAACTTGTAATCGGATGATCTTAGTTAAAATAGTTTTTATTCATTTTAACAATGCAGACTTTAGATGTTTTAACCCATGAAACGAGTTCATTTTCATTGATTTCTTGTAAATTGAAGTAAAACATTATTCTGAACACTTTTTGCGTTTTGAACTTATCTGAAAAAAAACATCTTAGGGAAGTTTCTTTACGTTTTTGGCTTTAGATTTTTCGACTGAATTCCGTCTAGGTTCTTTTATCAAGTTTTTCTCCCAACCTGTTCAGTTTCTACTAAATTCGTTCGCAAAATATTTTATGAAATTTGATTCTGTACAACTTTTGTTTTTTGAGTTTTGGTCAATTCGAATGATTTAAGTATGAAACAGTGCATTTTTATACTTCTTCAGTAATTTGCTTATAATTAAATTATACTAATTTTATTTTTTTAAGAATGATGGGTCTTACCAACTTTTTATACAGGACCGATACATCATATTATTTTTATTTTTATTTTTATTTTTATTTTTTGTATACTCAATTTATATTTAGTTATGTACGGGAAATAAACTAAAAGGTTGTTTGGGATGTTCTAAATAAGTGCACTTTTTGACTTTTTATGAAATATGGGTTGGGTTTGAAGTGATAAGGTAGAGAGGTGATGTGACTTAAATAAAATGATGTGACTTAAATAAAATAGTGACTTTTTGACTTTTTGACTTTTTTAGGGGATGCCAAACCTAGCCTAAATGTGACCGTATCTCAGAAAACTATCCATTCATCTCAGTGTGGGTGGAACTACTTGTCTTATCCCATAACAATAATTAAATGTGTTTTCGTTTGTCTCTGGTAGACATGTGGGTGTCAAATCTTGTACCCATACCAATATGCTTGTATATTGACTCGTTTTCTCTCTTGGCATCTCGGGTGCGTTCCGTTTAAGCGCAGCTGAGCTTCATTTGCAGGATTAGTTGAGACTACGGTGGTGACGGAAAATAACTACAATTGTAAGACATGTCTTTTGGATTTCTTTTGTTTTCTGGCGTTTAGGGTCGATATTAATTGATTTTTTTTTTTTATGACTTTAGTATTTTGATAGTTTAGTATTGTGGGTTATTTTCTAACTTTACATTATTTAATAAGTTGTTTTGACTACTTGTTGCTACTTTAATATTGGAAGTATTAGATAGTCATGAATTTATGATAGATGGTTTGGTTGATGTTTGTTTATTTTATTTTATTTTATTTTTTTTTTTTGAGGATTTAAATTTACTTAAACTAGATTGGGACAAGCTATTGGAGCTCATGTTGCTTGACCGGCTCCATTTGTGGTATATTTTTTTCGTAATTACTAATTTCATTAACAAATTTATATTAACTTAATATAGTTTCAATTACCTTTATATGTTTATGTTTTGGATGCAGATTTCACAAGTTATGGATGCTAGCCGAGAATATTTATACAAATGAGGTTGAGAATTTGAGAACTAAATTTGTTTTGATAATTTGTCTCTCTAGAAGATGGATATCACTATGGCTTTTCAGAACTTATGGTTGGAATAATTTTCTTTTAAATTTTTTTTGCTTTAACTTTGTTAGTGTGGTAAAATATTTTATAATTTTAATTATGATTTGTATTGCAATATAAATAAATTTACATTTTTAGATAAAAAAAAAATGATTGTGGTTTGAATTTTTTTGTTTTTGATGTGATGATCCTATGGTGGTAATATTTGTTTATTATTATGAAAATATTATAGGATGAATAGATGTCAAATTAATATAGGATGTGACAATTAATATTCATTTTTTTATAAAATCGATTCAATTTTTACAAGCATTTACGCATGCTTAGTTGTAGTTTTTAAAAGTGTTAATGAAAAGAACATATAAGTGGCATTTTGTAGTAGTGATAGTAGCTTTGCAAAGTGTCACTAAAATAAGTTTCAATGGCACTTATATCCATTTAATGGCACAAAGGAATTGGATTTAGTGACATTTATGAAGTTGTTATAAATATCAATTGTGGTATAACAAGCGTCATTCACTACAAGAAAAAGCACTATTGGCGACTAAAAAATCACATTTCGTCGCTAAAAGTATAGCATTTGGCGACTAAAAAAATTTAGTAGCCAAAAGTATAGGTTTTGGTGACTAAAAATCTGTTTGGTCGCCAATATATGGCTTTTAGCGACTAAAAAAATTTTAGTAGCCAAAAGTAAGGCCTTTTGGTGACTAAAAAAAATTTAGTAGCCGAAAGTGAGGCATTCGGAGACTAAAAATTTGTTTGGTCGCCAAAAGCGAGGCTTTTACCGACTAAAAAAATTTTAGTAGCCAAAAATAAGGCCCTTTGGCGACTAAAAAAAATTAGTAGCCAAAAGTGAAGCATTCGGCGGCTAAAAACATGTTTAGTAGCCGAAAGTAAGGCTTTTTGGCGACTAAAAAGAAGTTTAGTCGCCAAAAGTGGTAATTTTAGCACGGGAAATTTTTTTTTAACGACTAAAAAATAATTAGTAGCCAAAAGTATAGAATTGGCGACTAAAATTATGTTTAGTCGCCAAAAGTGGTGTCCTTTTTTTTTCTACTAAATAATTTATTTTTACATAAATTATGTTCAATAAAAAATAATTATGTTTATATATATACTTTTATATTAATACAGGTCTAAGTACTATATAAACAATATATGTTGCATATATAATCATATGATATTATGGAGGCGTAGTGGAAGGAGTGTGTTGTATAAGGTTGATGGTTCGAATCTCCACAAGAGGAATGTGTAATTTTTTTTTTTCGGAATCAGCTTTTGGCGACTAAATCTGTTTGGTCGCCGATTCCTTGAGTATTAGCGACTAAAACATTAGTCAATAAATGTATAATTTAAAAAAATATAATTGACTATTGGCGACTAAAAATTTAGTCATCAAATGTATAATTTAAAAAATATAATTGACTATTGGCGACCAAAGTTTTAGTCGCTAAAGACTTGCTTTTTGGCGACTAAAAATTTTTTAGTCGGCAATACCTTTCTCGATTGTTTTCCAGCGACCAAACCGACAACTAAAAAATTTCGTCGAGAAAACTTAAAAACCGACTTTTGGCGACTAAAAATTTAGTCACCAAATGTATTTTTTCTTGTAATGATTAAAAATCCATATCGTGACATTTTTTAGATTGCAAGTATTCTTTAATGGCACTTGATAGCGTCACAAATAGTGTCTACCATGACATTAAAGTGTCATTGAAAGTTTTTAATCCTGATGGTCTAATGGCACTTACAAGTGTCATTGAAATGTCACTAACTCTTTTTTTAATGGCGCTTAATAGTGTCACAAATAGTATCTATTATGACATCAAAATGTCATTGAAAGTTTTTAGCCATGATGATATAGTGACACTTGCAAGTATCTACCGTGGCATGGGTATAAATAGCACTTGTTTAAAATGCCACAAGACTAAAAAATGTCATTAGAAGAATAATTTTGTAACACTTTCAAATATCACTAAACTAAGAAAATGTTGTAGTGATTGATCATATTTGGTTTGATTTTCTGAAATTATATTCTGATTTGTTAAAGCCCAATACCAATGAGAAGTCGATGCCGACCCAGGTCCAGTAGCATTTAGACATATGTCAGGTAGGGAGTCAGACGCATGATAGACAAAGATTCTGCAGAGTTATTGAACCCACACTTCAAGCATTAAATGAGGTTGTCATTTCATTAAATGCAACAAGACCTCTCACGCCGAAGCATGAAAAACCACCCTGACCGATGGCAACTAGACTATAAACTTTCAGCCAACAAGACAACTTGAATGAATAAGGAAATGATTAGTAAAAGTTATAAGAAAGCCTGTGAAGAATGTCTCAAGGACAAGTAACGATAACTTTCCTTTTTTTTCTCTTCTCTCTTGACTTTCTCTAGGTGATTGTTCAAACTGCATTCTCATCTAACTTGATCATCGGAGGGTCTACAAGAAGGAACTTCCTCCATTTCGAAACCTTCCTGGTGGACTTATTGCAGGTTCAGCTTGGAGGGCGCAGTCCGATCAATCCGCGGAGCCCTTGGATCAGTCCGACCTACCCAACCAGCCAAATAGCATTATCAAGCATAACTGACTGAACAAAGTGATGCATAAAGTATTTCTAGCTGACACAAATACAACTAGCAACTCCATCGAATGGGCAATGGCAGAACTCCAACGACACCTAGAAACCATGATAAAGGTTAAAGCCGAGCTCAACAACATCGTCGGACCAAACAACAAAAAGGAAGAAAGTGACATCGATCGTCTGCAATATTTGCAAGCTATGGTGAAAGAAACGCTACGTTTACATGCTCCAGTTCCATTACTAATTCCACCAAAGGCAATTCACGACATCAATTTTATGGGATATAACATACCCAAAAACACACAAGTTTATTAACACATGGGCAATTAGAAGAGACCCAGAATGCTAGGATGAGCCTGTCTTTCAAACCTGAGAGGTTCATTGGCTCAAAGATTGATTACAATGGTCAGCACTATGAGTTGATGTCATTCAGTGCTGGACGAAGAATGTGTGCAGGTGTTCCATTAGGTCACCAAATGTTGCATCTTCTTTCGGGTTCATTGCTTCATGAATTTGATTGGGAGCTTGAAGGCCATGTTAATGGGAAGACGATGGACATGAGAGATAGAATTGGAGTGGGAGTTTCAAAATTGGAACCATTGGAAGCAATACCAAAAAAAGGGTAGGAAAATTATCTAGTAGATCCGAAGTACATGTAGTATCCTTTTCAATAATAAAGTGATACGCGTTCCTGTAGTGAAGGTCAAAAATTCAACAATCACACCTATGTATGAATGTTTTTCCCTTGTATTTGTTTTGAGATTTTTATTGTATGATTATGTTTGTTTATGTTTTGGTAATTATGTGTTCTAGGACTTACAAATCGTTGATTGTTCACTCTACTCTCTCTTAAGCTTCATAATATTTGTTCATGGGAGATGGATAGAAAAAATTTCCCATCCAATTGTATTTACTTTAATCTGAATTTAATATAAATTGGTTTGAGAGAGTATTGATTAGGTATGGTAAATTATGGTAGTAGATAGGTTAAAACTGTCAAATTTATAATAAATTAACTATGAAATTGTATCACTAAAATAATTGAATTTAAAAGTAAAAATTCAAGTGCAAAATTCGAAAAACCCATTTCGTTCTCATCCCTATAGATGGGTTATTGTTTTAGATTTTCAGTTTGCTAACTGATTGTAACGATAGTAAGGGTGGTTTTATGTTTTCGCATGTTTCCCATGTTGCCAACTCGAAGGCATTGCTTTTCGGATTTTGGAAGATGCTCCTTTTCTTAATCCATATTATTTCAATTTATTTCTTTATTTTAAGTTAATAAAATTATTTTTTGTACTAAGTTCAACTGATAAGATTAATAGAAATTTGCGTCAAGTTGATAAGATTGATAAAAATTTACTACTAGTCAACCTGTTTTAGGAGAACCAACCATATAAAGATGAATTCTACATATAAAATAACTGTCACGGCCCAAACCCGTCCCTATGGGTTTAGCACCATAACCAGCCAGTAATCCGTGATTACCGAAGGCCTGCTTAACAGTAATAACAGTAATACAGAGTACAGGGGCTGGCGGAAGCCAAAACAGTAATAAAAAGATGTCCAATGAGCTGTGACAATCTGTATGCAAAAAGACTTTTCTGAACATATTCACATTCATAAGCAAAACAGTATGTACATACACATATCATATACAGACATTCAAGTTGAGGACCAAGTCTCTACCATAACAGTACAGCACAAGTCTCATACAGTCTATATAAAACAGAAACAGAAAGGGGGAATCTAAAACATCCCAAAGCAGCCTTGGCTCGAGTACACTTGGAACCTCACAGTGAGACACATTGGTTGGCTTGACAAAAAGGGAGTTAACCCGACGCTCCTAACTCCGATCCGGTGCCTGAACGCCTACATATAAATATAAACAGTGAGCTAAAGCCCAGTGAATAATAGTTGTGTAAAGAGGTTAAGAATGAATGTCATTTCAATCATTAAACAGTCATATCAGTCATTTAGAAACCATAACAGGTATATGTGGTGCATCGAATAGCAAAACAGTACAGTAGGTCTTAACAGACCGAACAGTCAGTTGATGGCCATCATAACAGTAAACAGTAATGGTTCTAAACATGGAAACCGACAGAGATCTCTGTAACAGTAGCAGTAACAGTACAGTAACAATAGGTTGCTATGGATACCACGAATTCAGTTCATAAATAGGGCAAACATTCATTCAGTAAGAAATATCATTTCAGAAAACTGTACAGTTGATCATTCAGAAAATATTCATGATTGAACATATCTTTACAACATTGTTACTCACAGAGCACTGGGCTATAAGCAGCTAATGAGCGTCCTCGGATGCCAACCCTACAATTACAGAACGAACACACACTAAGTTATACACTTGGGTTTAATAATTTAACCCCTTACTTGACTCGGTGTGGTTCTACATTAATAACCTCATTAAGATGCCTTAAACTAGGCCTAAGAATGCCTAGGATGAAATGAGGATGCAAAGATGTACTTTAAAACACTTTCCAAAATTTTTAGAAAATAGGGGTCTCGCTCGAGCGTGGCTTTCTACGCTCGAGCAGACATGCAGGCAAAGGAGCTCCGCTCGAGCGTGACTTTCTTCGCTCGAGCGGATTGCAAAAGTACTGCATGCATGAAATTCACGCTCGACGGGCGCTCGACCCCTGCTCGAGCGTGAGACACAAGTCCTCGCTTGAGCGTGCATTCCCTCGCTCGAGTGGACTGTAAACACATGCAAAGTACTGGATACACGCATTTCATGCTCGAGCGTTACTTTACTCGCTCGAGCGGACTGCATGAACTCAGAGTGTACGCTCGAGCGTGGAGTTCCCCGCTCGAGCGTGGATCCAAAATCTGGAATTTCCAGATTTGTCTCCAAGCACAAAACTCAATCTTTAAAGCATCAAATTCGATCCTTTTGGGCTAATTTTCTGGAAAACACTTTAAAACTCATAATATGACATGTTTCAAAGATCAATTTGCAAAATCAAAGCCCAAAGGTAGTTCAATTGAACCCAATTTCAAATAAACTTTAAGAACATGATGTACATGCAACATGCATGAATTTAATCAACTTCAAAGCTTCTAATACAAGAACAAATGAGTCAATCCTTCCAAAAACATGCTGAATTTATGGACCAAAGCTAGAATATGGACATTCATGATTACCTACTCAATTCAACATATTAAGCTATTTCATGCCTTAAATCATTAACCTTATCATGAATCATGCAAGAACAACTCAAACTCACAATTAAAAGGGTGAGTCTCCTACCTCAAGTCTCCAATTTCAAGTCTAGAAGCTCAATTAACCCTACCTAGAGGAGTCATCGAACAGCAGGAAGAGAGTCGTCAAACAGCAGCAAGAGAGTCGTCGTCTCTGAATTGCGTACAACAGCAAGTCGCCGTCCTTGTCCTCGTCGTCGATCAAGGTTCCTCTCTCTCTCTCTCTCTCTCTCTCTCCCTCTCGCTGTACTAACACTAGCCCCTTTGAATTTCTTTTTTCTTTTTTTTTTTTCCTTCTTTTTTTTGCAACTAAGCTAAGCTACTGTGAGGTTTTTTTTTTTTCCCCCTTAATTTGAATTCCATTATGATTGTTATGGGTGATGATACTATATTGCTGGAATTGTTGAAATTTAATTGGATTGCTGAATTTTTTTTGGATGTTCATGCCAAAAGGTAACTACAATAATGTTTTATTTTATTTCTTTACCAAATTTATAAATTTTAGGAAATGAGTTCAGGTATGGGCAACAAGTTGAAGCTATTCATCTCGAAGACTCTTAACTTTATAAGAATCTTTCTTTTTTATCAAGTTGTCTTTTGCTTTAGGTTTTATTTGTATACATACTATATTACTAAAAATTATAAAAAAAAATATTTTTTACGAACGTATCCCAGCCGTATCCGTATCTTAGTTTTTCACATTTTTCCGTATCACCGTAGCCGTATCGTATCGTACCCGTATCTCATATCCATATCCGTATCCGTATCCGTGCTTCCTAGTTTTAGACCAACAAACAAAAATTGTACCATGAACCAACATGATTTCAACAAAAGAATATCACCAGGTATAAAACTTCTTTTAATAGGTTTTCTCTTTGAAACTGAAAAGGCCACATACATTTGTAAGGTTCAGACATGATTTAAGGCTACCACAGCCACACACACACACACAGAGAGGAGCAAACTGTTTTTTTCATTGATCAGACATTAGTTTTATTTTGTGCATCTTCTTTTTTGTGATGAGTAAAAAATTATTTATTTAAAAAATAATAATTAAAAAATAAATAAATAAAGCACTAAAGGGAGCCACCCGTATACAAAAATCATTAAGGGGATCAAGATGAACTTTGAAGTAGGAAAGGATACACCACATATAAAAATTTGGCTACCCTACAAATACATTCTAGAACTCCAAGACCACCTTTGGAAAAAATTCCTTCAATCTCAAAGCAAGCAACTTCGCCAATAAGACTAATAGGCCAAAAATCCCTCATATCCACCCCAAAGCATTCAAGCTCCTCTCAAAGCATCATATGACTCATGAAATGACGAAAACACACCCATGACGTCCTCCCTAACAACCCCCAGCACTGTTGGAAGAGAGCAGTCATCCCAACCAAACCTAGCACCTTAGACTTTAAAGCCCCAATCATCTCCTCCTCCAAGAAAGGGTGTTCTAACCACAACTCCTCAACAGAAATTTGTCTGAAATCCATCCCTTTTAGTCTAGGCCTCGAGGTAGTGGACTCAAATACAATTTCAAGACTCGCTGACTCAACTTAGGCCAAAGCTTCTTGAAAATGCATCAAACAATTGTAGGGTTAAAAAAGAAGAAATTCTCACAAGGTGTAAGGCTCGAAGTCTCAAAACTGCGTCAGTCACTCATGCACAAATTTAAGAAATTTTTGCACATTCTTATGAGTATGGCTCATTAACAAGATAAATTTTAGACTTGCATAGGTTAGCATGCAACTGGTATAGAACTCTCTATACTCTTATATCACGTGAAAACAAAACATCTCCACAATACACACAACTCGTCATGTAAGTACATTGAAAAGCACCTTCAACAAGTCTTCTCAAACTCACACAAAGAAGAAAGCTTAATTTCATCACAATGCTCTTCCAATTGATTTAGTGACAATTTTGACATTAAACCACGGTGGTTAATTGAGGCCTTTCTTAACTTTGCAGAGTCTAAAAAGTTGTTTCTCGTTTCAATCGAAAGTTATCATATGATGGTAAAACTAAGACTTTCTGGCAAGGTTTTAGTTATCACTTCATTTCAAATTTTCAATATTTTTGTCCTTATTGCAATGTCCTTGACAATAAAAGAAATCCAAACAATGATACACTCAACAATCAACAAAACAGATTGCCCAACAATTAAAATACCCCTGAAAACAATGGAGATGTAATAAAACCCTAACCTTCTGAACATTTAACAATCTCTCATACAGTTGAAGAACCAGTTCCAAGTCAGCATTGGAATGTCGGTTCCTAATGTTGGCAGCAACATCGACTCTATTGTCCCGAATCCACTTGAAATCTATGGACGCTTTCCATTGAGGTTTCACAACTGAAACCCATATAACAAAAACAACAACAACAACAACAACAACAACAAATTCAAAACACAAACAACGAATAAAAACAACAAAATTGAAACAATAATACAATTTGACTTCCACCAATGACCAAAACTGAATTAGGGTTTTGAATGACCTTTATCTTCGGGAATTGTGGTTTGGATGGCTGGGGCTGAGAGAGCTCTGGCGAAAAGTGGAAGTGAGGGCCTTCGGGGAGAATGGTGGGGATGGAGAAGGAGGTCTAGGGTTAGGGTTTTGGAGAGGGGTCTGAAAATGGAAGAGTAAGATGATGGAATTGCTGCGAGTTTGAGGGTGTGGAAGGTCGTCCCTCCCAATCCCAAGCAACATTGCAAGCTCATGGCTTCACTCTCTGAGGATGGGAGGCTGTGTTTGGACTGCGTCTAAAAGATTCTGCGACCAAATTATCCTTTTTACGTATATTTTTAGATAATTGCACTAACATCCCTGGGATCTTTTACAATTACTGTATATAAACAGTAATAATAGTACTAGGAACCTATCCTTGTCAACTTAAAAATTATTCCGTTTAAATTTATTCTATACATGAATTTCATATTAAATAAATTAATCTTCATTATATAATCACTCACTCCGAATTTTCTAAGTGTATTAATCTAGGACTAGACAAGGTATTTTGAGAAGTTGATAAAAAGTTAATTTTTGATTTTTTATCAAGTTTTTTAGTTTTTTTAGAAATGATTTAGAAAGTTGGTAAAAAATTGACTTTTTTTTTATTTAATATTTTTTAAAAATGTCACATCACGTCAAAATGATCAAAATATCTTTACTTTTTGATTTTTAAATTAATTAATTAAAATATTTCAAAGAATAATTTTATAAATTTAAATATTATTTTTTTAGTCTTCCCAAATGAAATTTTCAGCGTTTTGATCAAGTTTGACGTTTTTAACCAAATGAGAAAACGTGACTTTTTGTGTAGGTCGCCAAAACGGCACTAAATAACACAAATATGGTCTATATTATGTTATCATCTTCAACGTCATTATTGCCATAGCCATATTATCATCATAATTTTATAATGCGTCGTGCTACATGATGAGTTAGCATCAAAAACAGCCAAGTCAGTAGTGGCAGAGCACACTATTGAGTGAAAAGTTAGACACAGTTCAGCTAAACTTGGTGTAGCCCCATCCTATTGATCAAGAGTGTTGTCCACATCAAGTCAAGCACACTATTGTGCAGTCTAGGCCACAGCTGCAGCTGCAGCAGCAGGCGCAGCACTTGACGTGTGATGTCCCACGAGCAATCCTCTATTGGCTCCCTACTTGGGGTTATCGGACTTGTTTTTGGATTTAATTTTAATGAATCGTATTATTTATATTTTAAAATTTATTATTAATAAATATTTTAATATTATAATGTGTTATAGGTTGGTTTTTCTTTTCTTTCTCTCCAAGTCTTTTCGAGTCTTCATCAAGTCCACCAATTCTTATCCTCTCCAAGACTTCCAAGGTAAGTTTCCAAGTCTTGGTCAAATCCATCATCCTTATCTATCCAAGTCTTTTCCAAGTCATCCGTTCCTTTTCTACCAAGACAATCTCCAAGTCTTTGCAAGTCTTGGTCTTGGTCCACCGAGACTTATCCATTCTAAGTCTATCTTTACTTAGCCACGAAGATAGATTCTTATATATAATTTGAGCTTAGATCCTATCTAGAGACATACGAGAGGTGAAGAAATTTTGGGTTGCTTTGTTATGTCTAATGTGAGATTATCAGGCAAATAAAAAAGGGTGTGTTTGATAAAGCTTTGGGTCCAACCAATTGTGCAGTATTGGTGAACCATACGACTTAGTCGGGCTGTTGTATCCTGGGGAGGACAAGTCAAGATTTTTCTGCTACACCGGTGTAAGGCTTTGCCTAACCACAGACAGCTTGAATCTCCTTAAAGAGAGCAGAGAGCTTGAATCTCCTTAAAGAGAGCGAATTTCTCGCGCCTCAGCCCTTATATTAATTGTTGTAACTTTTATTTTGTGTATTCTCTGGTGTTTTATTTGTAAGTATCACCAACAATTTTAAGGAGATTCAAATAACAAAAGTTCATGGATCCAGTACTGGAGAAGCCCAACGAAAATACCGACGATCTCAACAAACCCTTCCGGTTCAAGGGAGCTCATTTCAAGAGATGGAAAGGTAAGGTGTTTTTCTACCTCAGTCTCCTCAAGGTGGCTTATATCCTGACCGAGAAAAATCCGAACAAAGTCCCCACTGAAGAGATGACTGATGAGAAGTACGCTGCTCATCTTGAAAAACTCGAAAAATACAACACAGATGAGCATAAATATCGATACTATCTTTTGAATTGTCTTTCAGATCAATTTTATGATTATTATGATACTACTTACACCACTGCCAAGAAAATTTGGAAAGCCTTGCAGAACAAATATGACACTGAAGAGGCAGACGCTAAAAAATATGTTGCAAGCCGTTTTTTTCGCTATTAGATGATAGATGGAAAATCAGTGGTGGAGCAAGTTCAAGATTTTCAGATGTTAGTAGCAGAAGTTAGATCTGAAGGCATCAAAATTGGAGACAATCTTGTTGTAGCAGGTATTGTTGACAAACTTCCATCATCTTGGAGGGAGTTCCAGAAGTCAATGCGTCACAAGCAAAAAGAGACGTCCTTAGAGACTCTAATCACACGGATTCGGGTGGAGGAGGAAGCACGAGGACAAGATGCGCTTATGACACAAGAGCATTCCACTACAAAGGTAAATTTAACTTCTGAAAATACTTTACCTAAAGATCGATTTCATAAAAATAGTCATTTGAAGCTAGTTAAGAAAATTTAGAAAAATACTGGAAAGCCACAAAATAAAAATTACCCGAGGCAAAAGAAATGGAACCAAGAACCTCCTTCACAAGATCTGACAAATGTGACATGTTTTGTGTGTGGCAAAAGTGGCCATGTTGCTCGAACTTGCAAATTTTGGAAACAACAGTCTCGACCACAGGCTAATGTTACCAAGGAACCATTTGTGGCTATGATCACAGATATTTTTATGGTTCAATCTGTGGAAGGATGGTGAGCAGACTCTAGTGCCAATAGGCATGTCTACTATGATAAAGATTGGTTCAAAGATTTCACTCCTTTTAATGAGGAGATGACTGTTATGCTTGGTGACTCCAGTTTAACCAAGGTGCTCGGGTATGGGAATGTTGAGCTGAATTTTACCTCTGGACGTGTGCTTGTTTTAAAAAATGTGTTGTACACACCGTCCATGAGGAAAAATTTGATGTCAAATTATTTGCTCAACAAAGCTGGTTTCAAACAGACTATTGAATCTGACCAATATGTAATCACTTAAAAAGGCATATTTGTGGGGAAAGGGTATGCCTGTGATGGAATGTTTAAATTAAATGTTGAGAATAAGAAAGCACATGTTTCTGTTTACATGATGTCTTCTATGAATTTTTGGCATGCTCGTCTATGTCATATTAATAGCCGATATATAAGAGTCATGAGTAGTTTAGGATTAATTCTCAGACTAACAAATAAGTTTAAGAAATGTGAAGTTTGCAGTTAAGCAAAAATAACTAAAAGGCCTCATAAAAGTGTGGTGAGAAATACTGAATTGTTAGAATATTAATTCACACTGATTTATATGAATTTGAAGGAATTTTAACACGTGGTGGAAATAGATATTTTATCACTTTTATTGATGATTTTTCAAAATACACTTATGTATATTTGTTGAAAAATAAAAGTAATACTTTTGAAAAATTTAAAGAATTCATTCTTGAAGTTGAAAATCAATTCGGTAAAACGATTAAAAGATATAGAAGTGATAGAGGCCGGGAGTATGAATCTTTTAGATTCAACTCGTTTGCTCAGTCTTTGGAAATAATCCATAAAACTACTCCACCATGTTCACCTGCATCTAATGGTGTGGTAGAAAGGAAAAATAGAACTTTAACTGATTTAATAAATGCTATGCTAATTGAAGCAGGTGCTCCTTCAAATTTGTGGGGAGAAGCAATCTTAACTGCATGCTAAGTCATGAATAGAGTGCCACATAAAAAAACAAAAGTTACATATTTTGAGTTATGGAAAGGGCATAAGCCAAATTTGACATATTTGAGGGTTTGGGGTTGTCTAGCTCTTGTTAGACTTGTGGACCCTAAAAGACCTAAATTAGGTGTGAAAGTTGCCACTTGTGCTTTTCTTGGATATGCAACAAATAGTACAACCTATAGATTTTTTGATATTGAAAACAAAATAATTTTTAAATCAGGTGATGCAATTTTTCATGAAGAAAAATTTCATTTTAAATCTAAAAATGGTGGAGGTCAAAATTATCAAGAAAATATTTTATCTGAAACCGGTTCCTCTACTCCTCTTTTACAAAACCAAGATACTGTAGTTTTTGAACCAATAAGGAATAAAAGAGCCAGATTAGAAAAAGATTTTGGCCCTGACTATCATGTTTTTAATGTAGAGGAAACTCCATTAACTTTACAAGAAGCTTTGGCATCTCCTGACTCTATTTTTTGGAACGAGGCTGTAAATGATGAGATGGAATCATTATTATCCAATAAAACTTGGGTATTAGTAGATTTACCACCAGGTTGTAAAACTATTGGCTGTAAATGGGTTTTGAGAAAAAAACTTAAATCGGATGGAACTATTGATAAATATAAAGCAAAGCTTGTTGCAAAAGATTTTTAATAACAAGCAGATATTGACTTTTTTGATACATTTTCTCCGGTTACTAGAGTTACATCCATTAGATTATTAATTGCAGTGGTTGCAATTCATGATCTAAAAATTCATCAAATGGATGTTAAAACAGCTTTTTTAAATGGAGACCTGGGTGAAGAAATCTATATGGATCAACTTGAGGGTTTTGTGGAACGCGGTCAAGAAAGCATAGTGTGCAAGCTAGTTAAATCCCTATATGGCTTAAAACAGGCCCCTAAACAGTGGCATGAGAAATTTGATTCCTGCATGATTGAGAATGACTATAAAACGAATGAATGTGATAAATGCATCTACTATAAATCTGAAGAAAATTCACATGTCATTATTAGCCTCTATGTGGATGATTTACTCATATTTGGCTCTAATTTGCATATCATCGTGGAAACTAAAAATATGCTTAGTAGCCATTTTGATATGAAGATCTTGGTGAGGCTAATTATATTTTGGAAATAAAAATTATCAAAACCTGTGATGGTATATTTCTTGATCAGTCGCATTATGTTGAGAAAATATAATTTTTATAACTGCAAGCATATTCTTACTCCTTTTGATCCTCATGTGCGTTTATTTCCTGTTGAAAATGATGAGGATATAATTAATCAAAAGGAACATGCTAGTATGATTGGTAGCTTGCGTTATGCGACTGACTGTATTAGACCTGACATTGCATATGTAGTTGGAGTACTTAGCAGGTTTACTAGCAAGCCTGGCGGTGATCACTGGCTAGCCATTGAGCGTATTATGAAATATTTATCTGGTACCATAAAATATGCCTTGTTTTATAATAAGTATCTTGCAGTACTTGAAGGTTACAGTGATGCCGATTGGAATACCTTGTCAGGTGATTCATTATCAACCACTGGTTACTTATTTACATTGGGAGGTGGTGCTATAAGTTGAAAATCAAAAAAACAAACCATTATTGTTAATTCAACAATGGAGGCTGAGCTTATGGCTTTAGCTACAGCTAGTGAAGAAGCAAATTGGTTAAGAGATGTTAAATGAAATCTCTTGTTGGGAAAAACCGATTCCACCTATATTAATTCATTGTGATAGCACCGCAACAATTGGTCGAGTTAATAATCGTTATTATAATGGTAAATCCAGACCTATCAGAAGAAAACACAGTACTGTGAGATCTTATATGAATAATGGCATCATAAATGTGGATTATATTAAATCTGGTGATAATCTTGCAGATCCATTAACTAAGGCCTTAGCAAGAGATAGAGTCTGGAATACATTGAGGTAGATGGGGTTGAAGTCCATTGAATATAACAGGAGCCATGTATGAGGATACTCAACCCAGGGACCAGAGATCTTGTAACTGGGTTTAATGAGAAAAACGATCATATGATGGCCGTGAGAAATGTACTAAATTACTTTTTTCCCATCCCTATGATGTAAATGCATTTATCCTGTAACGTTGTAGAGGTTGAGTTATTAAAAAAACTCTTAATGAATTTTTGTAGCTCTTATTGAGTGGGATGTCATAGTTACAAGAGCACCCTTGACAGAATTCACCTATGTGAGTGTGGTAGTGGGGCTACTACCTATGAGATTTGGACTAATTCTCAAATACCTATGAGATTTGGACTAATTCTCAAATACACTCATGAATTCTGGGATTGCACAAAGCCGTAATGTGCTAGCTTTTAAAACTTTTGTGAACACCTGTAATATTATGTGTGTACAATAATTATTTATTTCCCTTAAGCAGTCATAGTTCAATGTTGAGCATACTATTGGCTCTGGAGTAGATATTATTGTTTCACTAATGGAGGTTCAATGCAGAGCACACCTACCATGATGCATAATATCCTTATTTGCCTAATAATCTCAATTTTGTTACCTATAATATTAAAATAGGTGGGGGAATGTTAGCAGGTATTTTAATATTATAATGTGTTATAGATTGGTTTTTCTTTTCTTTCTCTCCAAGTCTCTTCGAGTCTTCATCAAGTCCACCAATTCTTATCCTCTCCAAGACTTCCAAGGTAGGTTTCCAAGTCTTGGTCAAGTCCACCATGCTTATCTATCCAAGTCTTCTCCAAGTCATCCGTTCCTTATCCACCAAGACAATCTCCGCCTTGTTTGGTTTGTGTTTCTCAAAAAATTTTGTGAAAAATTCTCTACAAATAAGTTTTCAAAAGTAATCAAACCAAACAAATTTTTTCAAATTTTTTTTCCAAAACTTGTTTGGTTTACAAATTTTCCAAACAAATCTCTCTCTCTCATACACATCAAATCGATCATTTTTTTCAAAACTCTCTCTCAAAATAATTTTTCAAAACATCTTTTGAAAAACAACCAAACCAAACAAATTTTCATATTTTTTATCTCAAAACATGTTTTGTAACAACCCGACCCTCATATATGCTTGTGATATATGTCCGTCCTTTATTCTGTGCTGTTAAATGTCTAAGATGAAACTGTACAAGAAAATAAGTTCAAGTAACTATGTTGTAATGCCTTGTGGAATGAATTGTATATGTTAGAAAAGAAATGTATCTGTTACTACTAGAACGATAGAGTAGAAATTGAGGGCCTTAGCGGCTTAATAAGTCAAAATTGCTCACATATTTGGAACTAGCATAATTTTTAAGTAATATTAAGCACTTCTGCGAAATTGCAATTTTTGGATGTGTAAACGATTGATTTTCGTCTCATTCTCTCTTTATGGAAATATATGAGTGTTCTTGGTCATTTGACAAGCTAAGGAAATATAACTCTAAACTTAAGAATTGAAGGGGTAGAGAGAGAAGGTCCTCAAGAAGGTTGAGATTTGGGCTTAAGGTATGTAAATGTTTGTCTAATTTTCATCCACAACCCTTCTTGTCATAATTTATGTGAAGATGTTTCTATAATCATGTACCTAAGAGTTGGGATTATAGTGATGTGAGTATGAGAAGTAGTAAATTAGCAAGATGATCTTACCTTGCATGTTTTGACTCAATTTGAAGTATCTATGAAAAACTTTACTCTATTTCTTCAATTGACTTGTTTGAATTCAAGTATGTGGCATGATTTTATGTTTATGAGTTGAGATGTGAAAACAAGTAGGAACCTTGTGAATGGGAGTGAATTTAAGTTGTGGATTCATGATTTGATTTTTACTCAAATGAAATGTGTAATTTGATCCTTGTTCACATGTATTCATATGCTTTGAGCTTATATATTGGTAATTTAAAGCTGGATTTTGAGGCCCTAAACATGTCTACAAGGGGAAGAAATTATGCAGAAATTTCAGACTTTTGGTGCAGAATCGCCGCACGTACGGGGCCTAAGGCCGCACGTGCGGGAACCTCAGCCGCACGTGCGGGAGTCACTGCCGCACGTGCGGGAAAATGGAAAAATTTTGGACTTCAACACTGCAAAAAAAGCACGTGCGGGGCCTCAATGCCGCACGTGCGGGAGGTGTGTCGCACGTGCGGGAGATCCTAGCCGCACGTGCGGCTCAAGGCAGAAAAATTGGGATGCTCTGTTTTGCGTGTTGGGTCCTCTAATGTTGTCAAAACCTGCAATTTATATTGTTTGAAAGTTCGTTAATTCAATTAAAGTAAGTGAACCGAATGATGATTTAACAAGGATAAAAGCGACTAATGTGATTTTTCGTGTGTGTAGGAAACGCCTCAAAAAGAAGTGCACCGACACAACACAGTGAGTAATAGTACTTCAATGTACCTCTACTCAGTATTTATTTTATTGACGTTGTGACCCTTGTTGAAAGTATTGTCATATTAGGTATTGACGTTATATCTTGACGTTACAAACTTCACTATCAAACTTGTGTTGGCATGAAATGATATATTTGCTATAAGTGATTCAATACGAAATTGTGGAAACATTGAAAAATGTTGTGAAGTTGCACACATCTTATGTGAAAGTTTGTGACTAATGAAACGTATCAAGGCAATTGTGAACTCGTGAACCAATGTGGCTTAGAGCCATTTGTGAATCAATGTGGCTTAGAGCCATTTGTGAATCAATGTGACTTAGAGCCATTTGTGGATCAATGTGGCTACGAGCCCTGATGTGAAACTACGTGACCAAGGGTCAATTGTGAATTGTGAATCAATGTGGCCAAAGGCCATCTGTGAACAATGAAATCATGAGGCCAAGGGCCGATGTGTGAAATATGAATGATACTATAGTAAGCTTGTGAATCAAAAAGAACCAAAGGGCTATGTGATGGATCGTACATTATGAACCTAAGGACCCTTTCTGAATGTGTGAAGTTCTTAGGCCAGGGGCCACATTATGACAATTATAAACCAATTATGTTGTCCCAACAAGCTGTACAAAGACAGACTGATTACATGATTTCAGCATTAATTATGTTACAAGCATACCAGTACTATTGTTCACTGAGCTTGGCTCACCCTGTGTTATGTCTGTTTCTGTAGGTGATCAACCAGGAGGTCGATCTTAGCTCGGCATCATCATACTTTTGCCAGCCTAGGCACAGCCAAGTTTGGGGTCGGGACCCTACTTTTGTGGAGTTGCTAGATAATGGCTTACACTTTTGCTATTGGCTTAAGTTATTATGTACTTATTGATTTTGTTATATACCCCACCTCGGGGTTGGATTTGTATATGCCTGTAAATAACTAACTCTCAAATGTATTTTGGCTTTTGGTGTACTTGTCCTATAAAATGTTTATGATCCTGGCATGACTTAGTAGCTCAATGGATGTCATATTTTCCGGTCTATATCACTTATTATTACAGCTTCCGGTCAGGCCCCTCTATGGAACCAGGTTAAGTGTCCTTTTCTGCTTAAGTCATGCCCAAACTTTTAGGGGCAAGGTTGGGGCGTGACAGGCAAGGTTTTCAGCATCATGCCCTTTGTCTGTGCATGCTATCTCACTTTTTGCTTGCCCCAGGCTTCAGTGGGTCTAGCATTCGTCTGATCGAAGTTGCCCAAGGCTTGAAAGAGGGCAAGAGCTGCATTGTCATGACATTGGCCGAGACGTTGATGGGCTTGGATGCTTTCCATTGCCGGGAAACGAACAGATTTGCGGAGAGTCCACTACTGCTACAGGTAATGTTCCCACCGTTCCTCACATATATATTGCTCACGTCACTCGACCCTCAAGCTCGATTTTTCTCTCAAAACCCTTTTTTCACTTTTCTCTCATCGTACATCTCTCTATTCTTTAATCTCTCATTTTTGATCCCTCCCCAAGTGTGGTTGATGGATAAATTGCAGGTTGTGGACTCTTGCCCA
>NW_021028375.1:39715-72964 GCF_004153795.1 Camellia sinensis | reverse complement strand
TCTATTCCCCAATAAGACACCCTTAATTTCATTTTTTTTTATAAATAAATAAATAAATAAATAAATAAATCCTATGATCGAACTGCATTTAAAATTTTGGGCAAATTACAAATACCCCTCGAGGTTTGGTGAAAATACAGATTTTTCCCTGAGGTTTGAGAAATTACATCCCGCCCCCTGAGGTTTATATTTTCATAACAAATTGCCCCATGAGGTTTTCATTTTCATACAGATTTTCCCTTAATTTTTCCTAATTTTTTATGAAAATTTTACCATTACGGGGCAATTTGTAATTTCTCAAATTCAAGAAAAATCTATATTTTTACCAAATCTCGAGGGAGTGCTTGTAATTTGCCCTAAAATTTTCTTCGCCCCCAAGAATCGTGGGAGGAGATGATCAAATGATTCCTTGAATGAATGTGATGAGCCATTAAAGATTTCCTACCACAATTTTTTTTTAGAAAAATGTTTGGGAGTACTAAATTAAGAGTATGAGGGGGAGTATTAATGATGTGGCAGTGGCGCCCGCCTACTTTTTGTGCCTTATTTTTTTTTTTGGTTATTTCCAATGCATTTATGTTATTAAGTCCCATTTGTTTAGAGAGTTAGAGAGAGGATTGAGATTGGTAGTGAGGTGGGACCCACTAATATTGTGTTTGTTTTGAGAGATAGAGAGGGGATTAATAGTGAGTTTCGGATTAGGATGGGCTTCCCCAAGGGAATTCAGATAGGCCTCCAGGACTTGGTATTAGAAAATAGTCCGGCAGACTAGAAATTATTTATTTATTTATTTTATTATTTTATTTTTACATGTCAGGCATTTTTTTTTGAACGTTAATGTTTAATTTTTTGTATTTTTTGTTAAGTAAAAATCATTATTTTATTTGTTTTATTTTTTTTTAGAAATTTTTTATTTTATTTTTATTTTTAAATTTTTTTTTTACATGTTTTGGTATTTTTTTTAAAGCATTAATGTTTAATTTTTTTGTATTTTTTTTATTTTTTTATTTATTTTATATAAAAATAATTTGACAATCTCTATACTAACTAACAACTATCATCAAAATAACACACATTTTACTTAATCTCCTCACAATAATTCCCTCATTAACAATCCCCTCACTATCAACCCTTCCATTCTATCTCTGAAAATAAACGGGGCCTAATAGTATTTTTTAGTGATCTAAATCATTGTTATTTTTTTTTAAAGTGTAGTAATAATAATAATCAATTAGTTGATTGAGGTTTATCAGAGGTAAAGTTTTTTTTACTGTGTTCCGCGGGGTTTTGGAAACTCGTTTTCAATCTTTAGTTTGAGTATGTTGTTTTTTTTTTTTTTTGAATTAATTTGGGAGTTATGCTAGGGGCCCCAAATAAATTATCAAATTTTCTATCAAACTCTCTACATGGTGTGGGATCCACACACATTCCCACACCTATGTGAGAGGTTTGGTAGAAAATTTGATAATTTATTTGGGGTCCATAGCATTTTCCTTAATTTGGGTACGTTGTTTGGTTAGAATTTTTAAATATTGATTTCATATGACTTTTGAAAACATATCTACTTAGCCATTTTTTTCGGATGTCTGGTCAATTGATCGGAATAGTGTTCGATTTATTTTTTTGCACAATGTTATTTTTATACTTTAAATAAAAATATTTTTGAAATTTTTTAATTTTTTTAATGAATTTTGAATAGAATTTTGGGTTATGTGTTTGGTTATGAAATGTAAAGTTTTCATTCAAATATCATATGTCACATCATTTATTTCAAACTCAATTCAAACACTCTTTCAAAATTTATAACTAAACAAATTTTTCATATTTAAATCATAATTCTAAAACTTATAAATTTAAAATACAACTCTATTTTTAAATTATAATTTTAAAACTCTATCAACGTTACTCTTCTTTTTCTTTTCTTTTGGGGGGGGGGGGGGTGTTTGAATTGTTGGTAAAGTTTCATTTGTCAAGTTGTCATCAATTTTTTTTTATTTTTATTTATAAACAAAAATAAAGTATGATTGATAAAATTCAATATACAAAGAAAATACTAACACAAATATCAATAAGAAAAAAATTGTTAAAGCATTAAAACTTTAGGTCTTTTTAAAAAAAAAACTGATACTTTTGTTCTGAAACACAAAAATTTTAAAAAATAAATAAAAAAATTGATACTTGAGCTTGCTTTCCTCTTTCAACATGTGATTACAAGATATATTTTATTAATATTTTATTAGAAATATACAGAGATAATATATAATATATATATAATTAAAGTGTTTCATGAGAAGATTGACATTAATTGTGTTTGAAAAACTAAGAAAATGATAACAATAGTAACTAAAAATGACAGTATTAAATAATTTTTTTTGACTACGTGTGACCGTCGTGTTGTTGATTTTTCAATCCTTGTGTGGAATTTACTTTTTTTTTTTTTTAATTTATTAACTTTTTATAAAATAATGTGAAAAAAAAAGTAATATAATAATCTGAGGTAAATAAACATACAAAGGCCTTGTTTGGAAACCCTCATTTTTAGTCAAAAAGTTAAAAAGTTACTAAATTAGTCAAAAAGCCAACAACTCATACCAAAAAGTCAAAGATTCTTTTATCTCTCTACTTTTTTGCATATCTTTTCGTAAAAAGTCAAAAAGTCATCGCAAACATACTAGTTTTTTTTAGCTCATATTTTAGCCAAATAGTCAAAAAGTTACTAAATTAACCTGTTTCCAAACGGGACGAAACTGCCTATTTAAGCTCTCTCCAAACCACTCTTAAAGTCAACATATATAATATATATATATATATTGATGAAGGACTGTATATATATTGATGAAGGACTGTTATTTGGTGCAGAGTGATACTAAGAAATCGTTTGACAAGTAATTTTTTTAGTTAAAAAATTAAAAAGTTATTAAAAAAATAAAAAAAATAATAACATATACTAAAAAGTCAAAGATTTTATTTTTCTCTCTACTTTTTGTACATATTTTTGTAAAAAATTAAAAAATATCCCAAATATACTAATTTTTTTACATCATATTTTAGCTAAAAAATCAAAAAGTTATTAAAAAAACCCGTTCCCAAACAAGGCCTAAAAATTCTAAATAATAGTCTATAAAAATTATTAGCATTAACATAAGTGTGAGATTTATATGAGCATGAACACATGCCATTTAAGTAATTTAATAAAAAATTTGATAAATCATTTGGCCACTTATATTTTCGTTTGGAGTGTCTAGACCTTAGAAGCTTCTCTCTTTTGTCCGATGCCATGTATTGCCACTCTTGAGAATATAATAAATGGGAGAATTATCACACGATAAGATAGAAAATAAAAATTACAAAAATATGTAAATTGTAAGTGATTCGGTAGAATACAAGTAAACAGTTGTGAGGGTATAAATGTTACTTGCGCCCTTCTATATTTATGTAAAAGGAAAATTTCTATTCCACTAAAATGTAATTCCCCCTAATAAAATTGTTCATGCCTATAAATAAAATAAATATATAAAAATTGTTCATTTTTTAATAATATAAAATTTTAAGGCCCCATTTGAGAAGATGGTTGGAGTTAATTTAACTTATTTAAATTATATTAAAAAGTAATAAGATAAAATATTACATTTAAATTATAATCATTTCGCTTTTTCTTTCATAAAACTATAAAAAAAAGTCAAAAAAATTATCACAAATAATTTTTTTAATCAAATTAAAATAACTAAAAAAATTAAACTAAAAAATTTATCCCAAATAAAATTTTAAAATTAATAATGAACAATTTAATATGAAATCTGTGCCATCTATCCTCACTGCCAAGGCCGGCCAAGATGATTATAAAATTAACAATTTATTAATATGGCATCTGTGCATTCTATCCTCACTGCCAAGGCCGGCCAAGATAGAAAGAAAAAATGTTTCGGCGCTCTGATTGAGCACTTCATAAAATTGTATCATGTGAAGGGAAGGGACGGACCATACTCTACTCCTATCTCTTTCTATTCTCTGGTTCTTTTATCTCATTAAAAAAATTAAAATAGGAGCTGTAACGATACTCTCTTTGAATTCTTAGGGGTGGTTTAAATGATTTAAATAAGTATTTTTTTTTAAAATTTTTATGAAATATAAGTTGGATATAGATTGGGTTTGAAGTGATGTGTTAAAGAGGTGATGTGACTTAGGCCAAGTTTGGTAATTGTAAAATAATCCATCTTTTTATCTTTTTATTTTTTTTTCATCGCATCACCTCTCTACTTTTCTGCACATCTTTTTATAAAAAGATAAAAAGTAATACTTATTTAGGTCATCCCAGAAACCCCTTAAATATGATAGTGACTTTTTTGATTTTTTGACTTTTTTAGATCATGGCAAACAAGGCTACTTGGTGGGTATTGTACCTACTTTCGGGTTCAATTTTGAAAATTTAAATCGTTTACATTAATAAAATTTGTCATGTATATCATACTTGTAAAAATCAAGTCGATTGAATATTAACAATTACACGAACTAAAAATTTATTTAAACAATAAAATTATTTATAAAAATTTTTTAATAAATGATTTTTAATTTTTTTGATATTTAATTAATTTAATTTTTTACAGATATAACATATATGATAAATGTTGGTGATACTAAAAATAAACACCAGAAAATACACAAAATAAAAGTTACAACAATTAATATAAGGATTGAGGTGCGGGAAATTCGCTTTCTTTAAGGAGATTCAAGCCCTCTGCGGTTAGGTAAAGCCTCACACTAGTGCAGCAGAAAACCCTTGACTTGTCCCCCCAGGATGCACAAGCCCGACTAAGTCGTATGGTTCACCATACTGCACAATTGGTTGAACCCAAAGCTTTATCAAACACACTCTTTTTTATTTGCCTGATAATCTCACATTAGACATAACAAAGCAACCCAAAACTTCTTCATCTCTCGTGTGTCTCTAGATAGTGTTGGACAATCTTCACTATATTTAAATAGATTAAATTCTGTTGTGTACAAAACAACAACAAGAATAAAAAGAAATAGATAAAAAGGAAGAATTTGTTTGATTACAAAAAATCAAACTTGAAATAATAATAAATAAATAAAACCACAGATTTTATTTTGTTACAAAAATAAAAAAAAATCTGATTAAATAAACAAAATAAAAACAGAATAAAATTAAACAACTTACTTGGTTAATTTATTTGAATAACTTTTCTGATCAAGTCCAGTGTTTAACACTGTGTCCTTAAGACAGATTCGTCCTCTCCACGGTGCTTTCAGAATTTGGACGTCTATCTCCCAGGATGAAATGATCTTACCACAAACAATAGCAGCACTACAAATTGTTTGCCTTACGAACACACTAAGTGTTTACACTTTTTCTTTCAGAAATAAAAATGCAGCAAGATGAGAATATAATTTGCAGAGGATGGAGTACAAAATTGGAATGAAATCCAAATGGGAAGCTAGTCTATTTATAGATGTAAAGGTGGCTCTTGGTTTTGAATTGAACAGGTATGAAACCTGTTAGATTCAAATTTAAACAGATTTGAATCTGTTTATTCAAACAGATAGAAACGGAAAGGGCTCTGTTTGGATGAGCAATAAATCCAAAACAATTTAATTCTGTTTGAAAACGGAAAGGGCTCTGTTTGGATGAGAATAAATCCAAAACAGTTTAATTCTGTTGAAAACGGGAAAGGCCCTGTTTGGATGAACAATAATTCCAAACCAGTTTAATTTGAATTCTGGATTTTATTTTAATAAAAAATAAAATTAATTCAAATTGTTTTGGCCCAAAAAGATTAGAAGCCCAACCGGACGGACGGACGGCGGCGGCGCGCGTGGTGATTTTTGGGTCCAATGGGTCTAGCCCATTTTGCCCATAACCTCTCCCTCTAAACACTTGGGTACCCCTTGGGGCACACCCCAAGTATCTCACCCTAGCCTTATAAACCCTTCCAAAAACTTCCCACCAAATCAATGTGGGACAAGCCAATTTACCGACCTTAAGGAAATTTCCACCAAACTCCATTTCATGGAGCACACTTTGGCTTCAATTTCCCATTCACTCGGTAATGGTTTTGAGCAACCAAATATACCACGTGAATCACAACGCGGCATAGAACGCGTTACCACTTTGACCCGAGTAAATCGACACTCGGGGCCCACCTAAAAATAGACCGAACTTAGGAAAAAAATTCTGGTTTTATCCAGAATTTTATAACCATTTCCAACAATCCCCCACATGAATGGAATTTGATGACAAGAAAATGCAACAATATGCCAAGACTTTAACGTAAAGAGTATAAGTCGAAAATATCTTGCATCAGGATAGTAGTTTTCGGCTTTGAACCTTCCCTAGTGATAACCTATCGGACTTACTGGCTAACCAATGAACGCGATGCCTTGAATTGTTCAGCCGTTTGTGTAAGCCAAGACAATAGTATTTCACACAAAATATCTTCTAACAATCGTGGTTCTCACTGTTGTGGTTCATTTTGGCCTTGAACGCGCCTGGTTTTCATAAGTGTTTCTAGAGAATTTAGCCTTTTCATTCTCATAGAACCGGCCCCAGGTTCAACACTCATATAGGTGATTCTTATTGTTGAGATCTCCTGTTTACTCGTCTTGATTTTATGCTTAACAAGATATAGTAGATCATTAAAGCAGAAGCTTATCCTTATACCCCTGCATACAACAATGTTAGCAGATACACTGCTCACCATAGGAATTGGGTAGGGAATTTTTTTTAATCCCTTGGGTGAATTTCTGGTGAGCCATACATTGAACTTAATTGTCCCTTTGAACTTAGTTCTTGGATCTCCAGTCATATAAGTAGGTTACCATTATGACCGATCTTATGTAATAGGCTTTAATCCCATCCCCATTCGATGAACTATACACGTAAGCTCTTTTTGTCAAAACGCTTTTTGTTAACGGATGTCCGCAATATCTCTTTAGATTTTATATAATCTATTGAGATTTTCCGTTTGACAACAAATTGCCTTACGGTAAATTTATGTCGACGACGAATATGTCGTGACTTAACCCATTTATACATATGATTCTGTGCCCTGCCTATTGCAGATTTGACTATCACAATGAATGCAAAATAGCTGGCAAGGTTTTGGGATGGGGGATTATTCACTATTGGAATTGTAATTCGGGGGAGGCTTTTTATCTGGTATTTGTTTTTTTTTTTAGTCCGTCGACATGGAGTCCGACCGAACTCCTTATCCCCCGTATGGGGACTATTGTATCCTAGGGGGGTATGGGACAATTTTTGAGAAACTATCCACTGTTGGATTAGATGATAAAATGACCATTTGTGACCCTCTATTATTTAATTATGTATTCTATTTAGAAATTTAATAAAATTTAAATGTCTCAATTTTAAAATAAAATAATTTTGTTTAGCTTTTTATTGATGTTTTATTTATTTAATTTTTAAATAATTTTTTTATAGATATTTTATTTTAAATTTTGTTTATAATTATTTAATTTCATTATTTAAATTTTAAAAATGTTTATTTAATTTCATTATTTAATTATTATTATTTTTAAAAATAAATTTATTGAAAATTTTAATTAAAAAATGCATATATTTTTATTGATATTTTATTTATATTTATTAATTTATTTTTAAAAATAAATTTATTTTAATTGTGTAAAAAATAAAATAAATAAAATCATTATTAAATCCAGTTAAAAATTAAAATATTAAAGATATGTTTATATTGCTATTACTTAGTAACAATTAACAAATGGTAAAATAATCTTTTGTTCATTTATTCTATCCAGCCTGTCCAACAAACATTGGATTTACTAAAAATAGTTCTTTACAGACATCTAATCCCATGAAAACAAACAACATGATATATATTCATCCAACCAAATAGTCAGGGGAATTCACAAGTCCAGGACTCAAGTCCGATAAGATTTTAATCTCCCCTTATCCAGTCCGTTCAATTCAAATGCACCCTAAGAGTTGACTTGGAATGTTTTAATAAATGTATTTTTTTAATTTTTTATAAATAATGTGTTAGAAAAATAAAGAAGAAAATATGATTTAAATAAGTACACTTATAAAAAAAATTCACCTACATAAATTTAATCCAAACAAGGCTTAAACACATTGCACATCTAACAACGACCTAATTGATTATTATTATAAACGCTCAACGACCTAATTTATAAACCTTAATAACCTAATTGAGTATTTTTTTTTTTTAGTTATTTGTCACACTTAAAAAATTGTGCAGTGTGTAGAATAATAATGGCGGATCACAATCATTTAAGGGAATCATTTGATCATTTCTCCCCCACGATTCTTGGCGGCTCAAAGAAAAATTTTAAACACAGTTCGATCATAGGTTTTTTTTTAATTTATTTATGAAAAAACATGTTATTTTAGTAAAAAAAAATGTATGCTTAGAGCATCCTTATGAGACTATCTAAATTTTACTTTAAAATATTATTAAAAAGTTTATTTCCTATTTTAAGAGTTACTTTTTCATTTACTTCCCCCAACAAATTTCGTATTTTTTCTCTATTTTATTAAAATAATATTTTTAATTATTTTTAAAAATAAATATTTTTTTAATAATAAAATAATAAAAATAAATGAGCACAACAGCATAGCATAGCAAAAAGTCTAGAAAGCAAAGGGGCAGTCGTCCGGGTGGTCGACCGCCCGGACGACCAGACGATCGACCGGTCAAGCTAATTTTGGACATTTTTCTTCTTTAGTTCCAAGACTCTCACGGGACATCAGGGGGATGTCCGAGGGGCATCCTTCGCGCCTATAAAATAACAATTTATCAAATATGAGAGAGTTACAGTGACTCCCTATTTGTAGAGAGTCACTGTAGCAATACTTATATTTGAGGGGTTGGATAGGGGAACTGTTGGGGATATGTTTTGACAGAAAAACTCCTTATTTTGAGTAAGAATGTAATATAAGGGAAGAGATGAGCATCCCTATCAGCTTACCTAAATTTTACCCTAAAATATTATTAAAAAATTCATTTTCTATTTTAGGAATTACTTTTTCAGCTGTTTTTCCCAACAAACTTCCTATCCTTTATCTATTCTATTAAAATAGTCTTTTTAATTATTTTTAAATTTAAATATTTTGTTAATAATAAAATCATTAAACAATATAAAATAAAGTAAAAAATGGAGGCTCAAAGGTAGTGCTTGAGCAAATGAAAGAGAGAGAGAGAGATATGAAAGCTGAGAGGCCCCAGTCCCAAGTCCCAAAGGGAGTGCTTGAGCAAATGGTGGCTCAAACATGATAGGGATAATTACAGAAGAAATCAACAGAAGTAGAAGACAGGGGCCAGACGTCCGGGGTGGACTATAGGACACTCACAAACATCTGGGGTGTCACGACTCGCTCCCTATATTCAAGGGTTAAGAATCGTAATGGCCAGTAACTGAAGTTACCTCCGGCTAATTCTTAAACAAATAAATAAACGCGAGTGGAAGTAATATTTAAATGAGGGTATCAAAATAATCATCGGAGTTTCTATTTTTATTACAAAATTTATTGAACAAAAGGCCGATATTTACATATAAAAATATCATAAAAGTGTTGTGTGTGTCTATTCCGCAGCCCTGCATCTAAGAATTTCCAAAAACTATTTCTGAATTGCATGTTTCCTGAAAATTGGTAAACAACTATAAGCACATGACAGAGTGAGAAATATTATATCAAGAGTATAAGGGACACGAAATAACCATGGATAGATAATTAGGCCAAAACATTTACATAACTCAGTTTGATAAATAGATCATTGGTAAACAAATCATTTAAGCAGTAGAAACTGAAATACAAAAATTATGTAAATATATATAACCATAACCACGGTACAGAACAGAACAGAACGGAGATCACAGAAGTGACAGTCAGAACAGAGGTACGGATTCAAGAAATAACTCGTACGAATTCTAGAGGTGGCTCCCACAATAGTGTAGCACTTAGCTCCGCACAGCATTTTGCTCCACACTGAACAGAGGTACGGATTCAAGAGATGGCTCGTACGGATTCTAGAGGTGGCTCCCACAATAGTGTAGCACTTAGCTCCGCACGGAACAGAGGTCAATGGATCCATGACAAACAGAGGACCACAAAGTGGCTAAACAGAAGCTAATGGTTATTTAAGTCTCTCAAGGCACGAGACTCCCGTGATGGTTACTTACAAAACATAATTGTTTATAAGGTTATAGTCAAATGTTTTTTAAAAGTAAAACAAACATATCCATGGATTTCTTTTTTACAAACAGGATTCAGAAAGTAAACCACGTAACTGAAATATTAATATAGTTTATAATAACGTATAAAACATAGCTTATTTAAAATAAATAATGGTAAGTCAAAACATACGTAAAATATATTTTAATAACGTAAGGTATAATATAACTTACCTTAACTTTAATATCTCATCATTTCTTTCTACTATAGACTCTCTCAACTTTCACTGTTTTTTTCCTTCCCTTCCTCTCTTTCTTTCTTTCTTTCTTTTCTTTTTTTTCTTCTTTTTTTCCTTTCTCCAGGTGAAACTTCTTCTCCTTTTATAGGGAGGAGAAAGCGCGTACGTGGCCTCCACGTGGTTAAGTGTCGCTTTCCCTCGCATGTAATTTATAATTATATAGATTCATTCTTATTTTTAATAGATATTTAAAATAATTATTTTTTGACCTAATATTTTTATATAATTATATAAATAAATTAATTTTTAATTAAATTACACTCTATCCTATATCAACAGAAAATAAATTATTTATTTTACTATCATACCCATTATTATTATCTATATTATTATTATTTATATTTTGACCCCTAAACTTTTAATAATTATATTATTTTATAAAATTACACATACTAATATATAATAAATTATATATTTTCCTAACTGAGATTAAATAATATTAGTATAAATTCTACAGAATAATTAAAAATCTGGGTTGTTACATGGGGGATGTCTGAGGGGACGTCCGAGGAAACATCCAGGGACTTCTCCTTCATGCCTAAAACGAAATAAAATATGAATTTATCAGATATGAGGTACAGTGACTCACTACAAATAGGGGGTCACTGTAGCAATCCTAAATTTAAGGGATGATATAAGGGATCTATTGGGGAAGAATTTGTGAAGAATTAACCCCTTATAATAGCAAAAAGCTATTATAAGGAAACTGATAAGGATGCTCTTAGAGCATCCCCACCGAAACCCTTAAACCTTCTCATTACTTATTTTAAGGGGTAAATGACTTCCTATACGCCTGAATCAGCTTCCCTAAATAATTTCCTAAATTAGTTTTTGTTACAATGACTCCCTATTTGTAGAGAGTCACTGTAGCTCCCTTATATATATATATATATATATTGCTTTGCTTTGTTTGGGGACTGCAGTACACATTTATGATTTTTATTTTTTTAAAATTTATAATTAAAAATTATATTTTAATAAAATAAAGAAAAAATAGGGAGTTTGTTAATAGAATAGAGAAAATTTAAAGAGTCTATTGGGGGTAGTAAATGAAAAAGTGATTCCTAAAATAGGAAATGAATTTTTTAATAATATTTTAGGATAAAATTTAGATAAACTGGTGGGAATACTCTTACAAACTCAAAAAAATAATAATCAGAAAATCACCAAAAACTTCAATCAAATGTTAAGATTTATTCTTATCATAGACTCACATCAACTCCTTTAAATATACAACCCTTGGGCCTCGTTTATTTTCAAAGGTAGAATGGAGGAGATTCATAGAGAGGGAATTAACAGTGAGTGGATTAAGTAAAATTGTGTTTGTTTTGATGATAGTTGTTAGTGTGAGAATTGTTAAATTATTTTTATATAAAATAATAAAACAAATAAACAAATACAAAAAATTAAACATTAATGTTCAAAAAAAAAAATCCCAATATGTAAAACATAAAAATAAATAAAAAAATTCGAATCCCTTCACTACTATTTTTCTAATACCACTTCTACCTCTTCCTCCCAATCCCCCTTCCAACCTCCATCTTAATCCCCTCTTCCATCCTAATCACTTTCTTAACTTTACAAATAAACACAATACTAAATAATCTCACCTCTATTCTAATCTCATTCCATCTTTTACACCCAAAATAAACGGGGCCCTGATCTAATATTTTGTGCACATTTCTAGTTGATTTTTCTGAAACATAAACTTTCTGTAAGACAAATGCATCTAATAAAAGTGTTTTCCGTTTTTTATTGAACAAGCCAAAGTTGTTGGAGCACCAAATATAACAATACCCAGTTGGCATTAATTATCAATGGCAACGCCTTGTTTGGAATTTGTTATTTTAGTAATTTTAATTTTTTTTTATTAAAATATGAGTTTAAAAAATTAATATGTTTAGGATAGTTTTAAGTTTTTATGAAAAGATGTAAAAAAATGGAGAAAAAAATAATATTTGACTTTTTGATATAGATTGTTGATTTTTTAATTTTTTTAAGTGATTTTTTAACTTTTAAACTAAAATATTAACTTTTAGGTTAAAATATTAATTTTTTGACCTTTTAACTTTTTAATGTGGTCTTTAGTTGTAGTTGTTTGTTGTTAGTCAATATTGTATCCTCAAACTCTTTTTTGTTTTCCCTCCCTTATTAGTATGAATAACGTTATATGTTGGTAATGTCATAATATATGTTAATATAGTAAAATTGGTATATCAATTGGTGATGTAGCACCAACGTATTAGTAAATATAAGTTCTATCATAAGCACCATGACTTTTTTAAAGACTTAAATGAGAGTTCATAGGAAAAAGTGTGTAAAATATAATTATATTTCATTTATATTTTACTTGCCCTTTTTCTTTTTCTTTCTAAATCTCTATCTAAATCTATGAAATAAATACGGTGTAAGGGTGAGTAGAATTAGGAGACAAGGCCCTAGCCATCTTGGTGCTTTATGAAAGATGAACTAACAATGGCTAAGTGATCGGTGATCCTGTGAGGGTATTTATCACGCAGAAGAATACAATCCGAAAGAGACAAAAATAGAGAGAAAATCAAGTGAAGTTCTGCATTGATCTTGGCCTGGTATTTATAGATAATATGGTGCCTTGACAGAGAAGTCACACCCTTATCCAAGAGACATAATGTTTCACAAAGCATTGTGTCTTTTCATTCAAATTTCAAATCATTTTCCAGATTCTTCTTTGTTGCGGGAAGGTTTAAAGATCAATCCATATATCGGCTCTGATTTGGTGCGAGGAGATCCACCATATTATGGTGTGAACATCTCTCATACCTTCATCTCCCACTTGAGCACACTATAATATTGGTGATAAAACCTGAGTTGGGCATGTTTACCTTGGTACCAAAATTTTGCCTCATGCTAATTTTCATCTACGAAATTACCGCATAGATCGACGTCTGATTGTGACTTGACCATACGTGCGCACGTTTTTGCCACTAATCTGACCGCATTCGTACAAATGTGTTCTCCCACTGTTAACACATTCCACATGACTTTAATTCACTATATTTCAAGTGAACGACATCAATTTTCAGTGTTGGGTTCATAGTCCATACCCAATCACCATTGATGACTTCAGCCACACACATTCCTCATGTGTCGACCTGCGCTGAATTTTTTGTTAAGTACTTCTTCTAAGTCCTATTCCTGAAGGTTTTCCTTAACAAACCTTATCAACGACTTTTTGCTAATCAAGCAAACAACATCATCTAGTCAGCATGTTGCATATTATGGATTTTACATCTTATGCTAACTATGATGTCTGTATCTTGTCGGTTCCTCTATCTTATTACCTGACCAAACACATGTTTTCATGCAAGATAGAGTCGTAAAACATCAATTATCTAGGCATCCCCAGAGTCATCCGACTATGCTCTTATATAAGTAGCTAAACCACCGAGCTAGGTATTTTTCAATCCCATATTAGCTACATGTTCTTTAAATTTTTCCAATGACAACCCTTTGGTCATAGGGTCGCCACCATCTCTTCTAAGGGTATATAGTCGACTTTAACTTCACCTCTCTCCACTATATCCTGAATATAGTAGTAACTTAAATCAATATGTTTTCCCATAGAGCTATTCACTCCACTTTTTATTAATGAGATGGCGAACTGATTGTCACAAAACATATTGACCGGTCTAGCAGGCATACCTAATTGTAAACCATCAACAAATCGTTTTATCCATACCGCAGTACTAACGGCTGTGCTGCAGGCTATGTATTCAGCTTCCATGGTGTACTTTGCAATACAAATTTGTTTCTTACTTAACCAAGAAACGGTTGTTCCACCAAACAAGAACACATGACTGTTAGTAGATTTTCTATCATCTACATCTCCTGCAAAATTCGCGTCAATGTATCCTTTTATGTCTAGATCACACAAACCAAAACATAATTTTAAGTTTTTAGTGCCTTTTAAATATCTGAATATTCTTTTGACTGCTTGCCAATGTTCTTTACCTAGATTGGATTGAAATCTACTTACCAATCCAACTGCATGACATATGTCAAGTTTTGTGCTTGTCATAGCATACATTAGGCTGCCTACTGCTTGAGCATGTAGGACATCTCTCATTTCCTCAACGTCAAACTTAGTTTGAGGACTCATTCTTTTACTTTTGTCCCTTTCAAACAGGTATGCTTAAAGAATTACAGTTATTCATATTAAATCTTTTGAGCACTTTGTCTAGATATTTCTCTTGATCTAGATATAATAAATTTGAATCTCTATCTCTTGAAATTCTAATTCCTAGAACATAGGTTGCAAGACCCATGTCTTTCATTTCAAATCTAGATGCCAAGAAAATTTTGATTTTTATAATCATATCTGGACAATTTCCTGCCAATAATATATCATCCACGTATAAAGACAATAATGTTAACTTGTCATCATTTTTCCAGATATAAACACAGTGATCTAATGGACTCATAACATAGCTTATTTCTAAAATGGCTTGGTGGAATTTTAAGTACCATTGTCTTGAAAATTGTTTAAGTCCATACAGGGATTTGTTCAATTTGTAGACTTTATCCTTGTTGCCTTGGATCTGGAAACCATCAGGTTGCATCATATAAATTTCATCTTTTAATTTCCCATTGAGAAAAGCTATTTTAACATCAAATTGATGCAATTCCAAATCCATCCTGACTACTACCACCATTAGAATCCTTATTGAGGCAAATTTTGCAACAAGAGAATATGTATCTACAAAGTCTATTCTAGGTTGTTGCGTAAATCCCTTGGCTACTAACCTGGCCTTATATTCCTCTAAACTTCCATTTACTTTGAATTTCTTTCTAAGAACCCATTTGCAACCAATGGTTTTTCTTCCATTCGGGAGATCGGTTAATTCCCAAACATCATTTTTCTTGATTGAGTCAATTTCGTCATTCATTGCCTCAAGCCATTGTGTAGCATCACTGCTACTCATTGCCTCATTATAACTAGTAGGATCATCTACTAAGTTATTAAGTTCTTCAACTTGAAAAACATAATGATCTTTTAAAAACGTAGATGGACGTCTTGCTCTCTTATTCTCACTTATCTCAGGATTCGAAGCAGGTAAAATAATGTCATGTAATTTTCGTTTCCTCCCACTATTAGGTGGTTCTTGAAGAATTTGTGGATCGTGTGACAAAGAAGGAAGAGAAGAATCCAGAGATATTTCAGAGAGCAATTCAATTTGTTCAATAGGAGTAACAAGATCAGTGGATTCAAGAAAAATAACATCTCTACTTTCTATTAATCCACGTTCGGGATAGCAAAAATGATAACCACTCTCATTTTCAACATAGCCAATAAACTTGCATTCCCAAGTTTTACTTCCCAATTTATCCCTTAATGGTTTGGGAATAAGTACATGTGCTTTACATCCCCAAACTTTCAGATTTTGAACATTAGGTTTAGTACCATGCCAGTATTCGTAAGGAGTTAGAGATTTGGCTTTTGTTTCGACTCTATTTAAAATGTACGTAGCGGTAGACAAAGCTTCTCCCCAAAAATGAATAGGAAGATCAACATGAGCTATCATAGACCTTGTCATTTCCATTATAGTACGATTCCGTCTTTCTGCAATTTCATTTTGTTGTGGTGTGTATGGCATTGTAAACAAATGTTTTATGCCATTGTCCTTGCAGAAAGAATCCATCGCTTCATATTCGCCACCTCTATCATTATTTAAGTTTTTAATGGACCAACCAAGTTGCTTTTTTACCTCTAATTTATATTCCTTAAACTTCTCAATTGCCTCAGATTTGTGTTTAAGAAGGTAAATATGTCCATATCTTGAATAATCATCAGTAAAAGTAACAAAGTATTCCATGCCTCGATGAGTTTTAGTTCTTAAAGGGCCACAAATGTCCGAATGAATTATTTCAAGTAATTTCGAAGATTGCCAATGTTTTAAAAATGGCTTGCTAGTCATTTTTCCTTTGATACAGGGTTCACATATATCAAAATCATCAGTACACACTTCAGGCAATAGACCACTTTAAACATTCAAGACATTTTATTTTTATTAATGTGACATAATAGAAGATGCCATAAATAAGAACTATTATTGGTAGAAATAGACAAATAATCATAAATACATACTTTATTATTATTAATAGGAAGAGAGTACATATCATTCATGCTTACACCTTTCACTAATACATTCCGTTTCTTAATCAACACTTTGTTAAACCTAAAATTAATCTCAAAACCCTTTTGGGTTAAAACGGGAACTAAAATTAAATTTCGGTGAATACTGGGTGCATAAAGCACATCATGAAGCACAATGGAAGTTTCATTAATAGAGAATTGACAATTGCCGATGCCCAAAACATCACTATAGGAGTTATTGCCCATGTAGATTCTGTGTTCACCAATCTTCTTTTCAGTAAACTCCACGAATATATCTTTATTTTGCACAATGTGCCTAGTTACAGTAGAATCAATTCACCATGAAATCGATGAAGGTTCAAGCACCATTGCTTCAGAAACGGTCATGGCAATGGGATTATGATCCTTTTTCTGCTTGTTCTAAGAACAAGTGGCTTTGATATGACATTTTTTACCGCAATTGTAACATGGCCTGTCTGATTCTTGTGATGTTGTTGTTTTTGTCATCCTTGTTACTTTTTCCATCCTTTCTGGAACCCTTTCTTCCATTTTTTCTTGAAAGAAGTTGTCTTTTTCATATTGAATGGTGTGTGGGAATTATTCTGTGGTTGTGACGAAAATTGTGCTATCAACAAGTTAGAAGACAAAACTTCTTTACGCCTCCGCTTCATTCTTTCTTCTTCCAAAACCAAGAATATAGACAATGCTACCATTGAAATCTCTCTTCTGCTATGAGTTAAAGATGTGACAACATGATCCCAAGATAATGGAAGACTATTAAGTATGGTAGTTATTTGCATCTTGTCTGACAAAGAATGATCAGCATTGGATAATTCTTTAGCAATAAATTCCATTTGATTAACATGATCACCAACACTATCATTATCACTCATACGAGTGTTATTATATTTGTCCAAGAGCAATTGAATTTAAGTGTCCAATCGAACTCCATACTTACTTTCTAGTGTTTCCATTAATTGTTTTGCAGTTTCATGTTCTTCAAAAAGCGGAATAATGTTATCTTTCATATTATGTAACATAGTGGCCTTTGTCATTGCATCATCTTCTATTTATTTATTTTGAAACCAATTAGAATCATCATCTAGTTTAGAAGTGGATAAAGTGTGCAATGTTTTTTCATGTGTAAGAAGATAAGAAATGTAGCGTTTCCATGCTCAGAAATTATTTCCATTAAGTATCTCAATTCTTGAAGAAACCACGGCATTTTCAATAGTCATACTAAAGCCAAAATGTGTTACATTAAAAATTCAAATGTGAATATTACAAACTAAAATAAACAAATAAGCAAAACTATATACAACAACAAGTCTTAATAAGGATAAGCCTTGAAGTTGTTGAGTCAGCCCTTGTGGTAAGCAAAAAATCGATCGTCTTGTCTTGGGTAAGAAGAATGATAAAAACCTAATGGCCTATTAAACCCAATACTTTGCTTATGAGTATTGTAAAAATAGTTATGAGCCCAAGGGACACAACGGTGCTTATTAAATATTTTTTCTTTGGATGTTTTACTATTTAACACCCTTGGATAGCCTCCTTGTCCAATTATTTCTTCAGAAAATTGAGTACAATTACCCACGAAAAAATTCTTAGAATAATTCTGAAAATTTTGGCTTTTGAATGACTGAAAACGGCCTTGAAATGAGCAAGAACGGGCCAAAAAACTGTTTGAACTAGGCTACTGCCGATTCAAGGGCTGGACTGAACCAGTTTGAACCGGTTAGGACCAAACTAGCATGACATACGAGTCAGCACGCAGGTCAGGTAGGCGCGGGTCGCGCTGGGTAGGCAGGCGCGGGTCTGGACTGGCACGCGGGTCAGCGTGTTGGGCAGACCGCATCTCTAGGCCGTTGGGCTGCTGGACCGCGCTTGGGGCTATGGGCTGCGCTTGGCTTTTGTAGCTCACTTTTCATGCTCCTTTCGGATACAACAAGCCCTATAGTTCAGACTTCCATGATTCTGAATCTGATTTCACAAGGGCAATGTGAAACAGTGAAAACACAAAAAGAGTCCAAATCTGGAAATCTTTTGGAAAATCGATGTGTGAATCAAATGCCATAAATAGACTATTTTGCCAGATTTCAAAGTCGCCACCTAAATATTTTTGAGAAATTTAGGAAACCCGTGACTCGAGCCAAAGGCCATTAGTCCATCATCACCAAAGTGTCTTGGCTCAGGAACTTAGGTACGAAAGGAAAAGGTTATGAATTGAGCACCCCACTCACCCGACCAAAGATCGGCCTCTACTAATCATGATGTGATTTTTATTTACCTTATATACTCTTGTTTTGATTCTTAAGCTAACCTTACTATGTGATACACACAAGTATAGACTAATTTACAAAAGTTGGAACGCTTTGATCTCATGTTTGTTTGAAAATTGTTTTGAATACACGTCACTTAAAAAAAGTGAGTTTGTATGTACATTTAATCAATTCATCCCAATTTTAGCACTTAGCCTTCATCCACCGGCATTCAAATAAATATATCATTTAAGTAATTAGCCTCATGGAAAATATGCTTGATACGACAACACGAACACACAATGCAATATGCTAAAGCAAAATGCTCACCTAGTACTCCGAGGCAAGCCAAACAAAGCAAAATAATTAGAAAACATGCATGCTCCTAATTTATGCAAAATGACTAATGTAACACATACAATCATGCAATTAAATAGGCTCGGCTACTAGCATGATATATGAATCAATTTAAGGCATGCGATAAATCACGTACTCAATCAATGAATTTGAATGTTGACATTGGTTAGTATGATGAGCCGAACCTTAATGCGTGCGAGACAAGTGTATGCAAACATGGGAATGCTAAGTAAACATGATGCTCTGCACTACCATCATAAGTGGGTAAATAAAAGGAAGAAATAAATGAGGGTTGGAAGACATACACCATTATTATATATTGGCCCTCATGCAAGAGGGTGCAAATGAGTGTCCGAGAGTTCGGATTTTACTAACTATTACAAATTCAAATGAATGAATCAAATGATTAACTAGCTAAGTTATTACAACAAGGATATTAGAATGAGCAATAAACTAACAATCTAAGGTAACTAACTATACAATTACAAATAAACAATAATAATAACTACAACAATAATTAATTACAACAAGAATGAGGGCATTAATTTATAACATAGATAAACCAAAAGATGCACAAGGATCTCATGCACGGTGCCTAGAAGTTACTCTGTCTGCCCAGCTTACTCCATTCCATCCCAGTCACTGCCCTCTGTTTCTGCAAAAAAGTCACTGTTTACCAAGCATTGGGAGCCGGCTGACACCCAATGAGATCTGGCCAGACCAAAACAATGCCAGCCGATACTAAATTTGATGTCAAAAGGTGTTTTGTGCTCTGAGGTGAGAATAGTGCAGACAGAGCTTTTCTAGGCTCTATTTGTCCCTTCTGCCCCTCTCTGTCATGGAAAGCCTCAAGAGAAGGACAAAGACATTTCCAAAACCATCAATGAGCAAGTTACTTTCTTGATGATTCCGGACATGATTTGGACAAAAATCAATGAAGGCAGTAATAATAAGACCACTCTTCCCTCTTATCATAGAGAGCTCAAAAGAAGAAGTAGAGACGCTTCAAGGGTTGTCAAAACATCGTGAATTGACATGTGACAACTCTTGACACAATAGATTCGGCATAACGTCCGGCCGAGCCCAAGTAGTATAACTCATGTTCTTTATGTTGGTTGGTTCATTTTAAGCCAAATTCATTAGTCTTTGCCATTCATTAATCCATTTGTCCAAGGTGATGATTACGTCCACTAAAGATTATATCCCTTAAATGAGAAGCATGTCAAACGGGAAATGATTCTCAACATGAAAGAGAGACTATGCCGTTGACGATGAACCTTCGTAAAGATTAAGCCATTAAGCATAGATCTCTAGCTCATGTTTTGAATAACGATCAACCGGTTGAAACAACTCTCAAATGAAAGAAATAGATGGTAGGTTGCTTGTTAAAATGAGGTTCTTAACAGGGAAATCAATTAAAGAAAAGCTAAGAACAATATGCAACAAGCTATGTATAAGGACTTATGATACAACAAACAAACTAATCAAAGCTTGACCCAATTAAACAACCTAGGACAGCCCTAAAACAGTCCCTCATAGGTGAAAAACATTGGCTTAAAGTGCATGAAAAGAGCCCAAAAAGCTAAACAACAAGCAAAGAAAATAAGGCTAGTAAGCAAGAGTAAGGAGGGGTGGCTAATGCCTCCACCTTTAAAACCTCAAAGGATGATTTTTAGCCTCTTTTAAACTCTGAAAATCAATTTGGAAAGCCAAAAAAAAAAAGGTGTAAAATAAGGATTTGAGCTATAGGTGAAGGTGTAAGAAAGGCAAAAAAGAGTGTTAACTCTCTCTACCCTTTGGTAGCTATCCAAACCCAAGCTTAGACACTTGAAATAGGCTCAAGACAATACATAAAAAGAAAAAATAGATAGCAAGAGACAGCAAAGAGAGCAAGAGAAGAGGTAGTAAGCTTATACCTCTCAAAGAAGGTAAGCTCTTTGTTGTGAATCAAACTAGGTCCAAACACACTCTCAAGCTTGAATTGTGATGCTCAAGGCTTAACCAAGGCTCCAAGGCTAAGGTGTGAAGGTGTATATGGTGTATGGATGTAGGTTAAAGATGGTAAGCTTGCTCAAAGATTGCTTGCACAAGAAGAAGGAGCTCTCAAGAAGGTGTTTAGCTTCTTTGCAAATTTGCTAACCCTTAAAACAGAGATATATAGTCGTATTCATAGAATTTGAGCAAAAGATTTCATAAATATCTTCAAAAATGGACAGCTGGTCCATTCCCACCCAGAACAGTGTTTATCGCCCAAAAGTGCCGACCGGCTCCTAATGTAATACGGCCGGCTACCAATACATTCCCTTGTTCCCCTGTTTCAAACACAGTGCAGGTCAACACAAGGTTCAAAAAGGAATTTTTGGGGTACAATATGTATGAATATGAAGGGTTCGGGATTGGTTGCCAAGCTCGAACCTAAATCCTTCGTTAAGAACTCGAACCATACTCAAAACAACTTTCATCATCGAGTGCGCAGGACCAAGCATCCAAGTCTTGCGCGTGGTCAAAAATGAAGTGTCTACAGCTTGTCTGGGCTGTGCCTACGACTCTAGGCTACTGTGTTGGCCCAGGAATTTTCTTCTTAATTTTCAAGCCCAAGGGGACAGATGTAGTAGGAACTCTAAGATTTGGCCCTTTTGTCTTTAGCTCAAATGTTTGATCTTTCAAAACAGAATCTGTGACGACTTTATTGCTCTGGCTATCTTCTCTGGTGACGGGTATCGGTGACCAAATACTGAAAATTGAACTTTGTGGGTCAATTTTTTGCCATTTATCACAACGAATTTCACCGTTGTGATCAAAATTCTAAGAAGAACAAGATGGTGCTAATTTGGAAATGCAATTTGAACCGAAAAATATTTTTTAAAATTGCTTCCAACAGTATAATTCGACCTCACTTTCGGCAAGGTTCAGAACAATTGCATCACCAACGGTTATTTTCTTTGGATAGTTTTCTGGGAACACAACACATTGGTGATGATTAAATAAACAAATGGAATTAACCAATGCCGAAGATTGATGTTTCTGAATATTTTGTAAAAATCTTTCGAAATTTTTTTGTTCTTCCGAGCTGTAATTCGTCATCTGCGTTTATGTGTAAACTGCGCTTTGATACCACTGAAAGATGGACTAACAATGGCTAAATTATCGGTGATCCCGTGAAGGTATTTATCATGCAGAAGAATATAATTCAGAAGAGACAAAAATAGAGAGAAAATCAAGTGAAGTTCTGCATGATCTTACCTTGGTATTTATAGATAATATGGTGTCTTGACAAAGAAGTCACACCTTTATCCAAGAGACATAATGCTTCACAAAGCATTGTGCCTTTTCATTCAAATTTTAAACCATTTTCCACATTTTTCTTTCTTGCAAGAAGGTTTAGAGATCACTCCATATATGAGCTCTAATTTGGTGTGAGGAGATCCACCATATTATGGTGTGAACATCTCTCATACCTTCACTTTATAAGAGTGAGAAAGCTAACTCTTATAGATGTTAATCTAGTAATTATTAGTTGACTTTCGCGGATCAATAACATACATACACACATGAAATTCTAACATTTTAAATAAATAAAAAAAGAAAGACAATTTATGTACAAAGTGTTTTAGGATAGTTTTGGTTCTTTCATGTCAACCAGAATGGAGAGAACTTTTTCCTCAAAAACTGAGGTCTAACTTCACTAAAAATTAATGCACCGACTAAAAAGCTAATTTATTAGTTAAAAAAGTTTAATTTATACAAATAAAAAAATAGATAATTTGACATATTTATTTTTTTGTCAAAAAAATCAATTTTGGTCATTCTAGAAAGCTGTTAGAAATACTAAAAAGTGAAAAATATGCCAAATGAACTAGTATTTTAATCATTAGCTTTATTGTTGATTTTTTATTTCATTTTTTTTTGGGGGGGGGCTAATACACTAACCTTTTTGTTGCTCTCAAATTTTGAAGACAAATGCGATAAAATAAAAAAGAATAATTATCGAATTGATTTTTTTTTTTTTTTTATAAATGTGTGCCCTACTAAATCAATGTTTTAAATTGTCGAAACAAAATTTATAGTGAGCTCCATGCGCCTTTCAAGTTATCTCAAATTTAAATTTTAACTTACAAAAACCTAATCCTAATGGAAGAATGATGTACAAGTCTACTTTATAGATCCACTTTCTAGACCTGTGTAAATGAGATGATTGGTGGATTATTAGAAATGATATGAAAGAGAAATTTTACTTTAGATGTTTTTATATATTGCCATACAATTAAATTTGTAAAACAAGTCTAATTTTTATGCTTAAATAGTGAAACCAATCATTTTTTGATTTTTTTTTTTTTTAAGAGTAATGTTAGACATCATAAAAAAGAATGAAAAATTTTATAAATTTTTTTTGTCTTTAAATTACACACAATAAAATATCACACATTAATTAAATAATAAAAAAATTTCATAAAACATTGTATCATGCCTTGTACGGGAGCCAAATATCCGGTACCACCCGTACTTCTCGCGTCCAAGCTACGCCTTTCTCCGATCGACTTGCGAACACAACGAAGGTGAGCTACCTGGCAGTGCGTTGCCAGAAAACTCATTCGACAGTCAAGTCAACACACACTCAGAGAGAGAGAGAGAGAGAGAGAGAGAGAGAAGAGAAGACAATGTGTTAGTGTTTCTCTCACCAGAAGATGTTCCATCCCCAGCATGGGGGGCGTAGTCACGCTTATATACCTTCTGTGCGTGCCTCTGCATCCATTCGCCTTTTGACGCGTGGACCTGCTCTCTTATCCCACTTTCCCACGTGTCAACACAAATATAGCTAAACACCACCTAACCAAACTGCCAAACGACGTTGGCGCGAACGGACAACCCGGCAGCTTACCCCATCTTCCTACGACTGTATTACTTCTAAGACATGCAATGCTCCTAGCCGAGCCCCGTTATAACCGAGCTCTTGCTCGGCTGGGACGGTCTGCAGAGGATCTTGCAAGCCGATCTCAACGAGCAAACAACGCGAACTGAGCTCTTGCTCGGTTGGGCCGATCTGTGCAGGATCTTACACGCCGATCTCAACGAGCAAACAATGTGAACCAGGCTGGCAAAGAAGTTATCCCGGCCAAATCGAACCTGGGCTTTAACCAAGCGAACTGCCCCTGGATTGGCCCAGCCCAGCTCGGCCCAAACATGCTCGAACCAATTTTAGCCTGGTCATTACCACGGCCCAAAGCCAGATTATGAAATCTCCCTCTCAATTGCCCCTTAATTCCACCCGTGCTAGCGTGACTGGGATTACATGCTCCGACCGGGGTCGTTTCTCTGCCTGGCCTTACACCGCAAAACATTCACCGCGCTAAGTCCTATGCTCGGTCTCTTGACTTGCTCAGTCGGCGCCTCGACTTACCAACCTGTCTTTTCAGTACTGACGTCGCCGTTATTATAGACGCGTGTCGTCCATTCATTGGCCTCAAACAGCCAACCCAGCCGCCTCCCGCTACCTCTTCACATTCAAATTTTGGCGCTTCTTTTCCCTTCTTCTACCTATCACACTTCCTTTCATTTCCCTTCCTGTTCTATTCTAGCTTCAAAACCACCCTGCGATCAAAAGCTCTCGCCCTCACTCATTCTATTGAGATTGGAGCATCCCCGCAAGCCCATTCCACACCTTCGCCGTCGTTGGGGGCCCCGTCCCATTGTTTCAAGCTACCGTCCGAGCCCTAACCTGTAAGTCTTCGACTCTCCTCTGCTCTTCATCTGTTACTCATGTTTTTATTGTATAACTGGGCCATTGACTATCATAGTTGAGTCTAGGGCATGAAGACAGTAGGTTTTAGGACTTCAAATGGAGTTAACCTAGGATGTGACCCCAAAAACCATTTCTGCCCTTTTTCTCTTAATTGTTCATCATCTTCTGTGATGAACACGCGAGGATCTGGGATAGACCGGGCTTTATGTCTTCGTTTGATCCAAAATCATAAGTGGACCGAGCTAGTTCCAAGTTTGTAGTACTTAGGCGAGAATCGAGATAAGAAAGCACTGGGACGCTCGACCGAGCTGATATCTTGTCCACTTCTAGCGACTAAGCTGTTGGTCTCACCCAATCGGACCGAGGTGCTGTTGCGCTCAAAGTGACCGGGCAGAGCTTAAGCTCGTTTGCGCGACCACGCTATTACTTACATTTGGCTTTTAACTGCAAAGTCCTAAAGGACTAGATACCAACACAAGGGCTCTTAAAGACCGAGCAGCCGCCGTGCAAAATTTAATCAAACCAACACTGCCGAGCTGAACAAGCTGGTCACTCATGAGGCGCTACCGTTTCCTTGTAGACACGCCGGGCGCCCTTGCCGTGTTCCGCGAGGAGTACGGCGTCCCCGCCGATGTACACCTGGAGCTCGTTGAAGAGAGCATAAATCCATGGGGCATATTAGAATCTTGCCCCTTCACCGTACTGAGCATGATTGAGAGCGGGTTGCGTTTCCCGGTACAACCCCTCATGTGCGAATTCTTAAGAAGAACCGAGCTAGCACCTACCCAAGTATCTATCAACACATACCAAATTATAAACGGCGTGGCCGAGCTGAACAACCGCCTTGGTTTAAACCTGGGCCTAGCCGAGATCTTACATCAATACACGCTGGTCGAACAAAAGACGGCTTCAACTATTATCTAAAAATAAGGTCGGGGAGGGAAAGATTAGTGACCAGCATGCCAGATAAAGACATGAACGACAACGATTTTTTCTGGGTGACCGATAACTACGAGACGGCTGACGTGCCCGATTGGTATATTAGCAAGAACTTCGGTTCATCTTGTAAGCTTATCTTCCCAACTAATCTTTTTTACGTAGATTGTTCGCGCCAAGCTAATTATTTTTTATTTCTTCTTCTTTTGCAGCTATTGAAGAACTACAAGCAAACTACCAGTATCCCAACGAGGAAGCGATCAGGGCTGTGCTGAGATACCGGCATCGAGACTGCCACGATCTCCTCGGCTACGTCCCCTCCTACCGCTATTTAGCGCTGCGTAGGAGTAAGATCACAGACTTTCTCCGGGCTCCATCTTCCCCTCCTGACCCAACTCTGCCAGACGTGCCCCTTATACAACTGATTGAGGAAGAAGAAATGGCAAAAAGGAGTAGGATCAAGAACCTGATTACTGCTACCTCTGTCGAGATTCTGAGCATGCCACCTCTTGCCCCATCCGTCGGCCAGAGCTCGGGGATCGTGATCGCTCTGGCTTCCACGGCTGCCCTCTTCGAGCCCTGCCGAGCTGGCAAGAGAGCCCAGTTTGCTGACCCCTCAGCCGAGCTTGTTGCCAAACTAAGTACTTAACAAGCAGCGTAGGAGGCCGAGCCGGATGCACCGTGGAGGCCGAAGTTCAAACACCGGGGCAAAGAAATCCCGGCTACCGTGTCTGTGAAGGGTGACAAGGAGCACCTCTTTGCCTTTAACCTGTTGAAGGCATTGACTAGGGTACCGAGTGACGTGACTGGGAGCGAACATGTTCCTGACACCCAGCTTGTTAAATCCGCGGTCAAGTCCATGACTAGGGTATGTTTTCGAAATCTTCCCAAGTCTTTGCTCAGTTAGTCTTCTTATTTTGGCTAACATCTTTCTTGTTACAGGCCATCCAGAAACAGCACATGGTCATGGATCGAATTGTGAACCTGCGCCACAAAGTCACCGAGCTAAACAACACCGGTAAAAACGTAGCCGCTGAGCTTGGCCGGGCTAAGGCTTCACTTGAAATGGCCAACGCTGACAACGCTAGGCTTCTTGGCCAGCTCGGCAGGGCCGAGCAAGAGAGGAACGAACTGAAAGCCTAACTCATAGCCGAAAAACAAGTGAAGCAGGCCGCCGTGGATGAGGCAAACAATCTCAGTTTCAAGAAGGCCAAGGACAACTACACCAAGCATGTCGAAGCCACCAAAGACATCTATTTCCAGCCCAGTTGGTAGGCTGCTTACGAAAAACTCGTCCAAGGATCTGAGACCGAGGTATTCGCTTATCCTCCTCCCGCTTTCCTGCCGGTCTACCTAATTCCTTATGCCAACAAAGCCTTCAACACTTTGAAAGAAGAGGTGGAAAAAGAGGCTGAGGACGAGGGCAGCCAAAAGGAGCTCGGCGAAAAGGAAAAGGCTATTGTTGTAGACCTAGAGGCCGCGACCAAAGGAGCCGGGGATTAGTTTGCCGACCTCTTCCCGTTAGCGTACTTTAGACTTATCTTTTTTGATTTCTTTTTGAATTCCTGTAACCGGTCTACAAGCCCCACCATATGTACTTGTAGACGTCTCCGAACGCCCCGGGAGGATGAGTCCCGTTCTTTTCGTTTTGGGCTCACTACAGTTCGGACTCTAATTGTCACAGTTCTTAATCTGAACCAAGGAGTCCAAATCCGGCAAATCGTTTTGAAAAACAAATTTTTGTAAAGAAGTGCCAAACATGGACTGCTTTGCCAGATACAAAGTCACCACCTAAATATTTTATTTTGGGAGAATTTAGGAAACCCTGACTCGTTTGCCTAAGGCCACGTGTCCGTCATCACCAGAGATGCCTCGGCTCGGGAACTTGGGTACAATTGGGGAAGGTCAGCTATGAGCACCCTCTCTCGCCCGATCCGAAGATCGGCCTCTACTAACCATGATATCTTGTTTTGAAAACATTATGCATTCTTAAAACCCAAGAAAAAAACCTTTATTTGTACACAAATATTAATGTGCTTCTCTTGGATTTTCTTATGCGTGTGTATATACATGGAGATAGAATTATGTATCAACTAACCTTTTATCATTAACTGAGTAAAATACAATACCCTTTCCTTGTGTGGTTGTCAGTGATTACGTTGTATGATACACAGTATAAGAGCCAATAGACCAACAGGGACTAATCGAGTATGTCAACTTTGTATATTATTAAGTGGTCATGAACTAGTATAACTCTTTTGGTCTTCCACATGCTTTACTTGAGGATGTCTAACCACTTTTTTTTATCACATGAAACGTAAGTTAAGCAATTTTCAGCCAAAAAGATAAACAAATAAATAAATCAAACACGGGCTTCACTTGCAATATATATTCCTATTTCGAAAGTAATAATAACCTTCCAGCCATATTCACAGGGGCATTCGTGATGTATCAAACAGCATATACAGTGGAAGCCAGACCAGCCCACAAAAGGGAAGGTAATAATTCTACCCCCGAATAGCGTTCAACTTCAAGCCAGACTTTAAAGCCTTGTGCAGCTCATCCTTGATAGAAAAGCCACATAATGCCGCCGGTCTACCAAAAGACAAACAATCTTCGGGTAGCAATGATCTGAAAAAATCACTGTCATTGAAGCTTGCAAAATCACACTCATCCCTCTATCTTAAATCTGGGGAGAGGGAAGATTGCAAAAGGCAAAAATAAGCACAGGAAGTCAATTGAATAAAACTCCATTTACAGATATATATATATATATATATATATATATATATATATATATTATATAAATATCTAAACATTTGTGTATATCATATAAACAATGAATGCATATTTGATTCTTACGTTTCAAGAGGTAATCATCCCATTTCTTCTCGTCGAAGAACAAAGAACTGCAATCATCCTGTGCAGCCTTTAAGAGAAATAAAATAATAATTATGGAAAAGTCACTCATAATTAACATAATAGCAAGCTCAAGACCCCATGTTGCCAAGCAAAATATGCTGGAAAAAAGTAACACGGATAACTAACCAATATTTGTGTGCCAGTGGACATTTCCGTTTTGGTCAGTTATCCATAACAATGAAGATGGGAAGACCTAACAAAAAGGATACCCAAATAAATAGACCTTACCGTCCCTGTACGATCATTTTCTTGCTTTCCATAGAAAATTGCCAGAACCAAGTGCTCAAGTCCAACATTCTTATCACCTGCGAAATATATGCTCAGGTGTGAGGGGGGAACATGAATATGCATAAACCTACTGCATCCACCAACTGGACAAATCCAGTTTCCTCAACCGAACCCAAAGCAACGTTAAGGCTGAACTAGCAATTTAATGCCTTAAATATTTCCAGAACAGCCCAACTTACCTCCATTTTAAAATAAAAAGATTCATAATATCCAGCGGCAATATAAATTTATAACGAGTAAATTCAATAGGATGTTGAGGACATTACAAAAATAGAAATCTAACCAAGAATGGTAGCTGCATCGCGCGATAACTTGTAAATGCTAAACGATGAGAGCTTCAAAGCTAATTGACCCGTATAATCTAGCACTCTACCATGGAGCATCATCTCAACACATCTACGAACACTTGAAAGTGAAAGGCCAAACAAAAGATGCTTTACACTGATGAAACGATCACCTTGCATTCTTCTCTCATGATCAGCAATTTTAATCACTTCAATGAACTCATCTGTAAAAGGTCCAAAGCAACCATCTGATAAAGGAAAAATTACAGCTTCCTGGAAGTACTGCAACTGGAAAAAAACAAAAAAACAAAAAATCAAAAAACACAAAACAAAACAACCGACATCATGAAAGGAGACATAAAATAGAAACCAGAGAGAGAGCATTGAGAATGGGATTCAAGGCACCACAATTCAATTACGAATTTCATTTACATATTCTTACCAACAAAAATTACATGACCAAACAAAGCAAGATAGAGCTGTTAAACAAAAACCGACTAATCTATAATCCGGTCTGAATTGGTCCTTTTCTTTCTAAAAACAGTCTAGTGTCCAGGTCTATTTTTTTTTTTTTCAAAATAAGTAGTCAATCGTTTAGACATGTGGTTTATTGCTAACAGATTGGTGTGCAGTTCCTGGTTTTCCTCAAAATCGAACCAAACTAATCCATGTACACCCCTAATGCAAGAAGCTAAGGAATTCGATGAGACCAACAGAACACCCACCCAGGATGCACTACAGTAACTGAAAACGGCCGAAATGAAGGCAGGAAAAATGATTAATCAAAAGTACACCACAAAAATATATGAACCACTTGAACATGCAGGGCATAGAACACATAAAATTAGGAAAACCTATGAAACAACAAGAACTAGTTTGTGGCGCTAGTGATAGGGGACGAGAACAAATTTTGTTGAAGCATAAACTGAAGATTAATTCAACAGTAACTTTATTTAGGAATTTGTATTCTATTTTTCCTCTTGTTCCCTTGCTGGTAGGGGTGAGAATTTGACATCCAACCCGTTAACACAACTCAAAATTTACACATAATTAGAGAGTTTGGGTTGGTCATTTATTTGACACAAACACAAACATTACACGACACAACAACACGAATATTAAATTGGTTGATTAGGGTTGAACACGCGTAAACTGAGCAGGATCCATACAATAATTCATGTCAGCATGTGGACATGAAGGAACCCACTATAAACCCGAACGCAACCTGTAGTAGCCATAGAATTTCAAATGTTTTATTCTTAGCCATTGAATTATATTTTGGTAAGGGAATATAACTTGTTTTAGCAATTTTGGTAAATGTTTGGATATTACTGTGCGACAATCTATTAAGCACTGACACTTCAAAACAAATGTCATAGAGGTATTGAACACAGGGACACGCCATCCGGTGTGCCGGTTTATTTAATTAATTTTTTTCAAGGGGCACATCGGGGCCACATCAAGGACACTTCGGATTGTTCGTAAAATATTGAATTACTTGTTTGTGGATGTAGAATTAATTTACGTAGTAAATAAAATATAATATATCGTCGTGTCCATGCTGTGTCCGTATCCGCATTTAAACGCAAAGTACCTAAAGGTAATATAGAAATTCCATCACCTTCATTAAAACAGTTACAACTATCATTACCATACGGGAGGTCGATAAAAGTTCCTCAAACTGCATCATTACTCGGGGAAAATCAATATAATTTACCCAAATAACAACTCTATTCATTTTTACTTTAAAAATAAATTTTTATTTTATTTTAGTATAAGAAATCATTTCACACATTCTATAAATGAGAAAAGAAGTGAGAACAAAAAGTCCAACATCAATTTTAGAAAGTCAAACATCTAAATAAATTTTCAAAAATTGTTCCTAAAATTAAGAATTCCATGCTTGCATAAGCAAAAAACATGTATAACCCCAACTGTGCAAAGTTAGTCCAGTTATACAAACAATTTTAAAAATAATAATAGCAAAAGTTAGGATGTGTGTTATACACATATCAAGAAGTGTCCAACATGAACATGCCAAAATCTTAATAGTGTATGTGCAACTTAGGAACTCAAGAAAGGCCATTTCAAATATGGAACAGAAAACCACCCAAAAAAAAAGAGTATAAAGAGAGAAAAATGCATAAAACAAGCACTTTGATTCATCCATTTACATAAAGTTGTAACATTTCCACACACACAAGACAAATTAAGTGAAAGGGGGTGGGCGGAAAGAGCAGAGAGAGGGTGATACTGCTGATGCTTTCATAGCAGCCAATTCATAGAGCCCAACGAATAAGCCATCAGCTAAAACTGAGCATGCAAAAGTAACATCCTCAGCGAGAAACACATCATCTGCTGTATTAGGTAAACAATTACGTAGCAATTGAATGTCAACACCCCCCAAAGCCTCTAAAACCAAAGAATCAAGAATACGATACTTTTCTCAGTTGTCAACTCCAAGGTAAGCTGGCATTTTACAATCTTCCTGGTTTTCAATGGACAACATATCAGACATATGATTAAAATTGATCACTTAAGTTTTAAGAAAGTAAAAATAATATAGAACCTTACCAAAAAAATAAAAAAACTGATAAAGAAACCAAAGCGAAACAGAAAAATGTGCTCCATCTACTAAATTAACAAACAATGAGTGTTTAGAACACGTCGTGCTGAAGCTGCAACTCATGTCAGCAGAAGATTTGGACAGTAGCACCAGATTCTATAGAATAGAACTTGAAGTACTAATTATGATGTTAATTTAGCGTAACTCTTTTGAATGTTAAGAAATATTACTCTAAAAAGAGGACAAACAATAGTGACAAATTTCTAAGAGTTCAACAAAGAAGTCAAGAACACAAAAACTGCCAAGTTCATACCTTCAGAGGCTCATAATTTCTAAGCATCTCCAATGCAATTGCTACTTCGTTTGGGCTAATATCATTCCACTACATCCATAAAATTAATAATCAACTTAGCAAGATTCAGTAAATTATGTTTGGAAATAAGTTAATATAACCATGTGAAATAATCCTGTCTAGTATAATTGGACAAGATTATCATATACACACTGGAGAAAATAATACCTCGGGACCAAAAATAGGAAAAACCCATGGACGAAGAACCTATAACAAAAAGTATGAACAAAAAATTAAACTTCCTAAAAACAATTTATATCTGAAAAATAAATAGACAAATGAAGAAAAATAGGAAAAACAAATAAAGAAAGTCATACAGGCAGTCATGACTACCAAGGTACTTACAACAAAGGAAAGACAACAGCCAAAAAAAAATATCTTTGTCCACAAAAGGGTGAAATAAATCCCAATTTCAGTCCCGATTCTTAGGAAGTTAGCTGATGCAATCCACAAGAAGAGCAAGAAAGAGTTTAAGAAGTGGCAATATTTGGAAATTGCCATGGATTCAAGTTTTTTTTATTAAAGTCTTATTTTCTGTTTTTTTAGAGTTTTTAGGTCATGGGTATTTTGGCAATTTTCATATTTGCTATCATGGGCTGTAGGGGTCGCCCATGGGTCGTCAAGTGGGTCAAGTTAATAAATTAATTTTTAGTTATGTTTCTTATTTGATCTTAGATAGGTTTTGAAAGTCAACGTTTTACTCGTTTACTTTTTTTGTTCTAGTTGGTCTAGGAAATCTTCGAATTTTATATATGTAATGCTTTTGATTCAATGGAATTGATATTTTAGGCTCCGTTTTTGTTTAGAAAGAAACGAATGATAGAAAATGAAAATGGTAAAAAGTGAAGTGAAAAAAAGGAAGGAAAAAGAAAGAAGTGCCAAACATGGACTGCTTTGCCAGATACAGAGTCGCCACCTAAATA
>NW_021028375.1:17451-36079 GCF_004153795.1 Camellia sinensis | reverse complement strand
AAGTTGATGGCTTGACGAATTCGAATGTGATTTGGACAAGAAATTGATAAATGCAATGGATGATGACCACCCCTTCCTCTTCTCATGAATTTATCTTAAAGAGAGAGGTAGACACGCTTCAAGACTCGTCAAAACATCATGAATAGATGTCTGACAACTCTTAACACTATGGACTCGGCATAACGTCTGGCCGAATCCAAGCAATCTTAAGCATTTTCTTTACGTCGGTTTTATTGGTTTTAAGCCCATTTTATTAGCCCTTTCTATTCTTTAATTAATATGTCCCAAAGTGATAGTTAAGTCCACTACATGAAAAGAAATGTCAAACAAGAAATGATCTGAAGCATGAAAGAGGGACTACGCCTTGATGATGAACCTCCGTAGAGTTTAAGCCATTGAGCGTAGGTCTCTTTCCCATGCCTTGAATAACCATCAATCTTTTTTAAATAACTCTCAAACAAAAGCAAAGAAGAAAATAGGGAGGTTGTAGACATGATTATATGAGATTGATTTTAAGAATGAGACTCTTAAAATGAAAACCAAGCAAAGAAAAGCTATCATCTCAAATGGCTTGATATCTAAGGCCTAATCAAGCAAAGCCATGAGGACTTACAACATAATAGGTGAAATATTCAAAGCAGAAACTAATTAAATGAATTAAAACAAGTCTAAACAGCCCCTAATATGTAAAAAACCAATGACTAAAATGATGCTTAAAGAGTCTGAAAAGATAGGAAATAGCAAGGAATCACAAGGATAGTGAACAAAAGCAGGGAGAGATGGCTAGCCACTCCATTTTTGAGACCTCAAACCATGTTTTTTAGCCTTTTTTGAACTCTGAAAATCAGTTTGAAAACTAAAAGAGAGAGTGTAAAGGCAAGGGTGTGAGCTATGAAGTAAGGTGCAAGAAAGGATGTTAAACCTTTCTACCTTTGGTAGCTATTCAAACCTAAGTCCCAACACTCTAAATGGATCCAAAACAATATAATGACATAGGAAATTGATACAAAGAGACAAAAATGAAAGCAAGAGAAAAGGTGGTGAGCTTATACCTCTTAAAGAGGACATGCTCTTGTTGTGAATCAAATTTGATCCAAGCACACTCTCAAGCCTAAATTGTGATTCTCAAGGCTCAACCAAGGCTCCAAGTTTAAGGTTTTAGGGTTTGTATAGTGTATAGATATAGTGCAAAAATGGTAAGCTTGCTCAAAGATGGCTTGGCAAAGAAGAAGGAGCTCTCAAGTGTGTGTATAAGCTCTTTGAAAACTGTTCAACCCTCAAAACAAATATATAACCTCGTATTTATAGAATTTTAGCAAAATAGGTCGAAAATATCTTTAAAAATAGACAGCTAGTGAGCTCCCGCCCAGAATAGTGTTTATCACCTACAAGGCACGACCAGCCCCAAAAAAAAACAACACCCCCCCCCAAAAAGGGGGGGGGGGGGAGGGAACTACCCTAGAAAAAGCTGACCAAAATCAATGTTGGGATAGTTTAAAGAGATCATGTCGGACCATTGTAAGAACTGACCGGAATCAATGTCAGGACAGTTTAAGAGGTCATGTCGGACCGTTGTAGAGACTAACTGGATGTTGAACCAGCAAGTATGATACATACGTAACTTATGATGTGGTGCTAAACGATGATGGCAATAGATGACTCTGTGCGCCAAGGGACGGCTTATTAGAAAACACACCAGGGGGCGGCTTAGGTGGTGCACCAAGGGAGTAACTTGGGTTGTGTGCCAGAGGGGGTGACTTGGATTGTGCGCCAGATAGGGCGCCTTAGGTGGTTTACATGGTATATCACCATGCTCACCATGATATAGGTATAATACCCCTCCTCAAACTCAAATAGGTTTGAAGATGGAAACCTATTTGAGGTTGAAATAGAGGGAAAGACAAAGTGAAACAGAAACACACCAGAAAATGGATTGCGAGTAAAAAAAAATATGATTGAGATATTTGAGATAGGAATAAACTAGTGGATAAATGAAGAGATCACCATGAAGTGATACTGAAAGAAAATATGGCAGTGGAATGGGTTGAGATCTGGCGAGCAGCCAAGGCAAGGCTGTCGCCTGCTGATGAAACAAAATTACTAGGTACTTGGCCTAGCTCTGGCACCAAATGCTACCTGAGACCAAATTCCCAATTTGATAGTATTTAAATGCCGTCGAAACAAGCCTCAAGAAAATTTATAATAAATTGATGGTATGGTTATCTAGTTTCCATAGGGTTAGGGAGATACTATAAAATATTAAATCCAAACAATGCATTAAAAATTGGCTTGACAACTATCACCCTTCAAAAATATCTTAGAAGTCAATCAACCAGCAGAACCAAAATGAATTACCACAATGAACATTCAAGAATGCATTTATTTCACAACCTAGAAAAAAATAAAAAATAAAAAATTACCTCGACTTCTTTTTTGGCACTACATGGATATAGCTGCATCAAGACAAATATTTAAATGAGAAACATACAAACTAACAATAATTATTAAAGCCAGAGCAATTGCTAGGAACGAGGAAGAAAGATTCTTACCTGTGTTCTGTCATCATAAATATCATGTTCTCGCAGTTTGGAAAATTGATCAGCTTTCACCTTTCTTTCGGCACTACATTTATGTTGCTGCATAAAGACAATATTGATTTTTTTTTTTTTTCATAATAAACAACAATGAAATATTTCTAAACTTAAATATTATAAGTCCATTTGGATAAATATGAATTTCAAATTAAGGGATTTAAGGTTAAATTTTATAAAAATATTGGAGAATAACTATTATAAGTAGATTGGAAAATTATAAAAGAAAATAAGTCGAAATAGAAATGATATATTTATTAGGAAAATTCTATAAAAACTTATTGCAAAAAAGTGTGTATTGCATGTCGCAGTTACGATCTTTATAGTCTTTGGTTATGACACATTATGGTATTAATTATGACTCATTGTAGTATTGGTTATAACTTAGTTATAATTTCTTGTGACTGTTATTTTGGTTATGACTCATTGTGATGTTAGTTATGACCTATTGGGATTATTTTTAGGTTATGACCGAAGATGTGGTGTTTGGTTATTATTTATTATGGTCCTTTTAGTTATAACCAAAAATGATTTAGTTCTAACACTTTATGGTATTAACACCACGAAATATCATAACTTGATATACCCTTTTGTGGAGTGTATGGTAGAAGGACTCATGTCAGTAGAATCTTTGTAATTAGAAAGAAAATCCTTAATAGAAGGGACATCATCACCCTTTTAAGGAGGGCACTGTTACAATTTTATGAAGGATATATATAATTTATATATGTTAGGGTACTAACAGAATTATCAAAAATCCGGGGGAAGAAATATTCTTACCCCTGGTCCTACTGTAGATCCGTCCCTGATACATTCTAACAATTATTAAAGCCAAAGCAATTGCTAGGAATGAAAAAGATTCTTACTCGTATAGTGTCACAAAGATCATGTTCCCTCAGCGTGGAAAATTGATCAACTTTCACCTTCCCCTCAGCAATAGCTACAAGAGGATCACATTTACACTGCACATGGAAAAAGGTGTTTCACATATGAAAAAAAGAGAACAGGTAAGCAACCAGAAAAGAAAAAAATTTCTTGTATATAAATATTCTTACAGAGTCAAGAATTTCACATAATTTTGAGTACTCAGCCTCAACCACACTCTGATCAAATATTCTCTCAAAATCTTCCTGGAATATAAAAGTAAATGAAAATGAGAGCAATGGAACCAACATTCCTTAACAATTCACTAGGGGTGAGCATGGTCCGGATTGGACCGGATTGGGGTAAAACCAAGACCAATCCGTTATTTACGGTTCCTGAAAAATTGGAACCAATCCAATCCGTTTAAATCATTGAACCAATCCAAACCAATCCATTTAAATACGGATTGGATCGGTTTAGGACCACGGATTTACATAATTAAATAACAAAATATATATATATATATATAACACTTTAATTTCATAAAAATATAAATATAGCATTATATTAGTTCCACACTAGCAACATGTTTTTCTACAATAGCGACATGCTATTCTAGAATTTAAACAACCCTAAGAAAACTGGTTTCACCATAAGTATTTAGACCATTACAAATTAAAACTAAAAACTATCAAACAAAAATAATAAAAGAAGATATTATACGATTTTAGGTTTGAGTTTAGATTTTATATAGAATAAGAAAAGATACTATGAAGGAGGATGTATAATAAAAATATAGACTATTTGTATACGGTCCGGATCGGTTCCAATCCGGAACTGTGGGGTTTAATCCGAAACTAATCTGTGGACTACAGATTTTTAATTCTTCAATCCGGAACCGAACCACGGATTCAAAAAATCAATCCAAACCTATTGGATTGGACTGGACTAGATCAGATTACGGATTCCTTGCTTAGCCTTACAATTCACCCTATAAACACTTGTGTAAATTCAAACATACTATGAGAAACACCACAGCTATAGCAAAAAAACAAAAATTATGTTAATTAAATATATCATAAGAAGATACATCAATAATGACACAAGACAAAAGTGATACATTTACAACAGCAAAATCACATACGGGCAACCGCCAATGTGTATCATTTTATATATTCAATGTAAGTGCACTATGAAAGAGACCTTCCAAACCATAAAAACCCATGCAACAAAGACATTCATACTATAATATTATAATCTACCACCATTATAACAAAAACAACAACAATGATAACAAGAAAAATAGTTCAAATAAAAACAAGACAAAACGCACATCATGAAATGATCAAGAACAATGTAATTGATTGACCTAAGAAGCACTTGTGTGAGAATCAAGTAGCAGTCAACTAGTTCAAACTACAAAACTCGCCTTTTAAAAAGTAGAGCAATATAAAATTAAAAAAAGGATAAGATGAACACTAAAGCAATTGTGAGGGTTCCATGATTCATATAGTCCCTAACCCATCAAAACAAAAGGAACACCAATATATAAGATGAACACTAATTGAGCAAAAATGATTTGATATTTAAAATCCTTGCATTAGTCAATTGACAATGGACACAAGACAACCATTCTTAACCCACCATAGTAGCACAATGGAGAATCACATATAACTACTTCACTATTTTCATTCGGCACACATCAAGTTAAAATGACACATCCACTCTGAATTCCTATCAGCACTCATTCATAATCAAGCTCGGCCATATCCACCTAGTGAAATTTAGATCTAGTCATCTAAATCTTACTTGACAAACATATAATGAATCACCATCAAATCCATGAGTTGTTCAAACATAACAAAATAGAAATCTAATGCACCTACATTAAATGTTGAACAAAACATCAAATAATTTTTTTAGTTACACAAGACTAAAGCAAATATTAAACCACAGAAAATTGATGAAAGCTCTGCGAGACTACTACCAAAAACAATATCCACAAAAAATTGGCCACAGGCACATTAAGGTAGAATTTAGAATTTACCATATCAAAAACACTCAAGACAAACTTAACAATACTTTTAAACACACTTTCGCCAACAGTATTGTAATCCTTGTCTTTGATTAGCTCCTTGAAGGAACAAAACATAACATAACACATCGCTCCATGGGCTAATACCGCAATAGCCTTACCAATCTTGGTGTACTATGGTTTGAAGATAGAAACCTATTTGAGGTTGAAATAGAGGGAAAGACAAAGTGAAACAGAAACACCCAAAAATGGATTGCGAGTAAAAAAAAATATGATAGAGATATTTGGGATAGGAATAAACTAGTGGATAAAGTTAGAGATCATCACGAAGTGATACTGAAAGAAAATATAGCAGTGGAATGGGTTGAGATCTAGCGGGCAGCCAAGGCAAGGCTATCGCCTACTGGTGAAGCAAAATTACTAGGTACTTGACCTAACTCTGATACCAAATGCTACCTAAGACCAAATTCCCAATTTGATAGTATCTAAATGCCGTCGAAACAAACCTCAAGAAAATTTATAATAAATTGATGGTATGCTTATCTAGTTTCCATAGGGTCAGGGAGATACTATAAAATATTAAATCCAAACAATGCATTAAAAATTGGCTTGACAACTATCACACTTCAAAAATATCTTAGAAGTCAATCAACCAGCAGAACCAAAATGAATTACCACAATGAACATTCAAGAATACATTTATTTCACAACCTAGAAAACAAAATAAAATAAAAAATTACCTTGACTTCTTTTTTGGCACTACATGGATATAGTTGCATCAAGACAAATATTTAAATGAGAAACTTACAAACTAACAATAATTATTAAAGCCATTGCAATTGCTAGCAATGAGGAAGAAAGATTCTTACCTCTGTTCTGTCATCATAAATATCATGTTCCCGCAGTTTGGAAAATTGATTAGCTTTCACCTTTCTTTCGGCACTACATTTATGTTGCTGCATACAGACAATATTGATTTTTTTTTTTTTCATAATAAACAACAATGAAATATTTCTAAACTTAAATATTATAAGTCCATTTGGATAAATATGAATTTCAAATTAAGGGATTTAAGGTTAAATTTTATAAAAATATTGGAGAATAACTATTATAAGTAGATTAGAAAATTATAAAAGAAAATAAGTCGAAATAGAAATGATATATTTATTTGGAAAATTCTATAAAAACCAATTGCAAAAAAGTGTGTATTGCATGTCGCAGTTATGATCTTTATCACATTGGTTATGATCTTTATAACCTTAGTTATGACACATTATGGTATTAATTATGACTCATTGTAGTGTTGGTTATAACTTAGTTATAATTTCTTGTGACTGTTATTTTGGTTATGACTCATTGTGATGTTAGTTATGACCTATTGGGATTATTTTTAGGTTATGACCGAAGATGTGGTGTTTGGTTATTATTTATTATGGTCCTTTTAGTTATAATAAAAAATGATTTAGTTCTAACACTTTATGGTATTAACACCACGAAATATCATAACTTGTATATGGTATACCCTTTTGTGGAGTGTATGGTAGAAGGACTCATATTAGTAGAATCTTTGTAATTAGAAAGAAAATCCTTAATAGAAGGGGCATCATCACCATTTTAAGGAGGGCACTGTTACAATTTTATGAAGGATATATATAATTTATATATGTTAGGGTTCTAACAGAATTATCGAAAATCCGAGGAAAGAAAGATTCTTACCCCTGGTCCTACTGTAGATCTGTCCCTGACACATTCTAACAATTATTAAAGCCAAAGCAATTGCTAGGAATGAAAAAGAAAGATTCTTACCCGTATAGTGTCACAAAGATCATGTTCCCTTAGCGTGGAAAATTGATCAACTTTCACCTTCCCCTCAGCAATAGCTACAAGAGGATCACATTTACACTGCACATGGAAAAAGGTGTTTTCACATATGAGAAAAAGAGAACAGGTAAACAACCAAAAAAGAAAAAAATTTCTTGTATATAAAAATTCTTACAGAGTCAAGAATTTCACATAATTTTGAGTACTCATCCTCAACCACACTCTGATCAAATATTTTCTCAAAATCTTCCTGGAATATAAAAGTAAATGAAAATGAGAGCAATGGAACCAACATTCCTTAACAATTCACCCTATAAACACTTGTGTAAATTCAAACATATTATGAGAAACACCACAGCTATAGCAAAAAAACAAAAATTATGTTAATTAAATATATCATAAGAAGATACATCAATAATGACACAAGACAAAAGTGATACATTTACAACAGCAAAATCACATACGGGCAACCGCCAATGTGTATCATTTTATATATTCAATGTAAGTGCACTATGAAAGAGACCTTCCAAACCATAAAAACCCATGCAACAAAGACATTCATACTATAATATTATAATCTACCACCATTATAACAAAAACAACAACAATGATAACAAGAAAAATAGTTCAAATAAAAACAAGACAAAACGCACATCATGAAATGATCAAGAACAATATAATTTATTGACCTAAGAAGCACTTGTGTGAGAATCAAGTAGCAGTCAACTAGTTCAAACTACAAAACTCACCTTTTAAAAAGTAGAGCAATATAAAATTAAAAAAAGGATAAGATGAACACTAAAGCAATTGTGAGGGTTCCATGATTCATATAGTCCCTAACCCATCAAAACAAAAGGAACACCAATATATAAGATGAACACTACTTGAGCAAAAATGATTTGATATTTAAAATCCTTGCGTTAGTCAATTGACAATGGACAAAACACAACCATTCTTAACCCACCATAGTAGCACAATGGAGAATCACATATAAATACTTCACTATTTTCATTCGGCACGCATCAAGTTAAAATGACTCATCCACTCTGAATTCCTATCAGCACTCATTCATAATCAAGCTCGGCCATATCCACCTAGTGAAATTTAGATCTAGTCATCTAAATCTTACTTGACAAACATATAATGAATCACTATCAAATCCATGAGTTGTTCAAACACAACAAAATAGAAATCTAATGTACCTACATTAAATGTTGAACAAAACATCAAATAATTTTTTTAGTTACACGAGACTAAAGCAAATATTAAACCACAGAAAATTGATGAAAGCTCTGCGAGACTACTACCAAAAACAATATCCACAAAAAATTGGCCACAGGCACATTAAGGCAGAATTTAGAATTTACCATATCAAAAACACTCAGGACAAACTTAACAATACTTTTAAACACACTTTCGCCAACAGTATTGTAATCCTTGTCTTTGATTAGCTCCTTGAAGGAACAGAACATAACATAACACATCGCTCCATGCGCTAATACCGCAATAGCCTTACCAATCTTGATGTATTGTTCTTCACTGATTGGCCCAGACCATGAGGCATCATGGACTACCTAAAAATATAAATTTGGTAAAATTCAGGGATTGATGGGCAATGCACAATAAGTGAAGTAAAAACAAAAAAAAGGGGGTTAAATATATCTTTAGATAAATCAAAAGTAATATCATTCCATATTTTTATACTTCAATTTCCACACCTACCAATGCAGGTTTTAGTGTTGGACAAAAGGGACTTGACACAACATCAGTTAACATCCTTTTGGTACAAATTAACTATTATTATGTTAATTTTTAATGGACACGCAGCACAAATCACCCAAAATTACATGTTTTGGCTAAAGCTAGTGTGCTTAATAAACTATGCCCATTTGCCCTTTTGCAAAGGCAATTTCTGAGAATGGATCATGAAAATTATGCTGGCCTTGATAATCAATCTAGTGTTCAAATAATGTTTTCCAAATTGCAATTAGTTATCAAAAGTGATTATCAACCAAGATGGTTGTGCTGCAGTGAAAGTAATAATAATAATTGAATCACCTTATGACAATACATACATACACGCCAAGGGACATCATGATTTAGCATTTCGTAATGTCAAGATGAAAAAAGAGAGTAAGAAATGAAACCATAATATGCTCCAGGATCATACATTAAACAGAAAATAAATTTCTTATTCATCAATGTTTCATAATATGCCCCATAATCACACAATCAATAGACCATAAAGTTTCTCATCAAAATAAAATTTAAAGAAAAAAAAAAAAGAAAAAGATTCATATTCCTTGAATACAATAGAATTCAAAACAAACAAAAAATTTCCATTACTACCAAAACCAAATTTTCCATTCTCTGTGTCGACCCATGTTACTTGGATCATTATGCTATATGGAATGGGAACTAAAACAAGAACATAAAACACCACATGCACTAAAATGTGAAACGATAGGGGTAGACTTGTATAAATTACAATATTAAATTTTAAGGTACTCCTAGAGCAATTTACTTTCAAAGATTAGACATCCAATAAAAAAAATAGTACATTTTTTTCAATTGATCATGAAAAAGCACATTTTCATAAGCATTATGAGCATTTTTTCCCATTTTGTCCTTCCAAAACTACAATCCTCCTTAGATTTTAGTTCATTATATTTAATTTTTCCCCTAAGAAAAACGAAGGAAAAAATTTTTGGAATCACTTTGGATAGATAATTAATTGCTTTGGAACAAAAGTGTACCATATTTCAAAATGTGCATCCAAAATGTATTAGCAGTTCTAGTAACACTTGGTCAAGATTATATTTCTTATTAGGCTTGTCCTTCCTAAAATGCTCTAGCAGCAATTAAAAAATTCAAAAACTCCATGAATAAAAAAAGTACGTCGCTAAAAAAATCAAGAACACAGATAAAATAAACAAATAATTTATAGACCTCCAACAAAAGGTTGTTTTCTACCTTTCCCAAATAAGGATAAAACAACCAAGAAACCTTTCTGGTGGCTAGGCCACTCCCTTCAAGCTCCAATGTTTGCCTAACATTGCTTTTTCCAAAATGGGTCTCATATGGTTCAAGTGTCAACACCTAAAAAAGTGACAGCAAAAGAGGGAGGGAGTTAAGATCAAATTCTCATACAGGCAAGTACATTCAGCATTCTACAATGAGCAAATACCTTTCTGCTGTCTTCTTTTTCTGAACTGCTTTTAACATAATAATCTGCCAGCATTCGTTTAGACACAATTAGAGCAGCTTCCCTGTTTAAGAATGAGTAATCAAATACAGGTGAACAAGAATGAGACTTGATTATCTAAAAAGAAAAAAAGGCATAGTGGTGCTTACAAAAAGATGCACCATAATTATAATTTATAAACAAGAGTCTAGGTGCATCTACATTACTAAGATGTAAGGACTCTCAAAAAGTCAATTCCCTTGGTCTGAATTATGATGGACCCATTTTGTTGGTTTGAAGCTATATATGTACATTCCTTTATCGACAAAACATATAGTTATACCAACACATCCATGAACGAGGAAGGAAGAAATTAAAATTCCAAGGTATTAGTTCAGTAGGTAGTTGTTTAACTAAGAACTACTAAAGCACGAATGACAAAGCCACTGTTATCAGAATCTTACGATTCGCGATTCGATTCGCGATTCGATTCACGATTCGATTCGCAATATTTACAAAATCGATACGAATCTAATGGTGAATCTATTTTGGAAGTGAATCTCTTGTGAATCACACGATTCACAATCGATTCACGATTCGATTCGTTTTTTACAATTCATGCAATTTTTAAAATTATTATGTTCGACATATTTTTGACTCTATTTTTCCTCCATCTTTTTAGTAAAAATGACATAATACAACTTCTAATAGCGTTTAATACCAGCATATATACATGATTTGTTATTATTTTAGTGATCATGAAGTTTTTAATAGGATTCAATTAATTTTAGTCAGACCCAACATATGTTTAACCTTTCTTCTCATTTTTTTTTTCCTTTAAAAAATCATAATATTTCTAAAGATGTTTAAGATTAAAATTACACTATGAATTATCTATTGCTATTTTATTAAATTAAATATTACATCTGTAAGGTCAGTTATACTTCTTAAAATATTTTAGGCTTTAAAAAAAAAATTCTAAATGATTCTTTTTTATTATTTGCTCACTGTTACTTAGAAAATTATGTATGCTTATTGTCCAAATATTAATATCGTTAATTATTGTTACTTTAAAAATTGATAGTTTGTCTATTTGGTTATTATTTTTATTAAGAATGGTTGATAAGAAATATCTAAAAAAGAAAAAAAAGGTAAGATGGTGATCTTACATAGGAACGTTTGTTAACTTCTTACTTATTAAATTACGTGATTATCATTCAAAATAATATTTTTATTAATTTAAGTCTAAATATTTTATATTCATAAGATATATTTAACATCTAAATGTGTAAATATATGTTTTTAAATAATTTAGAAGAAGTGACCGAATCTTTACGATTCACGATTCGATTCAATTCGCGATTCGGTACGAGACCATTTCGATTCACGATACGAATCCCAATTTGACAACTATAGACAAAGCATATATAGGAAACCAGTTGGGTAAAAAAAATTGGGATAACTGTTTTGATCGCAGAAAGTGGACTATTTGCGACCAAAAAAAAAAGGTGGTCGCCAAAAGTGTTTTTTCTTGTAGTGAATGTAGGGACTACAAAGACGCACCATCCAACTTAATTTCCCATAACTTGCATAGACCACACTATGCTTATCAATTGAAAATATTGATATAAAATACATTAAAACTAAGAAAGATGTACAATTAATTGTTGCTAAAGATAAGGTAGTAACAATTACAAGAATTGGAGGCAGAACATAATCGTGTTAATTAAACTTGTAATGGGAGAAATTATAATTAATGTGATTAGCACCTATGAATCCCAAATAGGATTGGAGGAACAAATGAAAAACGCAATTTTGGGATTAACTGGATGAGTTAATGCAACAAATATCTATTTTATTTTATACGAAATAAAAATAATTATGTGGATATTTCGACGGTTATGTAGAAAAAGTTAAGCAAGGAACAAGAGAATACATAGTGGATATGATTTTGGGAACCGAAAACAGGGCCACAGACTTGCATTTCTCAGTAACATTTGATCTTATAGTAAACAATACCTTCATTAAAAAGAGAAGGGGAGACAGAGAGAGAGAGAGAGAGAGAGAGAGAGAGAGAGAGATTTCAATAACTTTTAAAAATGTGTTAAATAAGAGTCAAATAGATTATTTTCTGGTAAGAAAAACATGTTACTTAATATGTAAAATTACAAGTTTATCCCTGAAAGAGGGTTCAACATCACAAGATAAGCATACATAAAGGAAAACTCTATCCATACATAGCAGTAAAATGATCGTCGTAAACAGAAACGTTAGAGGAAGGGGAAGAGCTAAATTGACATGGATTGCGGTAGTAAGAAATTATATGAATTATTTAATTAATTGAACATATAACTCTTGACAGAGCAAAATGGCTAAAAGAATCATGTGGCCAACCCTATTTGATGAGAACAGAAGCCCTATTTTAGTTTGGTTTGGTTTGGTTTGGTTTGGTTTGGTTCGATTATCCATAGTACGTGCATCAAGTCAAATTGACTCTCATGCTGTTAGTAAATTTATATTTTGACACAATAAATTGAGTGAGGCCTTCATAGACCGAAAACCTCAGCCATTGAATGAATTATGAACCACCAAAAAACTAGTCAAATGAAGCATCTCTCGCTATGACAGCCAACAAACCATCCTACTACCAAACTCCTAAGGATTCACTGTAAAGAAACAAACCCAAAAGAAAAAATTATAGACTGTGCCACGTAATGTGAAAGAAAATAAACCTTTTCCACAAAATAAAGATTGACAAAAATGGGGAAGAGGAGTAGGAGCAAGAGGAAAAAATCAAATGTACACCAACCATTGAATGGAGGGAGAAATGAAAACTGGATTTCAATCTAAAATCAATGTTAGTTACAATTTTAACAATTATCATTAATAATTACTATTAGTAAATACTACTCCCTCTGTCCCATTTTGTTAGTCCATAATTCCATTTTTGGACGTTCCCAACCACAATGCTCATGTCCACTTTTGAAAAGTCAATGCACAAAAGTTTTATGTTGCCAAAGAATATATTAAAGGGACAACGATGGGAATCAACACTTTTGAATTTGAATTTGAGCATATTAATTGCTTTTGTTTGGGACAAGGGGAGCATATCTATTCTAATATATAAAGTGAATGCTGCTATTGGTGTTGACACTTTTTGTCCCATATTTTGGATTTTTCCAAAACACCCCTATATTTGGAGTTATATTTGGAGTTTTTGTAAGAATTATGCAAAAAAGAGGATGAGCCTCGAACCCATAGCCTTGGATTTAATAATGAAAGTCTGTCCCACTTGAGCAACCTACATTATATATGTTTTTTTTTTTTTTTTGAATTGCACATGCAAATGCATGTAGTTAAAAATTTATTGTAGCATAAAAGATGTATTATATCAAATTTATCATTATCCAGAAGGTAGGATTCCAATTTTAACAACCTCAACACAAATCAACCATGAACAAATTTATTGAGTAAAAGTAAAGGCAACTGAAACTTGTATGTGATAAACAAGAAGAGTAACTACTACTAAAACTCACCATCCATCCCAAACAAAATTGGTCTCCTTCGTTTCATACCGAAAGCCGTCATCGTCACTATAAGGACCGTAATGAAGTCCCCCGTCATCGTCGCTATAAGGACCGTAATGAAGTCCCCCAATTTCAAATTCAGTCGAATCCGAGTCAATGTTACTAATTCAGCCCACAATGCATAATAAGCATGAATTGCTATGGAAAAATTAAACCAAAAGCCAATAAATAAAATAACATAATGATATGAAGAGAAGGGCAGATAAAGCTTACTCTGAGTTGCAAAAATCACCCCCCCAGTTCTCACTTTCAAGTGTGCTTTTGTCAGGAGCAAGTGTATTGCTCTCACCTTCGCTACCAGAAACAAGAGAAGAACTACTATTAATCAACGTGTTTTCCTCCATCACTGCCTTGTATTTCAATCTTCGATTGGATTGGACCTCTTTTATTTCTCCCTCCTCGTGATATTCCTCGTCTCTGAGACACCACCACACAGCCAAACCATTACATCGTGAAAAAACAATTAAAATCAAAAAACTGATTGTATTCCCATCAAATAACAAAACAATCAATCAAAACATAATAATAAATAATTCAGAATGATGTGAGAAAGAAAACTTGGCATCGCAAACATCAATATTCTCACCTAACGAACCAAACTTTGCTACCCCAACCCTGGTGAAGAGAAACCCTCTAATCTAAGGTTCGCCTCTTGAGTCCCCAATTCTTCTGACTGTTTTGCACCCAACTAGGGCTGCAATCGAGCTGTACCGCCTTAATATATACACAGTGCGTTTGGTTAAATTTTTTAATCAATTTTTCAAAATCCAAAACCTATTTGGCTTCCGATTTTTGAAAACTCATTTTATTAAAATCCAAAATGTCACGGGAGACCTATAAATCCTATATATTTAATGGTTTTTTTTTTTTTTTTTTTTTTTTTGTTTTTCAGGCATTAACGGATCCTTACTTTACTGGTTTGGCAAATGCGGACCGTGAACCGGCATCTGCTCAACCCATATCAAAACTGGAAGTGGCCCGCCAGTAGCCAGCTGGGAGTGGGATTCGAACCTGAGACCTAGAGAGGAACATGCTCCTAGGTCTCTGGTCCCTTACCCTCAACCAACTGGGCTACCCTATATATTTAAAGGTTGTTTGCGAGGTTCTAAATAAGTGTATTTTTTTAATTTTTTATGAAATATAAGTTGAGTTTGAAGTGATGCGGTAAAGAGCTGATGTGACTTAAATAAGATGATGTGACTTAAATAGAATAGTAACTTTTTGACCTTTTAACTATTTTAGTATATGCCAAACAAAGCCTATAAATTTTATAACAATTAATAATATTTTTTATCAAATATTATTAAAAAATATCATTAATAGTTAATTTTCAGCGAAAGTTTAAAAAAATGTATCATAAAAAATATTACTAATTATAAATTTTAGCAACAATTTAAAAAAAATCATCACAAAAAAATGTCACTAATTTTTAATTTTTAGAGACAGATTGAAAATTTTTTAGAGACAGTTTGAAAAATTTGTCATAGATGATGAGAATAATGGGAGTCGAGGAATGTTTCCTAAAGTAGTTTAAGTATCCCGATGTCTTCCCTAAAGACCTCACGACATTACCACCTCATCGTGAGATAGAATTTTCCATTGACTTAGTGCCCAGGACCACACCTATTTCTATGCCTCCCTACAGATTTGCCCCAGCGGAGTTACTTGTCTTAAAGAAGTAGTTACAAGAATTGTTAGACAAAGGTTTTACACGCCCTAGTACTTCGCCATGCGGAGCACCGGCCCTATTTGCGAAGAAGAAAGATGGTTCATTACGGTTATGTATCGATTATCATAAACTCAATAGAGCCACAGTTAAGAACGAATACCATTTACCTAGGATAGATGACCTTTTTGACCAACTTAGGGATTCTCGAAAATAGACTTAAGATTGGGCTATCATCAGTTGCGAGTGAATGAGGAGGACATTCCCAAGATAGCCTTCTGTACCCAATATGGCCACTATGAATTTCTAGTAATGCCGTTTGGCTTAACCAATGCTCCTGCAACTTTTATGGACCTGATGAATCTAATTTTTCGAGAATTTTTTGATAAGTTTGTGGTGGTTTTTGTAGATGACATACTTATTTACTCGCCCTCCGAAGAGGAGCATGAGAAGCACCTTCACATCATCTTACAACTTCTTAGAGAACATCGACTCTATGCTAAATACAAGAAGTGTGAGTTTTGGCTCTCAAAGCTGAAGTTTTTGGGTCATGTGGTCTCAAAGGATGGAGTGACAGTAGATGCATCGAAAATTGAAGCCGTGCAGAAATGGGAACGACCTAGAAATGTGTTTGAGATACGTAGTTTTTTGGGGCTTACTGGGTATTATTAGCTTTTTGTAAAGGATTTTTCCTCTTTAGCAGCACCATTGACCAAACTAACCGGGAAGGGGGTGAAATTTATATGGAACGATGCCAGTGAGAAATCTTTTCTAGGATTAAAGGCCAGATTAACCACTGTGCTGGTTTTGATTATTCTTGAGAGAGGAAAAGGTTACATTGTCTATTGTAATGCATCAAAAGAAGGGCTAGGGTGTGTCTTAATGCAAGAAGGCAAGGTTGTAGTGTATGGTTCTCGCCAACTGAAAACTCATGAGAGAAACTACCCTACTCACGATCTTGAATTAGCTGCAGTCATTTTTGCTTTAAAAACCTGGAGACATTACTTATATGGAGAGAAATTTGATATCTTTTTCTGATCATAAGAGCCTTAAGTACTTATTCTCGCAGAAAGATTTGAACCTCCGTCAGAGAAAATGGATGGAATATATGGAGGGCTACGATTTTGAATTACATTACCATCCGGGAAAGGCGAATGTTGTCACAGATGCTTTAAATAGAAAATCTATGAGCACGATTGCCAGCCTTGCCATGAGAGAATGGAAGATGTTGGGGGGTTTAAATGAATTCGAGGTACAACTCGGTGAATCGTCTAATCAAGCTATGTTGTTTTCGATTTCAATTCAACCATCGTTAGTCACTCAAGTTTTAGAAGCACAATAGAATGATCCGGAAGTGGGGATTATGAGAGAGAAGATCTCACCAGGACAAGGGGATAAGGGATTAAGGGTGCATTCCGATTCAGGCATTCGACATGTAAATTGCCTTTTCGTTCCACAATCTTGTAGAGAGGATGTATTTCAAGAATTCCACCACTCCCGTTTAACCGTTCATTCCAGAGGTACAAAGATGTATCAAGACTTGTGTCGTCAATTTTGGTGGAAGGGTATGAAGAGGGATGTAGCTCTATTTGTGGCTAAATGCTTAACGTGTCAATAAGTCAAAGCGGAATACCAAAAACCAGCCGGGTTATTACAACCCTTGCCAGTAGCTGAATGGAAGTAGGAACACATCACCATGGACTTTGTCTCCGGCCTCCCTAGAACTCAAAGGGGTAATGATGTTATTTGGGTCGTAGTGGACCGACTAACTAAATCGGCACATTTTCTTGCGATGTGTATAAGTGACTCCATTGACTACTTAGCAAAGTTGTATGTTAAAGAGGTTATTCGGCTTCATGGGGTTCCCATAAGTATAGTTTTGGATAGAGATCCTCGCTTCACCGTACGATTATTGCAAAGCTTACAAACTGCCATGGGGACTCAATTGAACTTTAGTACTGCTTATCACCCCAAAACTGATGGCCAATCGGAATGTACCATCCAAATTTTAAAAGATATGTTAAGGGCCTGTGTACTAGACTTCAAGGGGATGTGGGAGAACTATCTGCCGTTAGCCGAGTTTTCCTATAACAACAGTTTTCAGGCTAGCATTGGGATGGCACCTTTTGAGGCATTATACGGGCGTCCATGTAGGTCTCATGTGTGTTGGATTGAGGTAGGAGATTCACCCATGCTTGGCCCGGACTTAGTTCGTGAGACTACGAAAAAGGTAGTCGTTATCCGAAAGAGACTAATCACGGCGCAAAGTCGGCAAAAGAGTTACGCGAATCGAATGAGGGGCCATTAATCTTTGACGTGGGCGACCATGCATTTTTGAAAGTATAACCAAAGAAGGGTTTGATGAGATTGGCCGAAATGGAAAACTATCACCTAGATACATTGGCCCATTTGATGTTATTGAACGGGTGGGAGAAGTTGCTTACCGTCTTGCCCTTCCTCCACAGATGTCTGAAATTCATGACGTGTTTCACGTCTCCATGCTTCGCAAATATGAACCCGATCCCTCACATGTATTAGATTGGGCCGAAATCAAAATAGATAAGAATGTTACTTATGAAGAAAGACCCATAAGGATTTTAGACACCCGGGAGCAAGTACTAAGAGGCAAAACCATCTCCCTAGTTAAGGTACTTTGGCATCACCATGGAGTGGAAGAAGCTACTTCGGAAAGGGAAGTGGATGTTCGAGAAAAGTACCCAGAATTGTTTAGAGATATGTAATATTATTGACTTTTATGATGTTAATATTTGTATTATGGCTAATTAAATGGGAATGAGTTTTGGTGAATGTATTATATCGAAATTGTGTAAGATGTGTCAATTTTGATCATTGAAAAGCCAAATTTTTGTATATTATACA
>NW_021028374.1:0-10302 GCF_004153795.1 Camellia sinensis | reverse complement strand
CAAAATCCAGTTGAAAATTTCTCACAGTTGGCCACAACAATAGAAAATCCACACAGTGGCCAAAACCAGAGAAAATTCACATTCACTCAATTCCTACATGTATAGAAAATTCACATACTTAGATAAAATTAGATATATTTACAATTACCTTCATTCCCATCTTTCCCCGTTGCAGCAAGCATAACTCCTTTGTATTGTCCTTTCAAAAATGTTCCATCAAGAAAAAAGCAATGATCGACAATATTTGAAACCAGCAATGCATGCATGAAAAGCCACAAACACTCTTTTGAAACGCTTGTTATCTTCAAAATCTAACTCAAAATGACTCCCTGGATTGTTCTTCAATGCCTCATCAAAATACCACCGTAATTGATCAAATGACAAACAAGAATCCCCAATGTACTACATTTTGCTTTTCAACACCCAACCAACCACAGTTATAACTGATTGAGACCCATACTTGTCTTTCATTTCTTTCACAACATCCACTGGACGAGTTAAAGGTTTTGCACTTACCTCTTCAAGTATCAGCCCAGAAACTAAGCTGGAAGTCATCCTCGAATGTTTACTCGTACGAACCGCCACACCACCACGTATGTTCATTGTTTCAAAGTCCTTATATAGAAGAACCCATTTATTTTCAACAGAAGTATGTTACACGCCACATACATCCCCTTGATTCCGTATATGCACATTCTGCCGTAACCCTCAACTTGTCATTTTTAACATACGTAAACTGAAAACCAACCTCAATAGCATACTTGCATAAAAAAGTACGGGACTCAACCACACCACCTCAAACTTTTGTCCAACACTCGTAATATTATTCCGCCAACTAAGCCGACAATAACACCTTTTCTTGTGAGAACAAAACTTAGAGAGTGAATTCTTTCAAATCATCCACCAGCCTATCACATCACCATCCACAACATCTACCCAATTAGACCCCACTTCATCCTCTTCATCAGAAGTACTACATCTACTAACTGAAATATCAACTATATCAACACGCGTGCACAAACAACCCTCAACATATTCAAAAAATCAATATTATTTCGAACCATACAATTCGGATGGCCCAAAATAGAATATGAAATACACATAGTCTCAGGTTTCAAATTCTCCCATGTTTTACACAAAATGCAACCAATTCCTCAAATTCAATTCGCATGAAACATTAATGACATAGTATCATTCCCATATTTGCACAGCAACAACACTGCACTGTCCATTGAAACTGAAACAAAAAACAACAAAAATTAATTTGTTTAACATAGAAACACTTCACAAGAACAACATAAAGTCTAGAGAAATTTCTAAAAATTATAATTTTCTCTGAACTTTAAATAAAAGTCCAAAGACATCTACAAACTGATATTCACCTTCAATGATAAAAAACAAAATCACAGAAACTTAATGAATCACAGAGAAATTTACTGCTAACTATTAAACACAATTGTAGAAAAAAAATCACATAGAATACAAGTCCAGAGAAATACTTTTCTCTGAACTACAAACTGAAAGTGAGTAACAAAACTTACAATTTTCTCTGAACTACAAATACAAGTCCAGAGAAATTTATGAACTTACATTCACTTTCTCATATTCTATCTGCATTACAAACTTCTAATAATATGTCCATTATGCACTTATAATTTCCTCTGGACTACACAAACAAAAGTGCAGAAAATGAAATTTTCTCTGATTTTGAAAAAACATAGAACAAAACTTATCATTGATCAGCATGTTGATAAAAAACAGAGCACCAAAAAAATGACTCTAAACATCAAAATCACCGACATTATCAACACTATTTGAAATTGATCAAAAAACAAAGAATGAAAAATTAATTCAAAAAATAAAAATCAACTCTATCAAGCTGGCCTCTCTCTAAACAAAAATCAAAACAAAAATCAAATCCATGTGGAATCTAAATCAAAACAAACCTAATTCAACTCCACTCAAAAACCTACACGATCAACACACTGTCAACACTCTTTGAAATTGATTAAAAACAAATAATAAAAAATTAATTCCAAAAATAAAAATCAACTCTATCAAGCTGGCCTCTCTCTAAACAAAAATTCAAAACAAAAATCAAAATGCATGTGGTATCTCCATCGAAAACAAACCTGATTCAACTCCACTGAAAATCTACGCGATCAACACACTGAAACACCACTGAAATCTCCAACGAAATCTACATGATCGTAGCAATCTTTCTCGTCAACTCCACTGAAATCTTCGACGAAATCTCCACCATGAAATCTCCGACGAAAACTCCGACAAAATCTCCACTTCAAATTCGGTTTCCAAAATCTACCAGTTAAGTCAACAATATAATATTCAAACAAATTTATGTTATAAAGGAAGGGTAATTTAGGTACTTTATAACCTAAAATAAATTTGAGGGACCTTAGCCATCAAAACATATTATAAAGGACCTCTCCTCCTATCAAAAGTAGAGGAGGGACCTTAGGCCAATTTCCCCTATAATCTTATCCCTCACAATCTTGTCCATAATTCTATTATATATACAATTCTTATTTTATCTTATTTCATAGTACAATTTTATCTCCCACAGTTTTATTAATAATCTCATTGAATATAATCATATAAAAAATAGTATACTACAATCAAAAAAACATGGCCTTGTAGCACAAAGTAATTGTCACGACCTAAACTTACCCCTATAGGTTTAGTATCGTAACCGGTCAGTAATCCGTAAATTATCGAAGGCCTTTTAAACAGATTCAAAATATTAGGGGCTAGCGGAAGCAATCATACAAATATATAATGTTCATGGAGTTGTGCAGACATATATGAGACAGAAAACTTTAAACTTATATTTACATATATTATAACGTCATTTGTGCGTCATCTGTATACCGATAAAACAAAAGGGTCTTAGCCCTATTTACAGATTAATAAAAAAGTTGTCCACATAGAACAAAAGAATTGAGTGGATTATATCAAAGGGTTTTGTCTGTTTTATTTATTCAACACAAAAGAAAGAGTTGTTCTTCGGTGGATTCTAGGGAACTTGAGCCTGAAATTTTGGTGAATTCCGAAGTGATTCATCGTCGTGGATTTAACATCAGTGTTGTGGATTCGTTATGGATTCAACGTTAGGCAAGACAATTCCGACGTGAAGATAGGGCTGGAAGAGACACATAAGGGTCGGTTCGATTTAGGTGTAGATTCACTAGGTAATTGAGAGTACACTTGTATAATTCCTTTATGTCTTCTTAGTGGATTGTTTTGTAGCTTTTACCCGTGATTTTTTTATCACAATTGGAGGCGCTCCAATTGTGGTTTTTTCACATAAAATCGTTGTGTTTATTTGGCTTCGATTGCTTGATTGAGATTGCTATTTATTGTTTAAAATTGATACATAATCACAAATCAATATTTCTGGGATTTTAGATTTTTCATCCATTATATTTTTCACATGTGCTTTAACTTAAATTTGTAACTTCTCTTAACTCCTAATTGATCAAGAAAGTGCCACGTGTCCTGCAATAATAACAATAATAATAGTAGTAATAATAATAATAATATTACTATTTATGGTGTCAACATTACCCCTCGCGACTCTTTAAAAATGATATTTATTTGAATTTTTGAAGAGCCGAACCAAACACAAAATTGGTATGAGTAATAAAGTGTTTCGAATACCACAACAGCACCAACGAAGTGCTTCCAAGGGACACTACACTAAAGGCATATCCTTCGAATTCAACATGAGTGCTTCAAAGTGATCAATTCGAATCAAGAAGCACCAATTTGATTTGGACACAATACATACCAATCATGTTTGGTATAAGTCGTGAGTAGAAGCTTTGTACTTTCTTAGATGGCAAGTTCAAAATTTCAACTTGAGACACCAATTTGTAATCAATTTGTAATCAATTCGAATCAAGAAGCACCAAAAATCATGGCTAATACTTCAATGACACGGCAACACTACTATGTTCATTATAAAAAACCTCTCTGAAGCTCTTTTGGAATCCTTCAACGCTTCTATGGAACCCTTCGAAGCTTACTAGAAGGTTCATTATAAAGAAGGACATATTAAAGCCTTCTTAGAGCTACTTCAAAGCTAATTCAAAATGCTTAGAAGCCACTCCGAAATGATTTGAAGTTTACCGTCATGTAAAAGTAGCAAATGTCTCACTTGATATTAGCCAATATCATGGAAAAATTTATGAGACGTCTCGAATTCTTGAAGAGTTGTAATTCAAAAGATGAAAGTCATCCTCTAAAGGTATTACTAGAGGGCCAAAATCATCCTTCGAAGGTTGAAGGTGCCGACAAATGACTAATTACATCCTTAGAAATACTCGGCAAAGTTTCGAATGTTCACAACCACCATTATTTTTTTTCTTCAAAACTGTTGTTGATGCAAAATGGAGTGCTTTGAAGCTAAAAAATTATGGCAAAAAGGGCTTTCGAAGCACACACGTTGACCAACAACAAAGCCAAAATGATAGTTGTTTACATACCCACTTCGAAGACAATCTGGAGTATAAAAACGTCATGTCTAATACATAGCAAAGACTAGCTTTTGGTCAAGAATGATGGTTTTACATTGCATGGTAGAAAACAACAAACATGTGAACTCATTGTGTTTTCTACAGAGCTTATTCTACCTTGGCCAACTGTAAATTTGTATTGGCCACTATTTCACATATAACCATGAAAATAACCAGGACCATTATTATTGGTCATTTTCATGCTTCACATTGTGAAAATGTAGGAAAAAAACTCAACAAATATATTTTCTAGACTTTGATATTTTGTTAACCATTTCATCAAAGTTAAATTTTGATGTGAACCACAAATCCAAAATGGATTTTGAACAATGAAGATAGTGGTATATGGTGTTTTTAGAAATTCAAATATTTTGAGATTTTCCACATCATCAAAAATTTCAAATCCACTAGCTGTGGGTTGCTCATCATTTTTAACCAAACTTGGTTTAAAAGCATGCTCCCTAACAAGTTTTTCATGACTGGCTCTCTACAAATGGATGTATGAACCCCCAAGCCATATATAGAACATCATTCTTAGCCAAGAACATACTCTTTCACTATGTTAATTTCATAATTTGGTTCTTTAAAAATGGACTCTTAAACTTCCCAAGCCATTGATGAAGTCATTTTTTTTCAACAATTTCAGTCATAAAAAACTTGAAAACATTTTGTAAAACCTCACAAAATTCAGTCATTAGCTTGATAAGAAGGGTTGATAACTCATGTCTCCATTGGCAAATTTTCATATCAAGTTGATGAATTACTCCAATTAAATGGTATATTTTTTCTTATACCAAATAATATGATAATGAAGTAACAACTTGAAAAAAAATTTCATCAAGAAAATGGATCTCTTCTTGAAGATCCAAAATTTTTCTTTCACGCCATATGTTTCAAATTGATAAAGTTGAATGACAAAATCCAATTTGTTTGTCATTTCTTCTTCTATGCCTTCTTCAAGGCACTCATTTTCTCCTTGTTGTCTTCGTCTAGCCATTATAATGATAGTCCCATTGGGCGTACCAAAAATAATGTTTGCTTTTTTGGCTTTCGAATGTTAGAAATGTGATTTGAGCGTGCCAACAAAGATCAATAAGTCCTTACAAAAATAGTTAATGCCAACCAATTTGTCACACGATTGCTTCAAAGTTCTTTTAGTCTCAATGAAGAGGATTTTCACTGATAGCTTGTTTAGGAGAAAATTAAGAAAACTAGTCAAAGTCCAAGAAAGAGAAAAAAACAATGTTAGAAATCAAATTTCATTAAGTAACCAAAGTTACAATATACTTTTGCACTTTTACAGTTTCGAAGGGTTACAGCAATTAGACTATCTTAGAACTACTCCTAGGAATTGTAAAGTGGAATAAAAGGACTGAAAAAGAAAATATAAAGTAAAGTAAGTAAAACTGCTTCTGAATCTGGTTCTGGGTATGTAAATGTTACGCCATGGATATTTATAAGAAAAAAAAGAAAAAAAAACATCAGCTAAAATTACCTAATAACCACCAAAACTACCCCACTCTTCACCTTGCATTCCCACAATGGCCATATATGTCCCCTCCTCATCTAAAGTCACTTTGTCTATCATATTCTTACCACGTTGCTTTAAACTTCTTCTACGATTGTCTTCCATTTTTCATATAAAGACATAACTTTGGGAACTTCTTCCTTCAACGTCCTAATTGATCAAGAATGCCAGCTGTCCTGCAATAAATAATAATATAATATAATATTAATATTACTATTTATGGTTGGTCAACAATATTATAAAAACTCTTTATAAAGTGAATGGATATTCACATCTAATCTAATTGAGTCATAGACCATATGAATTGATTTTAACGAAAATTTGAATCTTACTAATTATTAAAGGTGATAAGATTATTATTATATCACATTTATAACTAAAACCTAATAAAAATTAAGGTGAAATCATAGAAATACACCGTTCTTAAATTATTGTTTAAAGTACAAATTGTTTTCTATGATTTGAAAAAAATATAAATACCCATTGTCAAAAATTTATTTAACACAATTAACGGGAAAAAAAATTAAATTCATAATTGCACTAACTCCTATACAATAATAAAATTACTTAAATTATTAATTGAAACATATTTTTAATATCATTAAAAACTGTTAATTTACTTAATAATTTATTAATAAAAGGGATAATTTGTTATGAAATTAAAAATGTGAAATGTAATTTCTAAAATCATAAAGAGTAATTTGTATTTTAATCAAATTTTACATAGTGTATTTATAATTTATTTTAAAATTAAAGTAATAGAATAAAGTCACCACTAAAGTCAGTCTTCATTGTCTTTTGCTGCCTTTTTTGTTTGGGGAAATTACTCGGTAATTTCATAAAGTTATTATAAATTTATAAAATAAATTTTATAATTTTAATTATTAATATTTATAATATTTTTTTTACTTATTTATAATTATTTTTTACATTGAAAACTTTTCCTTTTATTTTTCGTAAATTGTTAGCATACAAACATCTCACTCGTTTAAATGACATCCTTCAGATCAAATCAGATCAATTCCTCTTTTATACTCCCCACTATCTGTTTCCACAAGTGAAAATTACATTTTACGTCCTAAATTATTATTCCATCCGTTTTAAAATATTAATTTTTTATTTTATTTTTTATTATCCTAAAATATTAATTTTTTTTAAAAAATTAATAACTAAAATAAAATGAATTTTCTATTTTATCCTACTTTTGAATTCATTAACATTATTTGAAATGTAATAATTATACTACCAAAGGATAATTTTAGAAAGTTAATATTTTTAAAATGTAATAATTAAAGATTTTTTCAAAAAAAACTATTATTTTAGAATGGAGGGAGTATCTCATATCACTTTATCCCTTAAATTAAAAATTATAACACATAATCTTCATTATCTATTAGATCTTTTTAATTTAGATTTTAATGATGAAAATATCCTTTTAACTATAAAAGTAAATTACACTTTATCTCTTTAAACTATCACTAAACATCACTCTACTAATCAATTTAAAAAAATGTTTGATATTTTTATTTAAAATACAATTTTTAGCCGCTTTTGTAAAATAATTTTTCCATTATTTATTTTTAGTAATTTTTTTTTCATATTTTAGTTTAAAAAATTAAATTTTTAGATGCACCTACAATATAAATATTTATGAATTTTTTTAAAAATTACTAGACGAAAAAATAAAAAACTGATATATTTTTATATTTCTTATCTTTAGTGAACATTTATTAAATTTAATCACATATATTTTCGATGTTTGGCTTTCAAAAAGTTAATTTTTTTTTTCTAACAAACTAAAAATTATAAAATGAAAAAAATAAAAGAAGTCCAAATTAAATATTAGATGATAGTTCAAGAGAGTAAAGTGATATGAGGTGATAATTCAAAAGGATGGAATGTAATTTATTCAATTGATGAAAATGTATTTTAGTCATGAAAGTCCAAATTGAAGAAAAAATTAATATATGAGGATGGTTAGTTGTTACAATTTTTAATTGTGGAGGCAGAGGCATAAAGTGATACATGACAATAGTTGAGGGGAGTAAAGTATAATTTAATTGTCTTCTAATGCAATAACACGTGAATTGGCCCCCACTCCGAAAGATTACTTACTTTTAAACATCCCTTTAAGGGTGTATATCATATGCACCTTATTATAAATTGACATAATTTTATTATAAAATTTAGTAATATCAACCATAAAATACATAACCTCATTACATATTGGCGTAACAAAAAATATCGTAACCGAACCACAAACTTTTTATTACATAAACTATAAAGTTTTAGACATTTTTTTTATGCTAATTTGTGATGAGGTTAAATATTTTATGATTAATGTTATAAAATTTTGTAATAAAATTAGATCAATTATGATAAGATACATATAATACACACCTTTAGATTTTCCAATGTTAAGATGTTTTAGGCGTGAGAAATGATTCTCCTCCATATCCTTAATATTTATATATATATATTGAAACCCAAAATTAGTTGGGTTCTAAACTCACATGAATAAACTAATACATAAAGGAAAATTCTATTATGCACCTATGTGAAAGAGGTTTATTATATGTATTTTTAGTTATGTCATTTTATTCGTTAGTTATAATTAATTTTCTTATTTAATCATGATATTATTTTAGTTATGACTCATAAAATCTTTAGTTATGCATCATCTAGTGTTTAGTTATGATTTTTTTTTTTAAAATTATGACTTAAAAAATATAAAATTATATCATTTTATTTTTTAATTATAATGTGCATATAATACATACTTTTGAGAGGTGTGTATCTTTTCCATCAATAAATCATTTTTTTTTTATTTATAGAGAGAATCACTTAATAGTTGAGTAGAAAAAAATTATAAAAACATAAAAAATATAAGTAATTTTGTGATGAATTGTAAATGAAAAGGTTTGAAGCTACCATGTTTTTGTAATTTAATTTTATTTTATTTTAGAATAATGTTTGAGAGTCACAATTTGTGTGGCTCAAATGGCTCAAAACTGCCAAAACGACATCGTTTTGGCATGTTTTGTGCTCAAAACGACGTCGTTTTGACAGTTTTGAGCCATTTGAGCCACAAAAATTGTGACTCTCTACCATTGCCCTTTATTTTATTTTTCAATAATTCTTCCTTTCTCGTACATAGATGCCCGCCAAAGGCAATTATTGCCTTTGATTCCCCTCGTCATCAACGCTTACAAATAACAGTTTACAGCTGTGATTGGATAGTAAATTCAGATAAAAATTACAACAATGATTCATCCCACTAAAAACATCACCACTAATAGCACTAATGCATTAAAAAAGTAAAAAAAAAAAAAAAAATACAACTCCAAGACTAAAACATCACATCATTAATGGGGAGACCCACTGCCACCTAATTAGTGGGAGCACTAATTAGTGCTCCCAAGCATTTTGCTAAAAATTATGACAAACGTGCTTGGTTTCTTTTTTTAAAAAATATTTTTCACAAAATTTTATTTTCTTATTTTTCGTATTTTTTGTTTTTATTAAATTTTTTAATATTTTAAGTAATTTTTTTTAAACATACCTAACATAAATATATCTAAAAAATAAAAAATTTGTGAAAAAAATTGTTTAAAAATTCACCAAATACCAAAAATACAAAAAAAAAAAACGAGAATTCAGTATATTTTTTTATATTTTTATGTATTTATTAATTTTTTAAAATATTTTTCACAATTTTTTTACTATTTAGATACATCTAAGTAAGGTGCATCTAAAAAAATAAAAAAAAATGTGTAAAATTTTAAAAATATTCACTAAAAAAAACACGAAAACCAAAAAATTCATTTTTCAAAAAATTTAATCTAAAAAATTTAAACCAAGCACACTTTTAATAGTTTTTCATAATTTTTTGGATTTAATTTTTTTTAAGTTGAATTTTTTATTTTTAATGAATATTTTTAAAATGTTAAACAATTTTTTTTAAAACTGTTTAGATGGACATTACCTAAATATATCTAAAAAGTAAAATATTTGTAAAAAAATATTTTCAAAAATCAATAAATACACAAAAATATAAAAATGTATTAAATTTTCATATTTTTTTCATAATATTATACTTTTTTTGTGTATTTATGTTAAGTGTATCTAAAAATTAAGAAAAAATTACTTAAATATTAAAAAAAATCAGTAAAAATAAAAAAATACAAAAGATAAAAAAATTTAATTTTCTAAAAAATGAATTTAAAAAACTCAAACCAA
>NW_021028372.1:38984-50724 GCF_004153795.1 Camellia sinensis | reverse complement strand
CATTTTTTATTTTTAATCTAACTTCCATTTTTTTATTCAAGTTACTTCTATTAACTCCTTTATTAATCTTCGCAAAATAGATCGTTAACGTAAGTTGGTTTCCGAATGAATTTCCATTTTTAATTTTAAGCAACTTCATTTTTATTTTATCCAACTTCCATTTTATATTAAGTTCTTTTCCATCATACTTCGTTTTTTATTAATTTCCAATAGATCGTTAAGGTATAGTGGTTCTGGAATGAACTTCCATTTTTAATTTCTGCAACTTCGATTTTATTTTTTATTCAACTTCCATTTTTATTCAAGTTACTTTCTATTCAACTTCCTTTTTTATTTAATTTCCAATAGATCGTCAGGTATAGTGGTTTTCTTGAATGAACTTCCATTTTAATTTCTACAACTTCCATTTTTATTTTATTTCAACTCTATATTTTATTGAAGTTACTTTTTATTCAACTTCTTATTATTTAATTTCCAAACAGATCGTTAACGTAGTGGTTTTTGCAAGAAGCTTAATTTAATTTCGCTAAATTTCATTTGTTCATTTTTATTCACTTCCAATTTATTCAATTTCTTTTCTATTAAACTTCCTTTTTTATATAATTTCCAAAGAGATCGTTAAGGTGTAGTCGTTTCTCGAATGAACTTCCATTTTCAATTTCTAGTCAACTTCGATTTTATTTTTTATTCAACTTCTATTTTTATTTCAAGTTACTTTTCCATTCAACTTTCCTTTTTATTTAATTTCCAAATAGATCGTTAATGTATAGTGTTTCTTGAATGAACTTCCATTTTTAAATTCTGCAACTTCCATTTTTACTTTTATTCGACATCCATTTTTATTGCAAGTTGTTTACTATTGAACTTCCTTTTTTACTTAATTTCAAAATAACGTTAAGGTATAGTGATTTCTGGAATGAACTTCCATTTTTAATTTTATATGAAGTTTCATTTTTATTTTTATCCAACTCCATTTTAATTCATTACTTTTCTGTTCAACTTTCCTTTTTAAGATTTAACTCCAAAATAGATCGTTAATGTGTAGTGGTTTCTTGAATGAACTTCCATTTTTAATTTCTGCAGCTTCCATTTTTATTTTTATCAACTTCTATTTTTGTGAAGTTACTTTTCTAATTCAACTTCCTCTTATATTTAATTTCAAATAGATCGTTAAGTATATGGTTCTGAAGAACTTCCATTTTAATTATATGCAACTTTCAAATTCTTTTTATTCAACTTCTATTTTTTATCATTTACTTTTCTATAGGCTTCCTTTTTTATTTATTTCCAAATAGATCGTGCAGAAAATATGAGGTCGTAATGAACTTCCTATTTTAATTTTCTGTAACTTCGATTTTTACTTAATCACTTCCGTTCTTATTCCAAGTTACTTTTCTATTCACTTCTTTTTATTTAATTTGCCAAATAGATCGTTAAGGTATAGTGGTTTCTTGAAATGAACTTCCATTTTAATTTCTGCAACTTTTTTTATTTTATTCAAGTTCCATTTTTATTCAATTTAACTTCTCTATTGAACTTACTTTGTTTATTTAATTTCCATAAAGATCGTGAGGGTATAGTGGTTTTTCGAACGAACTTCCATTTTTAATTTCTGCAACTTCATTTTTATTATTATTCAACTTCCATTTTTATTCAATGTTACTTTTTTATTCACTTCCGTTTTTTATATTAATTTCCAAAGAGATCGTGTAAGGTATCGTGGTTTCCTTGAATGAACTGTCCATTTTTTAATTTTCTGCAACTTTCATTTTTATTATTTATTCAATCTTCCAATGTTTATTCAATTTACTTGTCTATTAACTTCCTTTTTTATTATTTAATTCCATAAATATTTGTTAAGGTATAGTCGTTCGGTTTTGGATGCTGGGCGGAAAGAACTGCCCTTTCTTTATATTTCTCGCAGCTCGTCTATTTTAGATGAAGTTACTTTTCTATTCAAAAAATAACTCTTTATTATTAATTTCCAATATGCGACCCCGGTCTTTTCCTTTAAATCTTTGTATCCGGACTTAGGTCCGTGGATCCTTATTACTTATTGGTTGTTGTTGTCTTTAATCTCTTGTGTATTTGAAAGTATATGGTTGTGTTGACGGGTCTGTTACAGGGGTTGGTTGTGATTAGGATGCCGATAGGTGAGCCCCAGATTTTGGCTCAACCTCGAGGGAAAGTTTTAACGTCGAGCGGTTCCCTTCGTTGTGCTTCTGCTCGTCGAGTACGGGATTTTTGACGGACCTCGAGCGGGATTTTCCATCTCCCTATATTTTGCTCTGCCATTTCTTCGCCTCGAGCGTCGTTTTTACGCTTCGAGGCGTATCCCTTGTTTTGCTCCTGCCGCTCGACGGGAGTTGACGCTCGAGCGGTGCAGCGCCTGCAAAAACTTCGGAAGGGTGCCAATCGACGCGCTCGATGCGGCTTTCTTTCAACGCTCGAGCATGATTCTGTGTCTACGCTCGAGCGCGGGCTTTCTACGCCGAAGCGTAGAGCTCGATTATATCAGTCCGTGATTCACTTTTTGGAATCACTTTGTTGACCTACTTTCCTTCATAACCTTCTAAAAACCGCCCCTTGGAGTGTTTTTGATCTCTCTCTCTCCCTCACACCTTCTCTCTTCGATTGATCTCCTTAGAGTGAGTTTCTACCTTAGAGCCTTTATTAAAAAGTTAGAAGTAAGTTTGAGGCTGGCGTTTTAATCTGAGAAACTTGGGTTTGGAGCACGTTGGTCTTTGGTCTTTCATCTCCATGTTCTCTATCGGAATTAATTTTCGTCGAGGTGAGGGATTTCTACTCCATTTCTATAAGTTGTTCTAATTATTGGTATTTTGTATGTTGGGATACTTGGTATTTGCGGAAAAACCGCTGTTGTATTAATAAATTATTTGTATAATTAGTTTAAGGGAATTGGTTAAATTCATGAAATTGGAGAATTCATTGATTAAATGGTGTGGTGGGATAATTTAAACACTCGCCTTACGTGAATTGTTAGGTTCATATTATTCCAGTCTAGAAATAACTGTTTGGGCTATCGGTGAGATAGTCGTGGATTGTTGTGACATTGCATCTGCGATTAGAATAACTGAAAACTAATCACATTGGTGTTAAGTCCATTAATTTGACTATTGGCATTATATACAGAAATACGTGTATTGATTGAGCATTGCATTTGCATACATTTTTTGTGTGGGAGGAGAAGGGATGTACTCCACGGTTTACGGGAGATTAGGGGATGGACCTCTAAAAGCACGGATTTTCTGGTTTGGGAGGAGATAGGGGATGGACTCCATTTAGCACCATTTGTTATGTGTGCTTTAATATGAAGTGGTTTTTATATGATTATTGATATCAGCACATAAATGTGGTATCAAATGGGAAGTATGAATGTTTTGATATGAGCATAGTCTCGGTTTTTTTGTTTGATATTGGAATATAATGTGGAATATTAATATACAATTCAACTGTTGTAAAAAAAGAAATTTGGGAAAGTTTACGAAATGTAACGTCCAGGTTCTGGCCATGTGATAATAATTGAAAGTGAAATGTTCCTTAGGACATTAGTGTCATGAGACTGTTTTAAGATAAATTGATTTATCTTAGTTTAACCATCTATTGAATGCCTATACGCTTTATTCAATGCTTATTATTTGGTTTTAGTATTTTTCTACTGGCTGTGCTCACCCTTTAGGGAAACATCATTTTTCAGGTTAGGTATAAGCTACCTCCACGGACTTAGCCATGGAAGGATTTGATGTTGGATTTTGAAGACTTGTCTTTAGTTTATGTTTTATTTTGTATTGTTTGAATTTCAATGTAAACATTCAAGCCTAGGGCTTACTTGTAAATGAAGTTAGTACTATCTTTTTGTTGTCCCAAGTGTTAAGCTTGGAAAGATGTAACCCTTAGGGCATTTATTTTGACTGTTGCAGGATGTTTACAAGTGTGAGTCTTTCACCTAAGCAATTCTCTGATGATAACTACAAAATGATTATCTCTTTCTTTTAATAATGCATGTTATGTTATGGTTATCAATGGGTTTATTTTGAGGCGTTACACGAAATAGATCGTTAAGTTGGTATATGCGTGTCTGGAATGAACTTTCATTTTAATTTTATGCTACTTTCATTTTTTTTTTTTATCAACTTCTATTTTTATTCTAATTTACTTTCTCATAGTTGCTTTCTATTTAATTTCCAAAATAGAATCGTGAAGTGTCAGTGGTTTCTTGAATGAAACCTTCCTATTTTTAATTTCCTGCAAACCTTTCATTTTATTTTATTCAAACATCCATTTTATTCAATTTACTTTTCTTTTGAGTTCCTTTTTGATTTAATTTCCCAAAGAGATGTTAAGTTAGTGGTTTCCTTGAATGAACTTCCATTTTTTAATTTTCTGCAACTTTCATTTTTTTTTATTTCAACTTTCCATTTTTAATTTCATTTACTTTTTCTATTCAACTTCCCTTTTATTATTTAATTTCCGAATAGATCGTTAAGTATATAAGGTGTTTTGAATGAACTTCCCATTTTTTAATTTTCTGCATTCCATTTTTATTTTTATTCAACTTCTATTTTTATTGAAGGTTATCTGTCTTTCAACTTCCTTTTTATTTTAATTGGCCAAAAAATTGTAAGTTACAGTGGTTTCTTGAATGATTCTTTCCCATTTTTGAATTTGCAACTTCCATTTTTATTTTTATTCAACTTCCTTTTTTTATTCAAGTTTCTCTTTCTATTTCAAACTTCCTTTTTTTTATAAGTTCTAAATAGATCGTAAGGGTATGTAGTGGTTTCTGGATTGAACTTTCTATTTTTAATTTTATGCAACTTTCATTGGTTTATATTTTATGCAACTTCCAATTTTATTTAATTATCTATTTCCATAAAATCTTTTTAATTTAATTTCCTAAATCGATCGTTAATGGTATTTGGTTTCTGGAATGAACTCTTAACATTTTTCAATTTTATGCAACCTTTTCATTTTTCCCTTTTTACTTCAACTTCATATTTTTATTCAAATTTACTTTCTGTTTCGGCTCCTTTTTATTTAATTTGAAATAGATCGGTTAAGTATAGTTGTTTCTTGAATGACTTCCATTTTTATTTTTTTTCAAGTTACTTTACGATTCAACATCCTTTTTTATTAATTTCAAATAGATCGTTAAGGTATAGTGTTTTCTTGAATGAACTTCCTATTTTAATTTCTGGCAGCTTTCCATTTTTATTTTTAATTCAACTTTTATTTTTATGAAGTTACTTTCTGTTGAACTTCCTTTTTTGTTAATTTCCAATTGGTCGTTCAGGTATAGTGGTTTCTGGAATGAACTTCCATTTTTAATTTTTTGCACTTCATTTTATTTTTATTCAAGTACCTCATTTTTTATTCCAATTCTGTTTCTGTTAAAAACTCTGTTTTTTTTTAAATTATCCAAATAGATCGTCAGGTATATTTTGGTTGTTGTAAAAAATTTCCATTTTTAATTTTTTTATCAACTTCCATTTTATTCAAGTTACTTGTCTGAAACTATAAGAAATCACCTGACGATGTTGAATTTGGTGATAGTATCAATTTAGAGCCAGACACATATAACAATCCCAACAAACAATATAACAAAGAGACACAACGAATTTAACGTGAAAAAAACAACATTGGACCACCTCCAATCTGTGAAAAAACCCTCACGGGCAACAGCCACAAAACAATCCACTAGGAAGATTTAAAGAATTTACAACAGTGTATACTCTCCATTACCTAGCGGATCCACAACGCTAATTGAACCAACCTCTATGTGCCCTTCCAACTCCCATCTTCACCAACGAATTGTCTTTTCTGATGATCCACCCGGATTCCCCCAAAGCTCAAGGCTCGAACCTCTCAGAAACCACAACTGAAGAACAAACTCTCTCTTTTTGTCGTATATACAATACAAGGACCTTTTTGATTACTCTCTTTAAATCAGAGTGTGAAAACTCAATAAAACATCAAAAGAAAACAGCAAATCTCTCCAGATATTAACCCTTAAGACAGTCCAAAATAAGATCTGGAGAGTTCCCTCCTAGTGTTGGGAAGAAAACCAACATTTATAGAAAACCAAAGCAACATCCTAATTTCAGAAGAAAAAACCAAAACTCTTTAATCAAAGTCTGGAAATCTGGATCGTCGCGTCCGCTCGAGCTCAACACAGCCCGCCCGATCGCTGGTTCGAGCGGACTGACCAAAAACTGCGTGCGAACAAAACTGAGATGGCGCTCTTGGAGCGTAGAAAGAATCCGCTCGACGTAAATCACCCCACCAGTATTTTTTGCTTGCCCTGACAAAATACTGAGACCTGCTAATCTCATCGCTCGAGGCCTCACAGGCCCGCTCGAGCGACAGTAACAAAACACAAATGATTACATCTTGGAATCACACAATGTTTTGGCTCTCCGGATTTGACAACATGGTACGTACCTTCTCTGAAAAAGCACATTCGGGTTGGATCGCATCTAAACACTCATAGCCTCTACTTGAACATGATAAAGGGCGAATAATAAATAAAACTGAATAGGAGTTTTGTCAAACGGGATTGCCAAGAAATAGAAAAACCTACATTTTCTATTTCTATACTTCCTTTTCATTTTATACATTCTCAAATAATCATAAAGGTATAGTGGTTTCTGACATTTAACGACTTCCATTTTTAATTTCTAGCAACTTCCATTTTTGATTTTTATTCGACTTCCATTTTTTATCTCAGAGTTATTTTTTCTATTCAACTTCCTTTTTTATTTAATTTCCAAAATAGATCGTTAAGGTATAGTGGTTTCTTGAAGTGAACTCCTTTTAATTCCTTGCAACTTTCCATTTTTATTTTATCACACTCCTTTTTATTCAATTTACTTTCTATTCAACTTCCTTTTTTATTTAATTTCCAAAAGATCGTTAAGGTATAGTGGTTTCTTGGATTGAATTCCATTTTAAATTTTCAATGCAACTTCCACTTTTATATTTTGTATTCGCATTTCTTATATTCATGTTACTTTTCTGTTAATATCTCTCTTATATTAATTTCTCAATAGAATCGTTTAAACAGTATAGTTGTTCTGAATTAATTGTTCCATTTTTCAATTTTATGCAACTTCCATTTTATTTTTAATTAACTCCATTTTTATTCCAATTTATTTCTATTAACTTCCTTTTTTAATTTAATTTCCTAAATAGTATCGTTAAATATATTGGTTTCTGGAATTGAATTTCCATTTTTTAATTTGCATGACAACTTCTCATTTTATTTATTTTAACTTCCTTTTTAGTTCAAGTTCTTTTCTATCTACTCTCTTTTTATTTAATTCAAATAGAATCGTTAAGTGTATGGGTGATTTCTTGGATTGACTTCTTCATTTTAATTTTCTGAAACTTCATTTTTATTTTTATTCAATCTTCCATTTTTATTCAATTTACTTTTCTATATAACTACCTCTTTTATTGAATTAATTTCCAAATAGATCGTAAGTGATGATTGGTTTTGATCGGAGTGAACTTCCATTTTTAATTTTCTACAACTTCTATTTTGTGATTTGTTTATTCTTGACTTCCATTTTTTACTTCAAGTTATTTTTCTATTCAACCTTCCTTTTTGATTTAATTTCCAAATAAGTCTGTAAGTATTAGTGCTCTCGAGAAGTTGTAGAAAATTAAAAATGGAAATTCATTCAAGAAACCAATACACCTTAACGATCTATTTGAAATTAAATAAAAAAGGAATTTTAATAGAAAAGTAAATTGAATAAAATTGGAAGTTGCATAAAAATAAAAATGAAAGTTGCATAAAATTAAAAATAGAAGCTCAATCCAGAAACCACTATACCTTAACGATCTATTTGGAAATTAAATAAAAAAGGAAGTTGAATAGAAAAGAAAATTGAATAAAAAGGAAGTTGAATAAAAATAAAAATGGAAGTTGCCGGAAGTTAAAAATGGAAGTTCATTTTAGAAACCAGTATACCATAACGATCTATTTGGAAATTAAATAAAAAAGGAAGTTGAATAGTAAAGAAACTTGAATAAAAAAAAAAATAAAAGTTGAAGAAAATTAAAAATAGAAGTTCATTCTAGAAACAACTATACCTTAACGATCTATTTGGAAATTAAATAAAAAAGGAAGCCAAACAGAAATGTAAATTGATTAAAAATAGAAGTTGAATAAAAAGAAAAATGAAAGTTGCATAAAATTAAAAATGGAAGTTCATTCCAGAAACCACTATACCTTAACGATCAATTTGGAAATTAAATAATAAAGGAAGTTGAATAGAAAAGTAACTTCAATAAAAATAGAAGTTGAATGAAAATAAAAATGGAAGCTGCAGAAAATTAAAAATGGAAGTTCATTCGAGAAACCACTATACCGTAACGATCTATTTGGAAATTAAATAAAAAAGGAAGTTTAATAGAAAAGTAAATCGAATAAAAATGGAAGTTGAATGAAAATAAAAATGAAAGTTGGAGAAAATTAAAAATGGAAGTTCATTCAAGAAACCACTATGCATTAACGATCTATTCGGAAATTAAATAAAAAAAAAGTAGAATAGAAAAGTAACTTGAATAAAAATGGAAGTTGAATAAAAATAAAAATGGAAGTTCATTCAAGAAACCACTATACCATAACGACCTATTTCGAAATTAAACAAAAAAAGGAAGTTTAATAGAAAAGTAAATTGAATGAAAATGTTAGTTGAATAAAAATAAAAATGAAAGTTGCAGAAAATTCAAAATGGAAGTTCATTCCAGAAACCACTATACCTTAACGATCTATTTGGAAATTAAATAATAAAGGAAGTTGAATAGAAAAGTAACTTCAATAAAAATAGAAGTTGAATAAAAATAAAAATGGAATCTGCAGAAAATTAAAAATGGAAGTTCATTTGTAACGCCCTCAAAATAATAACATTAAACCCATCAATATAAACATACATTTATATACAAAAGATCCACATTTCCTCAATTTATCAGAGTACTTCATTACAAAAGTATTACACGTTAACAACAAAAGTAAATGCCTTACGGGCTTACAGCTTTCCAAGTTATCACTTGGTTACAAAAGGGTGTATTGACTCGGTTACACATTAAGCCCTTGGCTTGAATTTACATGTAATACATCAAAAGGAAAATAAGGCAACAAAAGTATGTTTGTCCCTAGCCTCTCAAGCTATGTCCTCAGAGGTGGCATGCTACCTGTACCTGAAAATGATGTTCTCATATAGGGTGAGCCACAGCCCAGTAGAAATATACTAAACCAACTATGAACAATGACTAAAAGATTAACAGTTGATAAATGGTCAACACTTATACTTCCATTTACATCTTATTACAGTTCCATGACAACCGAGTCTACGTTACAATTCACTTTTCATTTCTTGTTCAACTTTGGGTTTGAAAACAGGGCTCAGTACTTTGGCCAAAACATTTTGATGAGATTATAGTTCATCACTAGAACATTTTCAAAATTTACGGTGGATACACATTTTGGTGTTGTATTAATAACACAAACTACTTCCATACTTCACAAACAATTATGACATACATTTTAGTGTTATATCAAATCAAACCAACTTTTCAATAGATAAGCATATGAGCTATATCATCACTACAACAGATAAGCATATGAGCTATATCAATACTTCAACAGACAAGCATATGAGCTATATCACTGCTACAACAGATAAGCATATGAGCTGTATCAACACTTCAATGGGTGAGCATATGAGCTACATCCCTGGGTCCATCCCCCATCTTCCCTTAACCATCAACCAGTTTAGAGGTACATCCCCCATCTTCCCCTAAACCATTAACTAGCTTAGAGGTACATCCCCCATCTTCCCCTAAACCGTGGAGTACATCCCCTATCTCCTCCCATACACAAGTAATGCATATAAACACAAAATCACATACGCAATCAATCATTACAAAAAGTTAATGTATTCCATCAACTGTCTACACATAATGCATATAAACACATCATATACACAATCACTCAATACATAAAGTTAATGTATTCTATCAACCGTCATACTCTATGACACAACCGATTGATTAGTCTTAGTTTGCCTAATCATCATGCATTGTCTACAACAATCAACACTACCCTCCACCGGTAGCCCAAAGCAATTATTTCTAAGCAGGAAATAAATGCACAAATGGATAATATATCAACATTCAATTAGATGAGCAATGAAAGATTCGACTACACTCTTAGTCCCATACATTCCCAATTTCAACATTCTCAATTCAATTCCTCGCTTTCTTCAATTAATTATATGCATTAATTGATTAAACCAATTAGGGCAAATTACCATAATTCACAAAACAACCCTAAGGTTCCATTTCCATCAATGTCCCAACATTAATCTCATTTCTCTATGCCTAACATGCATATAAGTTTATATATTTAAATCCCAACTTTGGTAAAATTACACAAAGGCCTAAACTTTCTCAAAATTACCCAACAACCCCCAACATATCAAAATGCTAAAATTCAAAGACAAAGTTCATAAGATGGAGTAGGTTATCCCTACCTCGAATGATGGTGCTCAACGAAGGAGACGAAGAAACGAAAATGCTCCAAATCCCGAAATTTTCAGATTAAAAGATAGCCCTCGACGATCAACACAACTTTTGTAAAGGCCCAAGGTGAGAAAACAACTCCTACTAGATCAATCCTAAGAGAGAAGTTAGGGTTTTAGTGAGAGGAACTCTCAAAATAGCTTTTTGGAAAAGTAGGAGAGAGAAAGGATGTTGAAAAGTGAACAAAAAAGTCGGATCTCGGCTTTATATAAAAGTCGCCCCGCTCGAGCGTCGAACTCCCCGCTCGAGCGTCACTCACAGATCCCCGCTCGAGCGTCAAACTCCCCGCTCGAGCGTCAGACACATATTCCCGCTCGAGCGTCCAATCCCATGCTCGAGTGCATACCACTGCAGACGAAATACTGGATGGGTGATTTCCCCACTTGAGCGCCAAAACCCTCGCTCGAGCGGACAAGCAACAACGGAGTCCCGCTCGAGCGTCAAAAGCGCTGCTCGAGCGGAGGGACCAAAAACTGGGCAAAGATTTTACGTTTTAAAACACGACCAACTTATTCCCAACTTGCCCAACACAACCCAAAGCTCGAACACAAAGAGAAAGGAATAGAAAGAGGATAAGACAGCAATGAATCTACGGAACTGAGTCCGGATTACAGTTAAACGACAACAGGGAATACCGGGATCGCTATATCATTCAAGAATCCACTATACCTTAACGATCTATTTAGAAATTAAATAAAAAAGGAAGTTGAATAGAAAAGTAATTTCAATGAAAATGGTAGTTGAATAAAAATAAAAAGGAAAGTTGCAGAAAATTAAAAAAGGAAGTTCATTCCAGAAACCACTATACCTTAACGATCTATTTGGAAATTAAATAATAAAGGAAGTTGAATAGAAAAGTAACTTCAATAAAAATAGAAGTTGAATAAAACTAAAAATGGAAGCTGCAGAAAATTAAAAATGGAAGTTCATTCAAGAAACCACTACACCTTAACGATCTATTTGGAAATTAAATAAAAATGGAAATTGAATGAAGATGGAATATAGCAATCCCGGTTTTCCCTTTCGTGCTTAACTGTAATCCGGATTCGGTTTCGTAAGGGTGCTGTTGTCTTATCCTCTTTCTATCCCTTTCTCTTTGTGTTCGAGCTTTGGGTTGTGTTGGGCAAGT
>NW_021028372.1:0-10312 GCF_004153795.1 Camellia sinensis | reverse complement strand
ATTCACACCAGATTTACAAATCTCAGCTCACTTCGCCCACCTTAGGTCCGACACATCATGTCCATATGCAAAACGACCTTAGGTCCAATTTTATATAAAACAATACGACCTCGGGTCCATCTATACGAAACGACCTTTGGTCCAATTCAAACACGTCAAATAGCCTCGGGCCCAATTCAAACATATCAGGTGTATCAAACGGCCTCGGGCCCATTCTCTTTATATTCGTATCCATGCGTATTTCATATTCATGATCATGATCCCTTTCATTCAAACAACCTTTGGCCTATCACGGTATCCCAACATATCAAATGACATATTCAAACGGCCTTTGTCATGCCCAATTATTCATGTCCGACGGCCTTTGGCCCAATTCAGATATATCAAACATATCAACGGCAAACAGCAAACGGCCTTAGGCCCAATTCAGATATATCAAACGTATCAAACGGCCTTATACAAAATTAGGCATATAGAATACTCATTCATATTTCAAATTAACAAATCCATGAAGCTTATACAGAAGTAACATTTGGAAAGCAGCGTACTTGAAAATATCTTTACTAAGATATTACTCACAGTGTTCTACCGGTGGATTTGCCCTTGAGCTTGACCCTACACATTACATAACACATATAGGTCACAAACGATTCAATCGGTTCTTAATTTATACATTTCTCTTAGGCTCCTTTCTTATCATTTTAACTCATTCATAATGCTTAATGCATGCCTAAGAGTGCTTAGAAATAAAAGAGAACGGAAAACAAATCACAAAACCACTTTTCAAAATATCAGAAACAGGGATCCCCGCTCAAGTGCAGCTTTAGCTGCTCGAGCGGACCCCTTTGGTCTGCAAAAGTGCTAGTTACTTCATTTTTACGCTCGAGCGTGACTTCGAATGCTCGAGCTGAGAGTCAAACTACATGGCTACTCGCTCGAGCGCGAATCTCCCCGCTCGAGCGAATGTCCATGTCTGCAAAAGTTCTGGGAACTAGCATTTCACGCTCGAGCAGCGCTTTCCCCGCTCGAGCGGACATGCCGAATTTTGGAATTCCCAGCAACCAGTTTGAGCTTCAAACTTGCATTCAAATTAACATAGCTTGCATTTTATAACCCATGATTCTCATATACAACTACTATCATGCTACAAACACCAATTTACTACCTTATAAAGCTCAAATCTTATGAATCAATCACATGCAAACCCAATTTATACCAAACTTACTTCCAATACATTAAATTCATGCATTTAAGTTTCATATCTTCATCAATCATGCATGCATGTCAATTCTTGACTTCATTTCTATCCCAATCAATACAAATGGTGTTCATTCTCATGGAACACAACAAAAACATGCTTGCATGTAGGATTTAACACTCATATACATATATTCATCCATATACATGCTTGATTATGCAAAACCATGGTGATTCTATACATGCATGTGCATTTTAACTTCAATCCCATCAACTAGAGTACAACTCTTTTTCTTGATCACCAATTAACCTTTAATTCACAAAATCACAAGTTCAAACTCAAGAATTGGTCGATTCTTGAGTTGGACTTCCAATTCACAACCTTGAGCCAAAATTACACAACTTTCTCCCTCTCTCTCTCTAACAGCCGACCTCCCCCCCCTTCCTTAGAGTTTGATCAGCCAAAAATGAAGGTATAGGAGAGAATGAGAAGTGTAGTGCTCAAATACAAGAAGCCCCACTAGCCACAATTAAAATATTAAACAATTTGAGCGCAATGTCATTAAATAATTCAATTTAATCTGACCCGAATCAATTTTCAATTTAAACAATTTGAGCACAATGCCATTAGATAATTCAATTTAATCTGGCCCAAATCAATTTTTCAATTAAATTTCACCGTAGGCTCTAAAAACTATGCCAATCACAATGGCGTAATCAATTCCGGGTTCTGTGGCCGATAAGGCCCTCAATTAAATTTCCAAAGCTGATTATTCAAACAGATATTCCTACGGTGAACAGATAAAACTTCAAAATCACATATATTCACATAATGGCACATAAAATCATGGTAAACACATAATCATACTCAGTTTAAGGACCAATTGGCATATTACGGAACAGGGGTATTACAGTCTTCCCCCCTTTAGGAAGTTTGGTCCTCCAAACTTAATTTACCTTCGTCGGGAAACAAATGTGGATAGCGTAGTCGCATTTCCTCCTCTTTTTCCCATGTAGCATCTGTCCCATAGTGTTCCTTCCATTCCACTTTCACCATTGGAATGGATTTGTTTCTCAATTCTTTCACTTGTCGGTCAACAACTCTTTCCGGCCATTCGGCATATTCCACGTTTTCATCTATAGCAACCCGGTGATAATCAATCACATGCAACGGGTCTCGGAGGTAACCCCTCAACATTGACACATGAAACACATTGTGGATTTGCTCAAATCCCGGTGGCAAAGCAACCCTGTAGGGAATTGGACCAAGCCTTTCCAAAATCTGGAACGGCCCAATATAGCGGGGCGACAACTTGCCCTTTTTCCCAAACCTGACTTGACCTTTCATTGGAAAAACACGAACGAACACATGGTCGCCGACCTCATACTCAAGAGGTCTTCTCCCAACGTCTGCGTAACTCTTTTGTCGGTCTTGAGCTGTTTTGAGCCTTTGTCGAATAGTTTTGATCTTTTCGGAAGTGTCTTGTACAATTTCAGGCCCAAGTAAAGCTCTGTCCCCGACCTCTGTCCAACAAATAGGTGATCTACACCTCCTACCATACAAAGCCTCGTATGGTGCCATACCGATGCTGGAGTGGAAGCTGTTATTATAGGCAAATTCTGCAAGCGGCAAATAATCTTCCCAACTCCCCTGAAAATCCAAAGCACACATGCGAAGCATATCTTCCAAAGTTTGTATCGTTCTTTCTGACTGCCCATCTGTCTGTGGGTGGAATGCTGTACTGAACCTTAGTTCTGTTCCCATAGCTTCCTGCAAACTCTTCCACAGTCTAGATACAAATTTCGGATCTCTATCCGATACAATAGACACTGGGACCCCGTGTAAACGGACAATCTCATCAACATAAATAGTAGCCAATCTATAAGTAGTAAACGTAGTTTTGACAGGCAGAAAATGTGCAGATTTGGTCAGTCTGTCAACCACAACCCAAATAGAGTCCATACCTCGGGAAGTCCGAGGTAGGCCAACAACGAAATCCATAGTCACATGTTCCCACTTCCATTCAGGAATAGGGAGAGGTTGAAGTAGACCGCCTGGTTTCTGATGTTCAGCCTTAACTTGCTGACACTGGAGGCACTTGGACACATATTCTGCAATCTCTTTCTTCATTTTAGGCCACCAGTAGGTTTGTTTCAAATCCCAATACATTTTATTATTACCCGGATGCATAGCAAATACAGATCTGTGGGCTTCATCTAAAACCCTTTTTCTTAGCTCCGGGATATCTGGGACACATATTCGGTTTCAAAATTTCAACATTCCATTCTCGACACGGAACTCTGCCTTTGGGCTTACTTCAAATTCATCAATCACCTTTCTGAGGAACTCATCTTCTTTCTGTTTCTGCTTGATTTCATCAACAATTACCGGTTCCGCTATAATAGCGGCTATCAATCCGCCCTGTTCACATACCACCACTTCAATTTCAGACTTTTCAAAGTCTTGCAAAATCTCGCTTTGTTCAGTAAGCAAACAAGCCATACTCCCTGTTGATTTTCTGCTCAAGGCATCAGCCACTGTATTAGCTTTCCCGGGATGGTACTGAATCTCTAGGTCGTAGTCTTTTATCAGCTCTAGCCATCTTCTCTGACGCATATTCAACTCTTTTGGCGTGAAGAAGTATTTCAGGCTCTTATGATCCGTGTAGACTTCACACTTTGCCCCATACAAGTAATGCCGCCAGATTTTCAAAGCAAAAACAACTGCGGCCAATTCTAGGTCATGTGTTGGATAATTTTTCTCATGTGGCCTCAACTGTCGGCAGGCGTAAGCGATAACCTTTCCGTTCTGCATTAACACACAGCCCAAACCCTTATAAGATGCGTCACTGAAAATCACAAAATTTTCCGTACCTGAAGGTAGTGTCAAAATTGGTGCAGTGGTCAATCTTGCCTTTAATTCATGAAAGGCTGATTCTCTTTCACTATTCCACTCAAATGGTTGTCCTTTACGTGTCAATTGGGTAAGAGGCACAGCTAATTTCGAAAAGTCCTTTACAAACCTTCTGTAGTACCCAGCTAAGCCCATGAAACTGCGAACTTCTGTCACATTAGTTGGTGTAGGCCAATTCACAATTGCTTCTATTTTCTGCGGGTCCACTGAGATTCCTTCCTTGTTGATCACGTGCCCTAAGAAAATAACCTCATCCAACCAAAACTCACATTTCTTTAACTTAGCAAATAGTTTCCTTTCCCGAAGTATTTGTAAAACAGTCCTCAAATGATGTTCGTGTTCAAGTCTATCTTTAGAGTATATCAAAATATCATCGATGAAGACAACAACAAACTCATCAAGGCAGGTTTTAAAAATTCTATTCATTAAGTCCACAAATGCTGCCGGAGCATTAGTCACTCCAAATGGCATAACAAGAAACTCAAAATGACCATACCTCGTTCTGAAAGCCGTTTTCTCAACATCTTCTGCTTTAACCTTTAGCTGATGATACCCAGATCTCAAATCAATCTTAGAAAACACCTGTGATCCCTGCAACTGGTCAAATAAGTCATCAATACGGGGTAAGGGATATTTGTTCTTTATCGTTACCTTGTTCAGTTCCCGGTAATCAATGCACAGACGCAGAGTACCATCCTTCTTCTTTACAAATAACACTGGTGCACCCCAAGGCGAAGCGCTAGGCCGGATAAACCCTTTATCAAGAAGGTCTTGCAACTGTTCCTTTAATTCTTTCATTTCGGCAGTAGCCATTCTGTAGGGAGTTTTAGAAATGGGCTGGGTGCCCGGCATAGTTTCAATGGTAAACTCGATCTCCCTGTCTACCAATTCCCCTGGTAATTCATTCGGAAACACATCCAGGAATTCTCTAACAATAGGAATATTATTCAATTCAACATTCACGGATTGTTCAGTCAATACATAACATAAATAACCTTGGCACCCCTTCCTAATCAATTTACATGCTTTCATTGCAGATATCAAATATGGTGGAGGTACTACGCCATTTCCCACAAACACAATTTCTTCCTGTTCTGGTGGTTTAAACACAACCCTCTTTGTCACACAATCTATAGTAGCACAATATTTGGTCAACAAATCCATGCCCAAAATTACATCGAAGTGTCTAAAGTTTAAGGGCAACAAATCTACATATAGGGTAGCATCCTCAATATGCATGTCACAAAACCGATATAAGTAGTCACATAACACAGATTCCCCCGATGGAGCAGACACACATAACAAATATGGCAACAATTCTAGGGGTCTTTTCAGTCTAGATGCAAATGCATGTGTCACAAATGAATGCGTTGATCCAGAATCAATTAACACAAAAGCATCCTGATTACATATCGAGATAGTACCTGAGACAACGGCATTGGCATTCCGTGTATCACCCGGAACGAGTGCAAAGACTCTCCCTTGTCTCACTGTATCCCCAGTAGTAGCAGATCTCAAGGTGTTTCCCGGCTTCGGGATCGACGCAGTGCAGCTAGCAGCTATCTTCCCACTATTTTGATTACAATCTCGGGCTATATGCCCTTGTTTCCCACACTTAAAACAGGCTCCTGATGTACGGTAACAGACTCCACGGTGCTTTTTGCCACAAGTGTTGCACATGGGAGCTGTGTCTCGGGAAGAACCGGAAGTAGTTGAGGAGTCCGTGTTTTGCTTTTTCAAAAATTTCTTCTTCGAAAAAAAGCCTTGTGTTTTGTTGCCTTTCCATTCGGTTGTTGGCTTAGCTTGTCTAGCTATATTAACCTCTGATATGAGAAGCCTTGTCTTTTGTTGCCTTTCCATTTGGTTGTTGGCTTAGCTTGTCTAGTTATGTTAGCCTCTGATATAATGGCCCGGTCAAGCACCCCAATGTAGGTTTCCAATTTCAGGACATTCACTCGCTCTAGGATGTCACTTCGGAGCCCACCTTCAAAATGCCTTGCCTTCTTATAATCAGTGTCAATCACGTGTGGTGCAAACCTGGCCAACTCAGTAAATTTGGCCTCATACTCAGCTACTGTCATGCTGTCTTGTTTGAGTTCCATGAACTCTGCCACTTTCCTGTCCCGGACACACTGCGGGAAGTACTTGTCATAGAAGATTTCCAAAAATTTCACCCAGTCAACACCCCGGTGGTTTTCTCGCATTAACATCCACCATCTTCTCGCTTCGTCTTCTAGCATAAAAGTGGCTAGAAGCACTTTCTGTGTATCCGAGCACGGAAATACTTCAAACAGTTTTTCGATCCCAAGAACCCAAGCTTCCGCTTTCAAAGGATCCAGTCCACCATGAAACTGTGGTGGTTTCATTTTCTTGAACTCCTTGGTGAGAGCAATTATCCGATCATCATTTTGATTATCTGGCACGGGCGGTGCCTGAGGTGGAGGTGGCGGGTGTGGTTGCTGCCACTGTTGCTGCCACTCTTGTTGCAGTCTCAAAGCTTCTGCCATTTCCTAAATCAGTCTTTCCATTCTGTCCATTCTGGCAGCAGAGGATTCCTCTAACTCGTCACCTCTGGTTCTCACCATCTGATTAAACTTGCATTATATTCCATACCAAAGGTACACAAGTACACATACACTAAGGCTAAAAGGATTATGGGATGAATTCGGCTCCTATAATGCCACCGTTTGCTCTTGTGGGGCAGATCATAAGCGTCGCAAATTGATGCAATTTCTCATGGGACTCAATGAGTCATACAGCGCAATCCGAGGGCAAATCCTTTTGATGGATCCCCTGCCTGATGTCACCAAGGCCTACTCCTCCATTGTACAAGAAGCAAAGCAGCACAGTGTGGGCACTGCACATGAGACAACGGAGACCGCAGCTATGGTTGTTCACAGGGATAACCAGACCACAGCCATGGTAGTTCGCAGGGATAATCGCAACTCACCTAATCGCAAGCCATTACATTTCTCTTACTGCGATCAAGATCATCATGTGCGAGAAACTTGTTGGAAATTGAATGGGTACCCGCCAGGACATCCATGCCATAAACCAAACAAACCCACTTCGGGAGGTACTCGTTTCAAACCCAACACTAGTACTCAGCCTTCGACAAATACTGTCACGGAGAACTCTACGATGCGGGAGATGCCGTCAACTATGAATGGACTTTCAGATTTGCAATTCCAGCAAATATTATCTATCGTAAATGGTCAAGGACCCCCTCAGGCCAACGTTGTTGGTACTGCTGCAGGTTTGTCACACATACCATTTTACACTCATTGATTCATTATCTATAGTGGTGCCACTGACCATATTACTTCATCTCCAAATTTACTTGTCAACAGTTGTAAGAATACTTCTTTGCTGCCGATTATCATGCCAAGCGGAGAACAGGCTCCGATTCTCTCCACTGGAACTTTACCCCTGAACTCAGTATTGTCTTTAAAAAATGTGCTTGGCGTGCCATCTTTTAAGGTGGATTTGATGTCTGTGAGTCGAGTTACAAGAAGTTTAAATTGCTCTGTAGCTTTTTTTCCTTCCTGGTGTATTTTGCAGGACTTGACGACGAAGAGGACGATTGGTTTGGGTAAAGAACGCAATAGACTTTATTACTTGGTTTCCTTAACATCAGACACACCAGCTCCTAGCCGATCCTTAGTAGCCAAGTCTTCAGTACCACCCATGCGTCCATCATGTTCTCATGTCCTCTCCTCTACTGACTTCTGGCATCGCCGATTGGGACATTTATCTTCCGCTCGTTTAGATTTTATGGCCAGACACTTGTTAAATTTTTCTTTTCAGTAAAGTAAACCTTATGATGTTTGTGCACTTGCCAAACAGCGTCGGCTTCCATTTTCTATTAGTTCTATTTCGTCTATTCGGCCTTTTGAATTAATTCATTGTGACATTTGGGGTCCATATCGAACTGCTTCCCTTTCTGGTGCAAATTTTTTCTGACCAATATGGATGACTATTCTAGATTCACCTGGGTCTTTTTTATGCACAACAAAAGTGACACTCAACACTTACTTGCTAATTTTTTTTCCTTTGTCAAAACCCAATTCAGTGCCTCTATCGTTAATATTCGAGTTGATAATGGACTCGAATTCTATGCTATGCGGGATTTTTTTAAACAACGGGGCACCTATTACCAGTGTTCTTGTGTCTCTACTCAACATAATGGGGTGGTCGAACGTAAACACAGCCATATTCTTGTATCGGCTCATGCCCTTCGTTTCCAGTCTCATCTTCCTGTCCGTTTTTGGGCTGAATGTGTCCTCATTGCTGTCCATCTAATCAAACATTTGCCCATACCACTTCTTTCTCGTCACACACCTTATGAACGCCTCTATGGCAAGGTCCCTTCGTATTCTCACCTTTGGGTTTTCGGATGTCTTGTCTATGCCACCACTGTGAATGTTCCTCATAAGTTTGCTCCTCGAGCCACCCGTTGTAACGCCCTCAAAATAATAACATTAAACCCATCAATATAAACATACATTTATATACAAAAGATCCACATTTCCTCAATTTATCAGAGTACTTCATTACAAAAGTATTACACGGTAACAACAAAAGTAAATGCCCTATGGGCTTACAGCTTTCCAAGTTATCACTTGGTTACAAATGGGAGTATTGACTCGGTTACACATTAAGCCCTTGGCTTGAATTTACATGTAATACATCAAAAGGAAAATAAGGCAACAAAAGTATGTTTGCCCCTAGCCTCCCAAGCTATGTCCTCAGAGGTGGCATGCTACCTGTACCTGAAAATGATGTTCCCATATAGGGTGAGCCACAGCCCAGTAGAAATATACTAAACCAGCTATGAACAATGACTAAAAGATTAACAGTTGATAAATAGTCAACACTTATACTTCCATTTACATCTTATTACAGTTCCATGACAACCAAGTCTACGTTACAATTCACTTTTCATTTCTTGTTCAACTTTGGGTTTGAAAACAGGGCTCAGTACTCTGGCCAAAACATTTTGATGAGATTATAGTTCATCACTAGAACATTTTCAAAATTCACGGTGGATACACATTTTGGTGTTGTATCAATAACACATAAACTACTTCCATACTTCACAAACGATGATGACATACATTTTAGTGTTATATCAAATCAAACCAACTTTTCAATAGATAAGCATATGAGCTATATCATCACTACAACAGATAAGCATATGAGCTATATCAATACTTCAATGGGTGAGCATATGAGCTACATCCCTGGGTCCATCCCCTATCTTCCCTTAACCATCAACCAGTTTAGAGGTACATCCCCCATCTTCCCCTAAACCATTAACCAGCTTAGAGGTACATCCCCCATCTTCCCCTAAACCATTAACCAGCTTAGAGGTACATCCCCCATCTTCCCCTAAACCATTAACCAGCTTAGAGGTACATCCCCCATCTTCCCCTAAACCATTAACCAGCTTAGAGGTACATCCCCCATCTTCCCCTAAACCATTAACCAGCTTAGAGGTACATCCCCCATCTTCCCCTAAACCATTAACCAGCTTAGAGGTACATCCCCCATCTTCCCCTAAACCATTAACCAGCTTAGAGGTACATCCCCCATCTTTACAACAATCAACACTACCCTCCACCGGTAGCCCAAAGCAATTATTTCTAAGCAGGAAATAAATGCACAAATGGATAATACATCAACATTCAATTAGATGAGCAATGAAAGATTCGACTACACTCTTAGTCCCATACATTCCCAATTTCAACATTCTCAATTCGATTCCTCGCTTTCTTCAATTAATTATATGCATTAATTGATTAAACCAATTAGGGCAAATTACCATAATTCACAAAACAACCCTAAAGTTCCATTTCCATCAATGTCCCAACATTAATTTCATTTCTCAATGCCTAACATGTATATAGGTTTATATATTTAAAACCCCAACTCTTGTAAAATTACACAAAGGCCCAAACTTTCTCAAAATTACCCAACAACCCCCCAACATATCAAAATACTAAGATTCAAAGACAAAGCTCATAAGATGGAGTAGGTTATCCCTACCTCGAATGACGGGGCTCAACAAAGGAGACGAAGAAACGAAAATGCTCCAAATCCCGAAATTTTCAGATTAAAAGATTGTCACACCCCAAATCCGGGCATGACCGGCTGTGGCCCACAGGGACTTAGCCCAAGGCACACGTAAGCCTAAACACG
>NW_021028370.1:0-24314 GCF_004153795.1 Camellia sinensis | reverse complement strand
GGGGTGATGCTAGCCCGGAAGATCCTTAGACAGGGTTATTACTGGTCCACCATGGAGGAGGATTGTATTGGCTTTGTTTGGCGATGCCACAAATGTCAGATTCACGCCAACCGCATGAACATTTCGCCGTCAAAGCTGTACAACATGACTTCGCCATGGCCATTCTCAGTCTAGGGGATTGATGTGATTGGGGCTGTCACTCCAAAGGGGTCCAACGGGCATGAGTACATTCTGGTAGCGATAGACAACTTCATGAAGTGGGTTAAGGCCCAATCTTATGAGGTGATGAAGGCTTCGCATGTCGTTAAGTTCATCGGGAACAACATCATCTGTCGTTACGGGGTCCCGAACGAGATCATTTCAGATAATGGTTCCCACTTCAAGAAGGAGGTGATCGACTTGTTGGATAAGTATAACGTGGCTTTTCACAAGTCATCCACATATCGGCCGCAGACCAACGGAGCAGTTGAGGCCGCCAACAAGAACATCAAGCACATTCTGCAGAAGATGGTGGAAACCTACTGGGACTGGCCAGATAAGTTGCCATTTGCTCTGTGGGGCTACTGGACATCAATTCGAACTTCTACTGGGGCGACTCCGTATTCCTTGGTTTATGGGATGGAGGTTGTTCTCCCTATCGAAGTTGAGGTTTCATTATTACGGGTACTGGCTGAGTGTCAGATAACTGAGGCAGATTGGCAGCAGTGCAAGTTCAAAAAACTCATGCTGTTTGATGAAAGAAGGCTGAAAGTAATGTACCATGTTCAGGGTTATCGACGAAGAATTGCCCGGGCTTTCAACAAGAAGGTTAAGTCCAGGAATTTGAAGGAAGGGGATCTAGTGCTCAAAGACAACCGAGCTCCCATTCACGACCCTAGGGGCAAGTTCAGACCCAGTTGGACTGGTCCTTATATCATTAAGTCTATCTGGTCGGACGAAGCTATCGTTCTGATGGACCTAGATGGCCTAGAGTTCTCCCAACTGATCAACATGGACAAGTTGAAGAAATATTATCCCTGAGTGACTCGCTAGGCCGAAAACCCGAAAGGGTGACCTAGGCAAAAGTTAGAGCACAGAAAATTTGAAATTATAAAAACTGAGCTCGCAAGGTTGAAAACCCGCAAATGGCGGCCTTGGCAAAAGTTAGAGCGCAAAAGGAGAGTGCTAATACACGAGTGAACCCAAGCCGAACTGCATAAGGCTTGATTCCCATCTTCGGGATACGTAGGCAAGTTCATCCTGAAGTCCAGCCATAAACACTTCCCTGATCAACTTTGTCTATGTGATCATGTTTGGTTATCTTTGTTTATTTTGCGTTCAAGAGCTCGGTTGTGATCTCTGGTGTAGTGCTATTCAAACTAGGGGCAACCTTCCAGTTGTTGGAATCCGAGGCTGTGCATCTCAGTGACAAATCTCAGGCGTGTCCAGTTCTGATTCATATCGAAAATGGTTTTGAAAAGTTTTAATAAAAGTTGATTTTGTTCAAATTAATCTTTTTACAACTTAGACCTTTTTTGGACCAAACGGGAAAATTTTCAGTACCCACAATCTTCAATTTCCTTGATTTCAACACAGAATTCTCCTACTCTTCAATACAAATTGAATTTGCTTTTTATTACATTCATAAAGAAAACTTAAAAGTACTGATCAAAGCAAATAAACTCGGGGCATAGTCAGGTGTTTTTGCGTCCCCTCCCGGAGCTTGTGGAAGCCTCTGATGCCAAAGTGGGCCCTACCTGTGCCTCTTCATTGCGCCAATCTATGCACTCATCAGAGAGGGTGCAGCTGAAAGTGGGAGCGCGGCCAGAAGCTCTCTAGTCCTCCATGCCATGGCATACCGAGCTAGCTGAGTGCCTCGGACCGGAAATGCAGCAGGGTACTCTATCCCTTCTGCCGGGCAAGTCTGATCATGTCCGAATTGACGCTGGAACTGGAAAGGAAAATAGAACACACAGTGTGTCATGCCAATCAACTGAATCCCTGGTTGGCGAGTCATACTGTAGCTCATTGTCGGCAGATTGAGCCAAGGACAACACCAAGCAATGCGGTTTGCGGACAAATTGTACATCCAGTTATACCACCATCCCTCATCTGAAGCATCGACTAGACGTCGTCGGAAGAAATAGCTGCGAGCTGAATATGCCGGGCATGAGTCCACCACTCTCAATTTGTCCATCAACCATACCTGGAGAGGGATAAAAAATGAAAGATTAAAGAATAGAGGTGTACGTTGAGAGAAAAAGTGAGAAAAGGGTTTCAAGAGAAAAACCGAGCCTGAGGGCCGAGTGACGTGAGCAATATATGTGAGATGGGGTGGGAAACATTACCTGTAATAGTAGTGGACTCCCCGCCAAGCTAGCCGTCTCTCGGCGATGAAAAGCATCCAAGCCTATCAATGTCTCAGCTAATGTCATGGTGATGCAGCTCTTTCTCTCTCTTAAGCCTTGGGCGACTTCAATCAAATATAGCTGCGAGCTGAATATGCCGGGCATGAGTCCACCACTCTCAATTTGTCCATCAACCATACCTGGAGAGGGATAAAAAATGAAAGATTAAAGAATAGAGGTGTACGTTGAGAGAAAAAGTGAGAAAAGGGTTTCAAGAGAAAAACCGAGCCTGAGGGCCGAGTGACGTGAGCAATATATGTGAGATGGGGTGGGAAACATTACCTGTAATAGTAGTGGACTCCCCGCCAAGCTAGCCGTCTCTCGGCGATGAAAAACATCCAAGCCTATCAATGTCTCAGCTAATGTCATGGTGATGCAGCTCTTTCTCTCTCTTAAGCCTTGGGCGACTTCAATCAAATGAGTGCTAAACCTACCAGAGTCTGGGGCAAGCAAGAAATGAGACAACATGCACAAGCAAAGTGCATGTTGCCGATAACCTTGCCAGTCATGATCGCCGCGGTCACCAGCACCAGAAAATCGATGAACCAAGCCCGGAATGTCCAACTCTTTGTCGTGAATCAATGACCGAGCATCATGCAAAGTGAGGCCGCACATCCGTCCTAAGACTTGGACATGGCCGAACTGGAGCTGAGGCAAGATTTCTTCATCGCACTCGAATTCCATCAGAACTCGGAAGTCTTCGAAAGTAGGACATACCTTTTGTCCGCCAAAGCTAAAGACGTGTATTACCGGGTTCCAAAACCTTGTCGCGGCATGAAGAAACGGAAAATGCAGCAGGGTGTGGCTCAGCGTGAATAATGCATTTATGCCAAAGCCTCGGAAATTCACCTTTTTCGAGTCATCCAAGGAAGCAATCCAATTTGTGAGATTTTGGATGAGAAACGCCTCCATTTTGGTGCAAAACTGAGTTGGAATGAGGGAACCGCGAAGCTGGAACCTTTATAAAGGATAAGACATTGTTTGGAGGACAAGTGTCAGAAAACTGGAGGTTCCCAGGTCAAGTGGTCGGCCAACCACTTTTTCTGGTCGGCCAGTTACTTTTTTTGGGCTGCAGACAGAAAAATTGGTTGGCAGGCTCCTATGGTGGTCGGCCATGAGCATGAAAGTGGTTTACACCTGTTCTTTGCCTCTAGGAATGAGTCTCTAACTTCCCGGTGTGCTGGAAATGCTGAAGGTTCGAGTTTACCTCAGTTTCGGATGCATTCCGTCACTTTGTTTATCGAGTTGTTACTCATTTGTTTATCGAGTTGTTGCTCATTTTGTTTATCAAATTGTTACTCATTTATTTATCGAGTTGTTGCTCATTTGTTTATCGAGTTGTTGCTCGTTTGTTTATCGAGTTGTTGCTCGTTTATTTATCGAGTTGTTGCTTATTTGTTTATTGAGTTGTTAATTCATTTAACGAATTGTTTTTTAGTTAAGTTGTTTAGTTTGTTGCGTCGGTTCACTACCTGACTTGGCAATACACGTTGTTCTATTTTCATTCAAATTTCATTTTTGTGCAAAATGGTGCGATGCGATGCTCAGAATACAAATACGACACTCTTTGAATGAAAAGTCATTTTCTTCCATCATAGCTTCTTTTTACAACATTTTACAAAAGGGTACAAGTTTTGGAAGAAAAATAAAATTGCCTAAGCTGTACAATGTGCTACAACTACATGTAAAAAGAAAAATAAAGCAGGAACATCTACATCAGTGCCATCAAGCTCAAGACCGAGAGGCCTTCTTCACCCTCTTCGGCTGAATAGCCTCCGCGCCACCGGCATAGGCACCATCATCTGAATCGGAGTCACCATCCTCGGAATCCTCCTCAGCGTCACCTCCGTCCTCAGCACTGGAACCAGAGCCGTCATCCCTGCCTACAGATGTCTCTGACTGTGGATGTGCTGACTCTTCCTCCTCGCTAGACTCGTCATCCTGTCTGACAGATGTCCTGCGTCCCTCTCGGCCGCGTGCTGAGACTCCTCTCCTAGCTGCTCGAGAAGGACTGGATGGCCCAGTCCACCGAGGCGGGACCTGAAAAGGATAGTTTGAATGCGTCAGCCACTATGTATATCAGATGCAGATGCGAGAATTACATAGAGTGGGTGCGTAGAGATATAGTGCGTGAATGTGATGTGTCGGATGTGCTCTACACATGTAATGAATCAATACAGTGAAATGTTCAGTTTCCATATGTCATCAGAAGCATGATAAATGTGAGGAAATTGAGAAGTACCTAAATGCCGGTGGCACAAAGCATCGTCTCCCTCCGCAGAACCATGCCCTCGTGTGAAGCCACCACTCCGAGTAACCCCTCAGTATACTCCCTGGGAGGCTGTACACATAAGTTCAAGTCATCAGTGAATGAATGAATGTCTAAATGTCTGAGTGATAAATAAAAACTGTAAAACATACCGGTGGTGTGTCCGGGTCATTGACGTGTCGAGGGTCGGGCATCAGAGGCTCCAGTGGAATCGGGTAAGAAGTCCCATACTGCCAGCCCGTCAGCTCGGTCGGAAGATCTGGCCATCCAACATACTAGCAAGTCGAGGGCATCCATCCGGTCCTGCCCCTTGATGAGCCTGCCCCGCTGGTCGAAGGAATGCCTCCAGGTTGGGCACGACTCGTGGAAGGCATGTCAGCAGCTCTTCTCTTGGGGATACGGACACTTGACAGTGTCGGCATCAGGTATGTTTGGCTATACGTTGCGTAATATCCCTCCTCCAGAAAAAGGACTGCATCAATACCCAGCATGAGGTCCTCCGTCTTTCGGGGCGTAAGATCCCTTGCGGACCGCATCTCTGGTGGAGGCAATGAGGGAACGTCCTGATCGAAGTTGCCCATCGTCTGGCACATGAAGCGCTCTCTGAGGAACCAGGCTCTGCCAACCAGTCCCTCAAGCAGAACCTTGTATTGCGAAGCGCCCCATACCCCAGCAAAGAGAAATTGAGGATTCCCTGGCATTGCTATCCAAGGCTGCCAGGTCACTTGCGAGTGGCGAGTGCATAAATTGATTAGATGCCATAAATATGCAAGATAAATCAAAGCGGAAAGCATGAAGAACTGAGAGTTCTTGATTACCTTCGTCGCCCGTACAGTATCGAAGAACTGTCGGAGAAAGGGCAAAGTCTCTCGAGGCCTGGGCCGACACCGACCCTCAAATCTGCGTGAGTAAGGGATCTCAGGGGGTGCCTCGACCTCTAGCTCAGGGGCCAGCATCGGGAAGTACGTATAAACCCACAGCTGTGAAAGGCAAGACAACGGTTGTCAGAATACAGAATGTATAGCAAATACAGAATGCTGGGTGCAGAATGCTGTGTGCAGTGTACAATATACAGAATGTATAGCAAATACAAAATGCTGAGTGCATAATGTAGAGTGCAGAATGCAGTGTGCAGTGTATAATATATAGAAAATACAGGAAATGCAGAATGCTGAGTGCAGAATGTAAAATACAGAATGTAATGTGTGTAGTGTGCAATGTATAGATAATGAAAAGCAGAATAGTAAATCAAGAGGGCAAAATATACCTCATAGGCTCGCTACTTGCCTCTAACTATGGTCCCCTGCTCACGGGAGGTCGCCCTCATGTAGCAGTAAAGGGTAGCGAGGGCAGCGCCACCCCAATCAAAGAGCCGGACCCTTGATAGGTCCACCAGAGCACTGAGCAGATAAAGCCCAACTGTGTTCCCCCTCTTGGAGAACAGTGTGGTCTCGAGGAGGAACATCAAAAATCCCCGGGCGTACTGCTATACAGTCTCAATGGTCTAGGGCGAAGTCCCCCTGTACTGCTTGGAGAACCAGGTGTACCTGACCCTGCCTGATGATCTGTCGATCAGCGGACGGGCTCCGAGCAAATAAATCCAAGCGGCCTCCCACTCAACCATATCTGCATCATATGGGATCGGCCGGCCTCCCACGTCAAGGCCCGTCAGCATGGAGAAGTCAAATGGGGTCATCGTCATGTCCCCAGTGGCTGAGAAATGGAAGGAGTTGGTGGTGTCCCACCATCTCTCCACGAGTGCGCCCAGGAGAGTCCTGCTCGCTGGATGACGTGATAATCCTGCACAGAATAGGCCAAACCCTGCCTCCTCTACAATGTGTCGGACAGCATCCGGGAACTCCATGTGCCACTCCCTCGCAAGGATAGATCCATAACCTCGTGTGAAACAGGAAGATACCTGCATTCAGAATGAATAGATGTATTCAGTTCCAAAAATGAAAAAGTATGAGCTGCGTGTTCAAAATAAAAAAGTATGAGCTGCGTGTTCAAAGTGAAATATATGGGCTGCATGTTCAAAAATGAAAAAGTATACTGCGTTATGGACTGTGTGTTCAGATTAAGCAGTGTCCTAAAAAAAACTGAATACCGTGTTATGGACTGCGTGTTTAGATTGAGCGGTGTGTTATGTTATGAAAAAGTATACTGCGTTATGGATTGCGTGTTCAGATTAAGCAGTGTGCTATTAAAAACTGAATACCGTGTTATGGACTGCGTGTTCAGATTGAGCGGTGTGCGATGTTATGAAAAAGTGTACTGCGTTATGGACTGTGTGTTCAGATTGAGCAGTGTGCTAAAAAAACCGAATACCGTGTTATGGAATGCGTGTTCAGATTGAGCGGTGTGCTATGTTATGAAAAAGTGTACTGCATTATGGACTATGTGTTCAGATTGAGCAGTGTGCTAAAAAAATCAAATACCGTGTTATGGATCAAATACCGTGTTATGGACTACGTGTTCAAATTGAGCGGTGTGATATGTTATGAAAAAGTGTACTGCGTTATGGACTGCGTGTTCCGATTGAGCAGTGTGCTAAAAAACCGAATACCGTGTTATGGATTGCGTGTTCAGATTGAGCGGACTGCGTTATGGACTGTGTGTTCAGATTGAGCAGTGTGCTAAAAACACCGAATACCATGTTATGGACTGCGTGTTCAGATTGAGCGGTGTGCTATGTTATGAAAAAGTGCACTGCGTTATGGACTGTGTGTTCAGATTGAGCAGTGTGCTAAAAACACCGAATACCGTGTTATGGACTGCGTGTTCAGATTGAGCGGTGCGCTATGTTATGAAAAAGTGTACTGCATTATGGACTGCGTGTTCAGATTGAGCAATGTGCTAAAAAAACCGTATACCGTGTTATGGACTGCGTGTTTAGATTGAGCAGTGTGCTATTAAAAACCGAATACCGTGTTACGGACTGCGTGTTCAGATTGAGCGGTGTGCTGAGTCAATAAATGGTGTACTGTGTTATGAACTGTGTGTTCAGATTGAGCAGTGTTATGTGCTGTGTGCCAAAATATGATGTGTGCCCAAAATGTGCTATGTGTTCAAATTAATCGAGTGCTGTGTTATGGACTACGTGTTCAGATTGAGCAGTGTTATGAGCTGTGTGCCAACCAATCGAATGCTGTGTTATGAACTGTGTGTTCAGATTGAGCAGTGATATGTGTTGTGCGCCAAAATATGCTGTAGGTTGGGTCGAGACCTCAGGTGTGCTCTCTGAATGATTAACTTGTGCAGTTACAGGTCGTCTCGGAAGAGTAAGTGTATCTTCATCAACAGTAGTTCTCTTTTCCCTAGGTATTTGTGAAGCTATTAGGCGAGCTGCACACCTATTTGTTTTCCTACCGGGACCCATATGAATATCCTGACATAATATAAAAAAGAATTGTTAGTACAGTTTCAATAATTTAAGGTTGCTTAATAAAAAATAAATTTGAAATAACTAAACATACCACAAGTAATATAACAAGTGAAAAAAATAGAGAAATTACTTTTTAAACACACATTTATTACCTTAATCACTTGAGAATCAAAAGGCTCGCCATTATCACTTGAAGAACTCAGTCCTTCATCATCATCAAGTGGTTGATAGTCCTCGTCATTATCAGTTTCGCCCACCTTTCTCTTTCCCACCCTACAACTTTCACTATTGTCCTTTTCAATAGAACCAAACATTGAATTCTTGAGGGACTTTATCCCTAGAGCATCAAATCTGATTTTATTTTTTTGGATTGTTTTTTTCCTATCCTTCTCGTATTTCGTCATCTTTTGGGCCATGCCGCCGGGCTTCATAAATGATTTACCGTTTCTGGACATCTTTGTAACTGTAGATATGGCATATAATTAAATGAAATGAAAAAAGAAACAATGCTATGAAATTTGGAAAACAATGCCATGCAATGTAAACCAAGCAATTAATTATTAAACTATAACACTTGTCCATATAATAAAAAATCAAACAGTACATATCATAATCTATATCAAGATCTATATCAGGATCTGCATCAACATCAGGTTGTCTATGTAGTTCATCATCTTCATCATCATTATACTCTATGATTATGTCATCCTCATCATCATTGTGAACTAAATTCTTTGCCATTAGTTGATCATTGAACATGATCTCAAGATCCATATCATCCCTGCTGTATTGAACATCATTATCTTGGATCACTACCCCAACACCATTAGTGGTTTCATCCTGTTGAAAAGCATCATTAGAGACATCATCCCGCTCTGGTATATTCCATACTCCCCGATGCTTAACATGTTCAACGACTCTCCAATTTTTGCCTTTGTTGGTATCATTGACGTAGAATACTTGTCTTACCTGACTAGGTAGAACAAATTGGTCATCTTTATACCAAAGTCCTGTGACATCAATACTTGTGACATGTTCGTCGGAGTGGATTCTATTCTTGTGACCGGTTTCATACCATTCACATTAGAACAAAACCACTGTACCACCATGCAAGTATTTCAATTCCCATATTTTGCACAAGTAGCCGTAAAAATTAATTTGGTTCCCATTATGGTCCCCTTTTACAACCAACCCACTATTTTGGCAGTTACGATGATTTTCACGGTTTCTAGTATGGAATCGAATTCCATTGTAGATGCACCCAGAATAAAAGTCAATTACCGATCCAGGACCATTTGCTAATGACCACAATTCGTCAGTTACTTCAGGTGACCCTTTCATTCGCAAATCATTCATCTACATAAAACACCATATAACAAGTGTACTAAGTTAATGTGAATTGAAAGTTACAACAATTGTATTCAGTTATTTTCTATAGTATATGTTACATGATTTTTGAACCATTTTGGAAATTCTTCTCGTTGTACCCGAGCTATGTCACGTCCTTGTAGATTATGTAAAATATTCTTTTGCTCCCTACCCAAGGAAATGTGATACACGTAATTAACTTAGAGAGTTCGAAACAAAATGGAACGATTATGCATAAACGTAATTAAATTTAAATACATACTTAATATATGGCTCCACCTCAGAGATATTGTACAACACAAACCAGTGAGCCATTTCTTGTTCATTTTGCGAAGGGTCAAGAGCCCTTGTGATAGGTGAGAATAGACGAGCATTTTGGGTGAAGACCTCCATCCCGGGACCACGTTCACCACCATCATCATTTCGTTCAGGATTATCAATCCCTTTTAAGTACATTGAACAAAAAGTAAGACACTCTTTGACAATGTAAGCCTCAGTGATAGAACCTTCTGGACGTGCTCTATTACTGACATATCCTTTCAAAGTCTCGAGAAACCTTCAACAAAAATTCACAATGAAAATTACGCTTCTTGATGCAAGAAAATTACTTCTTTAACAATAGTCTTTTATGGATGGATTTTTGCACAATATTTTAGTTATAACAAATTAATAAATAACCATATGTTCATAATGATTACCTTTCGATCGGGTACATCCATCGATATTGCACCAGTCCAGCAAACATGGCCTTACGGGGCAAGTGAACAGCCAAATGGACCATCACATCAAAGAAAGCTAGAGGAAAAATTTTCTCCAACTTGCAAAGTATGAGCACAATTCGTTCCTCCATCTTTTCCAAATCAGTCTGCCTTAATGTTTTTGAGCACAGTTCTTAGAAGAAGTTGCCCAACTCAAATAGTGTTGTACAGATCTCCTTGTTCACAAAACCACGCATGCCAATTGGTAGAAGTCGCTGAAGTAAGACATGACAATCATGGCTTTTCATGCCCAATAATCTTCCATTTTTAGAAGTCACACATCTTGAGATGTTTGCTGCATAGCCATCTGGATAACTAATAGACTTCAAGAATTCACAAAAACCATCTATTTGTCGAGAATCCAATGTATAGGCTGCCCGAGGCTTTACAGCGGATCCATTATCTTTCCTCTGTAGATGCAATTCTTGCCTTGTGCCCATTTCTTGCAAATCATCACGTGCTTTGTACGTGTCCTTGTTTTTCCCATCTATGGCCAACATCGTCCCGTAAAAATTTTCACAAATATTCTTCTCAATGTGCACAACATCAAGATTGTGTCGAAGGTTTAATTTCTTCCAATACGTAGCTCCCACATTATGCTTTTCGTTGTCCAATTCAATTCTTTAGACTCTCGTGGTCTTTTCTTGTTGGTAGGATCCTTTCCAAACTTGAATTCCCGCAATTGATCCAATTGAGCCATTACTTTTTCCACTGGTAAATCCAAGGATTTCTTTCTAAGCTCAGTTAAACCATTAAACTTCTTGTCTTTCCTTCAAAGGTGGTTATCAGGCAAGTAAGCTCGATGACCCACCCGCCTAATCTTACTGATCAACCCGCGTGACAATGGATTATCATTACAAGGAGGGCAAGACAAATAACCTTTAGTTCTCCATCCGGATAAGTCAACATATGCAAGGAAGTCATTTATGGTCCACATTATAGCTGCATGCATCCGGAAGGTCTATTCAGTGGAGGCATCGTAAGTCATCACACCATTCTCCCACAACTCCTTTAACTCATTAATCAACGGCCTTAGGTAGACATCAATATCAGTCCCTGGTTGATTAGGTCCAGGAATAAGTAAGGACATCATGAAAAATGGGGCCTTCATACATCTCCAAGGTGGGAGGTTATAGGGCATGAGTATGACAGGCCACATGCTATAGGAAGTGCTCATGTTCCCAAAAGGGTTGAACCCATCGGTGGCTAGGCCCAACCTAACATTGCGAGTCTCCTGGGCAAACTCTGGATAATGCAAATCAAATTCCTTCCACTCTTTACAATCAGCCGGATGCCTCCCTACACCATCATCCACACGCTTATCACTATGCCGTTATGTTTAATTCAAACATTGCCCATTAAATACCTTTTTCACTAATAATTCGCTAATTGTTAAATTTATTGAATTCCTTATATATATATATATATTTTTTAAATTTCAAGAGTGGACTGTCTAGTTTATTTATTTTGGGGTAATCTTTTAGTTACTTTTAAAACCAAATTCCGAATTAAAATGCATACAGACTTGGCAACAATTGGCAAGTTGCTTCAAAAGTCATGCCTCTCTCCCTCGCTGCCGCTGCTCTCTCTCTCTCTCTCTCTCTCTCTCTCTCTCTCTCTCTCTCTATATATATATATATATATATATGATACAAAATGAATCAAATGATGCACTAGTGTATGTGAGCCACACTCAAGTACGTATGTTCTATCATCTACTTTTGTTTGTTTTGCCAATTTACTAATTCAACAAATACTCTGTTCATCAATCTTCAAAACCCAATTTATGAAGAATCAAAATGACTAATCATTGGAATTTTTGATATCCCATTATGATTATTACTTCATAATCCAATGAATTGTAGACACAACTTTCGCTTATGTAGTTTTTACACTGACTTACATTTCTTGCATATCATTATAGTATAATTCCGAGGTTATATAAACTAATACTTTTTTAATTGTTAATTTTTTAAAAACATTTTTTGATAAGAACAATATGATGAGTTCAAGTAATAGAATTTGTAAAACTCAATACTAAAATATATATATATATATATATATTTCGAAGATATCTTAGTTCAAGTTCGAAACCAAACATTAGTGCAAAGAATGAGCGACATGATTTCTGAAAATGATCATTCACTAGTTGAAAGCAGAAGTAGTTTCAATATCAGTCAAATTGAAGAAGTAAAAACTTGGCTTGTATCTCAATTTGATGGGGACGGTAAAGACATTCCAGATTTTGAATACACTTCTCAGAGCATTTCTCATTTACATAACCTTACCACTCTCTCTCAAGCTAACACTCAAGCCGCTTTGATTGCTGCAAACGATCTCCACCAAAAAGCATCTGAGTATCGTTCCCAAGTAGTGTCGATCGCACAAACTAGCTTTGTATGCTTCATGAAGTAGCATGTCATTCTAGCTTGTTTTCTTTCCATTTCAGCATGTTTTTGGGGATGTTTTTCCATGTCATGACTCTATTTTGGTTTGGTTTGGTTGGCCCTTAAAGTAGCATGTTTGCCTAGCTTATGTTGAGTTCATTTCAGCATGTTTTTGGTGATGTTTTTCCATGACATAACTCTTTCTAAAGTGGGTTTGGTCATCTTTTTCATGCTCCATATACTTGTAGAACAAATCTTGCTTACTAGCTTTATGTGCATGATGTTTTGACTCATCATTCCAGCATGTTTTGGCTTTGTTCCATCATGATTTTATTCTTATTTTGGGCTGTTCTAGGACTGTTTTGGGCTTCCATGGTCATATCATTCATGTTTTGTATAGATATAGTGTAAATGCTTTGGCTAGCCTTGGGTTTTGAGGCCCCTACCATGCCATGCATGTGATGTTTCCATGCTTTGCCATCATTTCAAATGTTGTTTCAGTCCATGAAATGTGGTCACACACTTGCATTTATCACCTATTCCATGCTTTGGAGGGTTTGCCTCTTTATGCCTTAACATGAACCATTGCATATGCCTTCATGCCTTCGCTTGCAAGTCACCATTTCAATGTGTCTTTGGAGTTATTTTGCCATGATATAACTCTGGTTTTTATTGGTTAAGTCATCCCATGCTTGGTCTTAATAGGTGTAGTGTAATCCACCTTATTTGCTTTGTATGCATCATGCCTTATGCCCTTCATGCTAGTTTGTTTTGGCTTACTTCCATGCATATTTTAGTATCACTTTAACATGTTTTAGGACTGTTTTGGTTTGCTTTAGCTATATCCTTCTTGCTTTGTATAGCTGTAGTATAATTGGCCTTGCTAGCCTTGTGTTTTGTTGACTCATGCATGCTATCTTTGAGCTATTTAGATGATTTGGCATCACTTAATACTTTATTTCAGAGCTTTTAGCATTTCCATATTAGCACTTCATTTACTCTTTAAACCTCTTTGAGTGTTATGCATTATTGCCTTATTTGTGGCCTAGCTTGTATGCTTGCATTCCTTGACCTTTAAGCCTTTATCTCAACATGTTTAGGTCTTTGTTTAGACCTATTTAACCTCTGTCCATGTTTTTGTGACATGTATATGATTTGGCATCATTTACCATGACATGTCACAGCATATAGACTCCTGCTTCTTTCATCCTTTGAGTGCCTCTAAGGGTTGTGCATTGTTGCCTAGCTTATGGGCTAATATGTGTGCATGCATGTCTTGCCTTTTGGTGCCTTAGTTTTGGTATGATGGCCACGGTTTTGGACCCTCTTAGGTCTGTCCATATGCGGTTTAAGTCCACTAAGTGTTGCATTACATGGTCCTTGCCATTGCATTGTTGTTGCATGCTTGTTCCATTGTATTGTTGTTGCATGCTTGAGTTGCATTGCATGGTGCTTGTATGCTCATGTTGCATTACATTGTTTGCATGCCATTAGCTTTGTTAAGTTGTGCATACATTACATTGTGTTTGGTTTGGGTGTTAAGCCAAACACGAGGAACGAGAGACGTTTCATACTCGAAGTGATGAGACGTGCCTCAATTCTCGGTCGCCAACGCTCTTGATCATGCACGATAGAGTTTTAGGCTTTATGTGTTTACTTGTGCATTCATTTTACATTGAATTGTGCAACTTCGCCTCTCGGTCATCATGTATTGAAATGAGCGATTGGTGGCCCGAGGGTCGAGAACCACACTCCCTTGAGTTCATGACATGATAGGGAGGGTGGTTGTGTACACATATCTTGCAAATACATTGCCATGCCCTTTCTTGCTCTCTATTGCAGCAAATTGCAGTTCAACAGCAACAACTGGCCGGCCAGCGAGAAAAACTAGCTGGACGACCACTTTTCTAGTTTTTCAACAACCAAAAGTGGTCGGCAGGTGTCTGGACAGACCAAAAGTGGTTGGCCACCCTCCCACAGGACTTCCAAGGTGAAGTTTCAGCTTTTCTAGAGCTTGGTGCAAGGTTCTAAGAACAATTGAAAACAAAGGCAAATCGGGGCATCGCATTGGATTTCCGAACGAGGCGACCGAGCATGCATCCAGTCTTCTCCCTCTGAGAACCTCTTGCTTTTACTGCTTTCCTTAGCTGCCATGCTTAGATAGCTAGCTTTTTGCTTTGGTTTGTACACTTTAATTAGTTAATGCGTTTAGCTATTTAAATTCGTTTTGTAATAATTAGTTAACTAGATTAGTTAATTAGTTTGTTTTGTAATAATTAGTTTTAATTAGCTTAGATTAGCTAGTTACTTTCTTATTCTGTCCCTCCCTCGAGAGGGCACATTGTTGTAATAAGCGTGCGTGTGTGTGATGCATGTCTTCCAATCCCCATTTCTTTCTCCTTTTTACTTAACTGCTTGTGATGGTTAGTTTTAGGGCATGTTTCAATTAGCATACCTTATGCTTGCATGCGTGCATCCATTCATCTGTTTTGCATGCACCGGGCTCGGCGCATCATACTTACTGCATTGTATTTCAATTCCAATTTGAATACATGTACCAAGTTGCATTTCACATGACATTCTAGAATAGCCGAGCCTATTTTAGCTGCATTTTCGCAAGTACATTGTGAATGTTTACGCTTTAGCATACTGCATGTATGTTAATGTTGCCATGAAAGCATGCTTGCCATGAGGCTAACTGCTTATTTGATATAACTGCCTGAATGCCTGTAGGTGAAGGTTGGATTACCTGAATTGGAACAATTCATTGAAATCCGCATTTTAGCCTACGTGCGAGTAGCAAACTTCAAACCATTTTCCAAACAGACGGATATGCGATGCTTGGTTCCAGATTAGGCGATCTAGTCTATACTTGTTTGTTGTGCGCATCACATAGTAATTCTAGCTAATTAACCAGAATAAGAGCACATGTGTTTTCAAAAACAAAATATCATGTTTAGTACAGGCCGATCTTTGATCCGGCGAGTGGAGGTGCTCATTACATGACCTTCCCCAATCGTATTTAAGTTCCCGAGCCGAGGCAACTTTGGTGATGACGGACACGTGGCCCTAGGCACGAGTCAGGGTTTCCTAAATTCACCCAAAATAAAATATTTAGGTGGCGACTCTGTATCTGGCAAAGCAGTCCATGTTTGGTACTTCTTTATTAAAAATTAGTTTTCCAAAACGATTTGCCGGATTTGGACGCTTTGGTGATTTATCGATCTCACATCGCACATTGTGAGATTAGATTCAGAACCGTGACATTTGAGTCCGAACTATAGTAGCTCAGAGAACAAGACGAGATTCGCGCTGCCCTCGCAGGTGCGTGGATGTCGGGGAGTTCCCGGGAGCGCGTCTACAGGTATTATTACTTTTATATGTAAAAACCTAATTCACCCCCCCTCTTATGTTGTCTTTTGGATAACAATATCAATCAGTCTCTGGCCCATTATTTTAATATTCATGTTTATACGCATTTCATATTCGTGATCAAAATCATGTTCATAGTCAGATGGCCTTAGGCCTATTAATGTCCTTATTAAATATACCAAACGGCCTTAGGCCCAAGTATGACAAATGGCCTCAAGCCCAATGAAAATATATCAGGTGGCCTCAGGCCCAATTCATATTCTTCACAGACCTTTTACAAAAATTTGGCATATAGAATACTCATACATAATTCAAACTAACAAATCCATGAAACTTATATAGAAGTAGCAGTTGGAAAGTAACATACTTGAAAATATCTTTACTAAGATATTACTCACAGTGTTCTGTCGATGGATTTGCCCTCATACTTGACCCGACACATTTCATAACACATTGGGTCACTAACAATTCAATCCGTTCTTAACTTATTATTTCTCTTAGGCCTCTTTCTTATCCCTTTTGTTCATTTACAATGTCCGACACATGCCTAATGGTGCTTAGAAATGAAAGAGAACGGAAAACGGAATGTAAAACAACTTTTCCAAAATTCTAAAATATGACCTTTCGCTCGAGCACAACTTTGGTCGCTCGAGTGGCTTGTAAAACTCTGTAAAAGTACCGGTTGTGTGCATTTTATGCTTGAGCGAGACTTCTGATGCTCAAGCGAGAAGCCTTGCAAAACAGGGTTCACTCGAGCGCAAGATTTGTCGCTCAAGCTATTGTGCAAATTTCTGGAAAACTTCTGAGAGCTTGATTTTTACACTCAAGCAAGGCTTTCCTCGCTCGAGCGAAATGGTCAAATTCTGAAATTTCCAAAATTCTGTTTGAAGTTCAAATCACAAATCTAAAGGTCCAATTCATGTATAAAACACTCAAATATGCAAGTACACTCCAAAAAAACATATATTTGAAGATAACTCGCAACTATAGTTCAAAATTCCATGGTGTGGGAGCCGAATTTCATCAGATCCATAGGGACGGATAAGCGTGTCCGGTCCGAAACGTAACCTATATTCGGTACATACCCCAATTAATCAAGGAGACAAATAGAATAACTAGTACCTCAGCCAACAGAACAGATGCCGAGTAGAGGTACATGTAACGGAACAAGGATGGGCCCAGTCCAAAGGCCAAAAGGGAATACTATAAACATAAGATCTTCAGTTCTAGAAAAGTATGTGAGAATTATTAAGCTTAGCTGAGAATACAAGTAATCTTGAGTGCAGAGACTAACTTGCCTGTCGGAGTGCTAATTCTGGCACCCCCGATCGGAGTGTTTATTCCTTTTTAGGTGACTAGCAAAGGATCACGAGCGTCCCCCAGGATCAGAAGAGTATTTCCAAACCACTTCTCCACAATTGACGCCATCTATGGGAATACTCAAACACATCCATGGCGGGCGTAACGGAAGATCCTCTGATAGTCACTGATGAAACCACGCAGAGAGACGACCTCACTCCATCAAACATGCTTGGACCGGAGACTATCCCCGTAAGACGCGCTCTGAACTTCGCCTCATCCTCGACTTCAGAACATGAGGCAATGGAAGTAATCATGGAACAGGCAAAGCAAAATGAACAAAGGTTGAAGAACATGATCGCAGAAAATGAACGTCTCCGTTAAGATTTGGCCTTAGAGGTGGCGAAGTCCAAACAAGCTGTATGCCAAGATCCGAAATGACCCGTGAGGGCAGGAGGTCGACGATCTCGAGCCCGACAACAAGACACTGATAGTGACTCTGACTCATTATCCCCGGAGCCCAAGAAGAAGGGACAATCTGAAACTTCCAGCTCCTCTGTAGAGAGTCCACGTATAAGGCATAAACACAGACAAAATAGGTCAGATAAAGAAGATCGGCATGATCCCTTCATACGATGGATTGCAAAGGCCATGCTACCCAAGAAATTCAAAACACCGTTATTCACCCTGTACGACGGTAAATCGGATCCCACCGATCATATCCGCCATTACAAGTAAGCCATGACACTACATGCCGATGACGAGGCTTTGATGTGCAGAATATTTTCGAGCAGTTTGGGGCCACTAGCTGTCAGGTGGTATTACAACTGGAGCCGGCTTCGATTAAAAGCTTCCACCAACTCCAAAAGTCCTTCAGGGCAAGGTTTATCACTAATGAGGTCCAGCCAAAGCAAGCCGACTCTCTCTGGGCAATGCAAATCCTGCCAGGAGAAATACTAAGAGCATATTCGGCGCGATATTGGAAATGCTTTAATCTTATTGATAACGCTTGCAACGACTCCATGGCCATCACCGCCTTCAAAATGGGATTACATCCAGATAGTGCCCTCCGCAGTTCCTTGACTAGAAGACCCCCCAAAACAGTCTGGGGGTTGCTGAAGAAAGTAGAGGAATACGGCAAAGTGGAAGATGACGCCTTGCGGGTTAAAGCCGGACAAAAGGCCAACAAAACGGCCCCTCCTAAAATTGCTCAGCCAAAAAGTTCCGTACCACCTCAGAGCCCTGAACCACGACAGCCAATAAGAGACGGGATTCTCGCCGATCAAGCGATCAATGCTCATACCGAGCAAACGAGCAACTGCAAGTTGATAGTAGGCGCATGAAACGTGCCGACAAGAAATATACAGAGCTATCAGAGCCAACCAGCTCGGTTATGTCCAAAATCCAACATCTTCCGTTCTTCAAATGGCTGTCCAAAATGGTGGGACCTCCTAACACAAGAAGGCAGGACAGGCGGTGCGAATATCACAAAGATCATGATCATGATATGGACAGTTGCTATGCTTTGAAAGACCACCTTGAGGAATTGGTGCAAGATGGTCGGCTTCAGCAACATGTTCGAAATGGCGCAATCAAAACAGTTGCCCTTCAGCAAGATTCACCTTCGCTCGGCATCATTCATATGATATACAGCCTTCCAATGCCTCTTACCGTATGCGCAATTTAGTCAACCCCCTAGAAGCAACGCACACCAACGAAACGACCCCACGAAGCTCCGAGTATTATCTTCGACAATTCCGACCTTATCGACATAACACTCCCCCACATTGATCCATTGGTCATTGAACTACACGTAAACCGATTTACTGTTGAATGCGTCCTCATAGACCACGGGAGCACTTTGGAGGTTATGTATTACGAGACCTTCATCAAACTCGGCTTCAACAAATTAGACCTGACTCCGGCTCCTTATCCATTATTCGACTTCATCGCAAATCCAGAGTACTCGTTGGGGAAAATCACACTACCCGTTCGAGTGGGCTCCCAAACAGTGGATGTGGAATTCTTGGTCGTCAAGCTCCCTTCGCCGTATAATCTCATCATGGGGCGAACTTCGTTACATACTATTCAGGCCGTGCCAAGCACCTATCATCAGCTGCTACGCTTCCCGACCGAACATGGCATTGAGCAAATCTATGGTTCCCAGCAATCTACACAAGCATGTTATCTCCTTTCTGGAAAGACACCAACGGAGTCACAGGCCAACTCCACAGAAGTGCCGAATCGAAACAGCCTCGACGATGTCGGACGACTCCCTAGAGAAAAGCCACGGAAACCCTAGGCGATACTAGCGGCAGCTTGCCAAGTCGTATAATCAACGCGTTTAGTTCCGCCGCTACACACCGAGATAGTGGATCCTGAAGGTACTTCCGGATGACAAGAAACCGATTGATGAAAAATTGGGTCCTAACTGAGATGGCCATTATCGGATAGATTCCATATCGGCTTAGAAATATGTCAGGAAGGAGTCCACCACGGCACTGGAACTCGACGCACTTGCGAAAATTCTATCATTAAACCCGACTTGTGGGGAATGATCTTAGTTCTAAATGATTCGCCATGTACACATTTCACTTTTGTAATGCAAGGATTCTTGTTGAAAAGTTGTAATTCCACCCACTGCGAAATCCAGTTAAAAAATCCTCCGACGAAAAAAGCCTCTGGATTCGGAGCGCTCTTCGTGGATATCACAATTGGCCAAAAAGTCGTGAGATTCGGAGCCCCCTTGGCGCACGTCGCCTTTGGGCTGAAAAATCCTTTGGATTCGGAGCGCCCTTCGTGGATAACACAATTGGCCAAAAAGTCTCCGAATTCGGAGCCCCCTCGACGCACGATGCCTTTGGGTCGAAAAAGCCTCCAGATTCGGAGCGCCCTTCGTAGATATCACGATTGGCAAAAAAGTCTCCGAATTCGGAGCCCCCTCGGTGCACGACGCCTTTGGGCCGAAAAAGCCTCTAAATTCGGAGTGCCCTTCATCGATATCACGATTGGCCAAAAAGTCTCCGGATTCGGAGCCCCATCGGCGCATGGCGTCTTTGGGTCGAAAAAGCCTTCGGATTCGGAGCGCCGCTCAAGGATATCATGGTCGGACAAAAAGTCTCCGAATTCGGAGCCCTATCGGTGCATGACGTCTTCGGGCCAAAAAAGCCTACCGATTCGGAGCGCCCTTCGTGGATATCACGATTGGCCAGTCTCCGGATTCGGAGCCCCATCGGAGCATGACGTCTTTGGGCAGAAAAAGCCCCCGTATTCGAAGCGCCCGTCGTGGATATCACGTTTGGAAAAAAAGTGTCCGGATTCGGCGCCCTACGACGCATGACGTCTTTGGGCCGAAAAAGACTCTGGATTCGGTGCTCCCTTCGTGGATATCACGATTGGCCAAAAAGTCTCCGGATTCGGAGCCCCATCGGCGCATGGCGTCTTTGGGTCGAAAAAGCCTTCGGATTCGGAGCGCCGCTCAAGGATATCATGGTCGGACAAAAAGTCTCCGAATTCGGAGCCCTATCGGTGCATGACGTCTTCGGGCCAAAAAAGCCTACCGATTCGGAGCGCCCTTCGTGGATATCACGATTGGCCAGTCTCCGGATTCGGAGCCCCATCGGAGCATGACGTCTTTGGGCAGAAAAAGCCCCCGTATTCGAAGCGCCCGTCGTGGATATCACGTTTGGAAAAAAAGTGTCCGGATTCGGCGCCCTACGACGCATGACGTCTTTGGGCCGAAAAAGACTCTGGATTCGGTGCTCCCTTCGTGGATATCACGATTGGCCAAAAAGTCTCCGGATTCGGAGCCCCATCGGCGCATGGCGTCTTTGGGTCGAAAAAGCCTTCGGATTCGGAGCGCCGCTCAAGGATATCATGGTCGGACAAAAAGTCTCCGAATTCGGAGCCCTATCGGTGCATGACGTCTTCGGGCCAAAAAAGCCTACCGATTCGGAGCGCCCTTCGTGGATATCACGATTGGCCAGTCTCCGGATTCGGAGCCCCATCGGAGCATGACGTCTTTGGGCAGAAAAAGCCCCCGTATTCGAAGCGCCCGTCGTGGATATCACGTTTGGAAAAAAAGTGTCCGGATTCGGCGCCCTACGACGCATGACGTCTTTGGGCCGAAAAAGACTCTGGATTCGGTGCTCCCTTCGTGGATATCACGATTGGCCAAAAAGTCTCCAGACTCGTAGCCCCATCGGCGCAAGACGTCTTTGGGCCGAAAAAGCCTATGGATTCGGAGCGCCCTTCGTGGATATCACAATTGGCCGAAAAGTCTCCCGATTCGCAGCCCCCTTGGCGCATGACACCTTTGGGCCAGAAAAGCCTCCGGATTTGGAGCGCCCTTCGTGGATATCATGATTGGCCGAAAAGTCTCCGGGTTGACAGCCCCCTCGGCACACGATGCCTTTGAGACGCAAAAGCCTGCGGATTCGGAGCGCCCTTCGTGGATATCACGATTGGCCGAAAAGTCTTCGGATTCGGAGCCCCCTCGGCCCATGATGTCTTTGGGCCGCAAAAGCCTCCAGATTCGGAGCGGCCTTCGTGGATATCACGATTGGCCGAAAAGTCTCCGGACTCAGAGCCCCCTCGGCGCATGATGCCTTTGGGACGCAAAAGACTCCGGATTCAGAGCACCCTTCGTGGATATCACGATTGGCCGAAAAGTCTACGGATTCGGAGCCCCTTCACCGCATGACGTCATTGGGCCGAAAAAGCTTCCATGTTCGGAGCGCCCTTCGTGGATATCATGATTAGAGAAAAAGTCTCTGAATTTGGAGCCCCATCGGCGCATGATGTCTTTGGGGTGAAAAAGCCTCCGGATTCGGAGTGCCCTTCGTGGATAGCACGATTGGACAAAAAGTCTCCGAATCCGAAGCCCCATTGGCGCATGACATCTTTGGGCAGAAAAAGCCTCCTAATTCGGGGCGCTCTTCGTGGATATCGTGATTGGACAAAAAGTCTCCGGATTTGGAGCCCCATCGGAGCATGACATCTTTGGGCCGAAAGAGCCTCCAGATTCGGAGCGCCCTTCGCAGATATCACGAATGGCCAAAGTCTCCGAATTCGGAGCCCCCTCGGGGCATGACGTCTCTGGGCTAAAAAAGCCTCCAGGATTGGAGCGGTCTTCGTGGATATCACGATTGGACCAAAAGTCTTTGGATTCGGGGCCCCATCGGCGCATGCCGTCTTTGGCCAGAAAAATCTTTCGAATTCGGAGCGACCTTCGTGGATATCACGATTGGACAAAAAGTCTCCGTATTCAGAGCTCCATCGGTGCAGGACGCCTTTGGGCCGACAAGGCCTCCGGATTCGGAGCGCCCTTCGTGGATATCCCGATTGGCCAATGTCTCCGGATTCGGAGCCCCCTCGGGGCATGACGTCTTTGGGCTGAAAAAGCCTCCAGGTTCGGAGCAGCCTTCGTGGATATCACGATTGGACAAAAAGTCTTTGGATTCGGAGCCCCATCGGCGCATGACGTCTTTGGGCAGAAAAATCCTTCAGATTCAGAGCGACCTTCGTGGATATCACGATTGGACAAAAAGTCTCCGTATTCGGAGCCCCATCAGCGCAAGATTCTACGATCATGAACCAGCTGGGGCAAGGGCAGATTCATGAATCTAGTCGGCTTGAGTGCCCCAGCCGTTCCACGAATTGATTCATCAGTACAAGATTCAGAAGTAACGTGTTATTCGGCATTCTACGATCATGAACCAGCTGGGGCAAGGGCAGATTCATGAATCTAGTCGGCTTGAGTGCCCCAGCCGTTCCACGAATTGATTCATCAGTACAAGATTCAGAAGTAACGTGTTATTCGGCATTCTACGATCATGAACCAGCTGGGGCAAGGGCAGATCATCAATCTAGTCGGCTTGAGTGCCCCAGCCATTCCACGAATCGATTCATCAGTATAAGATTCATAACGTGTTATTCGGCGTTCTACGATCATGAACCGTTGGGGCAAGGGCAGATTCATCAATCTAGTCGGCTTTTAAGTCTGCCGTCTCACGTAATCTTGACATTTTGTTCTAACTGCTGATTATCCTAATTATGTGCTCATATAGAAAACAATATGACAAATAACTTGAGAGCATAAAAATTTTCATTCATAAATTGGGCGCTAGAAACGGACATTTTACATATGAAAATCCAAAAAAGATGAAGGTCAACTAACAAAAAACATACATTGAAATTGATAAAAGCCTAACAAAACTGGAATGTCACCAAAATCAAGTCTCAGGATCAGACTCAAGCGGCTCAATGACCACTTGCTCGTATGGAATTGGCATGGCCAATGTAACTCCAGCGGCAGGAAGGGCTTTGAGCCACCCGTGTCTGAATCCCCGATTCTCAAATTTGGGGACTTCTTCAACGTAGTCATTAAAGGCGATGCTCTTCCCAGCCTCGAACGTCGCGGAAGCCTCAGAGTCAACTTTTTCCTTGGCCTGCCTCAACTCTTCAAACTCGGCCTCCAATTTTGTAAGCGCCTCTTTGGCTAACTTGAGCGATTCCTAGCTCGCGTTTGCCCTCTCCTCGGCGTCAGATCTGAGTTGATCAACAGTCCTAGCCCTTTTCTTCTCAGCCTTGGCCCGCACACTTTCCATTGCGGCTCTCATTGCCTCAAACTCTGCCCTGCTCTTTTGACCATCGACTTCCGATTGCAAGCAGCCAATCCTTTCAGCGGCTTCATGCTAGCGGCGTCCTAGTTCGGCGATCCTTCCAACCATCTGCAAAACAAAGGGTCGCCACATTCCAAAACATCGAATACAAACCAAACCAACAAAGGAGTTAGTCACATACCAGAAGGGCCGACTGAGCAGCTAATGCTACCGTTACCAAATCCGTCTCAGCACGAAAGGTTGCCTTGTCAGCCAGCAGGGAGACCGAGGCAGCTAAACTGAGTGCCACAGCTAGATCTTTCAAAGCCGACGCTTTGGAGGAGATCGGCATGTTTTTTATCATTGGCTCAAAGACAAAAGGAGCAACCACAGCCGACTCCTCTAAACGTGGTCCTTTATCAATGGGTTCCTCTTCAGAGTCGTCCTTGTCCTCAACGCTCGCTTTTCGCCCCGATCCTCTGAAATC
>NW_021028368.1:423040-475244 GCF_004153795.1 Camellia sinensis | reverse complement strand
ATTGGAAACCTCATAAAGCAAAAAGAAATTGCTAACAATGTACGTCTTTCATCAAAATTTCTCTGCAATGTTCCATCTGCCTTTATAAACCAATATTACAATTATAAATTATATTTTTCAGGCCATTGATGGCTATGGAGAGATCATTTTTACTGACCAAATGAGAGAAAGACAATAACCAACTTCATTTTTTTTCACATCCATGAGCTTAGTATGTTACTACTATTTTATTTGATTTTCTCTGGAATTTACTTACTACTTTCTCTTGTTAAGATACTTCTTGAAGCCAGTTGTGTCACTAGTCTAATTTTCTCTGGCTAGTTGTGTGTATGTTTCTTAAATTCCTATCATTTCAACTTTCTCATAACATAACTATTTTTTGATTTTCCCTGACCACAGAATTTCATCAAGATGACGGAAAATCAAACTTTCCGAGTCTCATTATTTGACAAGCATATTGAAACAGCATGGAGGAACTACAGGTTCCTCCATTTTCCAATAAATACTAGCGATAATCAGAAGTCAACAGATGGAAATCACTGGACCTTGCTTGTCCTGGACAAACAAAACAATTTGTGGAGGTTCTACAACTCCCTAAGGCCAATGAGGGATGATGCAGAAGACAAATATGTCAAAGATGCAAAACAATTGGTAACGAGTGCAAATTTCTCTGATCCATCATAATGTTTATGTGATGATAATTTTCATAGAATCCCATTGATTTGTCTGTAAATTTCTCTGTTATTTAAAAATTATTTTTTTGCAGCAAGATTATGTGGAGAATTTTTTGAAAGCTTGCCTTGAAAGAGAGGCTTAATCACAACCCTCTTTCAAATTGACAAACTCACAAAACACAAGTTACGACTTTGAGTATGTCAACAATGCTCCACAACAAGACAGTGATTCGTAAGTTTCATACAACATCTATAAATAAGATAATCTAATTTGCATGTTTCTTAAAACTAACCATACCTATAATTTGTATGCAGTCTGGATTGTGGCCTCTTTGTCTGCTATATAATGAAACAATATAGCAAGCAAGAACCTATCAGCTCCAAATTGTCCACACAAGACATAAGGTTGATGAGGGCAAAACTCATAGAGAGATTTGTGACCAAAGTTGGCCGGTCATGGACTGAACCAATTGAAATACCTCCAGAAGAAGAACAAAAAATGTAATAGTGAAACTGGTGAAAGGAAGACAATGTACATATCCACACAGAGAAAATTGTCTCACATATATGTATATATCCACATAGTATTAACCATTCAGTTTTTTGTTCATACATTGAAGGAATGATGATGCTTGATATGTATATATCCTTTTTTGACTAATGTAAATTTCATTTTTTATTTATTTATTTGACTAATGTAAATTTCATACCTATCAATGGTTAAATATATATATATATATATATTATTGTGATTGTCAATACAATCCACACAGAGAAAATTGTCTACAGAAATTTCTCTGGTATGATATTACTAGAAATTCACAGAGAAATTTAACTTGTATCGTCCCAAGGGGATGCCTATATGATCATGTAATCTGTAATGCTTTGTGTTGGTACAAAACAGTCATCAAACTCAACAAAACACAAAGCGCACAGTAATTTTCTCTACTACTGGAAAATTTCTCTGGATTAAATTTATGGATTCGAATGGTGACAAAAAATGGAATTTCTAAGTTGTGAATTTCTCTGGGTTGAGTGAATTGGAGAAGGGGAATTTCTCTAGGTTGTGAGGAAAATTTCTCTGGCTTTGAGAAAAAATTTTGAGTTGAAGTGATTCTAGATAAATTCTTCCCTAGTCTAGAGAAATTCTCAACTCAGAGAAATTTCAAAAGAGCTTAATTTTGTTTCTTGGTTGTACTCAGTGCAATAATTTTGTGTATACTCTGTTTGGTGTGCACATTTCTTGAAGTGAGTCCAGAAAAATTCTTTCCTAATAAGAATTTCTCTGTGAAGTCCAGAGAAATTCTCTGGATTTCTCTAGTTTAAACTTAGAGCAATTTCAACAAACACAATGTACACTGTTTTTCAATGCTATTAGCAAATTTCTCTGGATGAATTGGACCTCACAAAACACAATGCACATTTCAACAAACACAATGCCCACAGTAAATTTCTCTTCTACTGGCAAACTTCTATGGATAAATTTGACTGATATGAAGTTATCAGAAATTCACAGAGAAATTTAACTCATATCGTCCCAAAGAAGGTGCCTATATGATCATGCAATCTATAATGCACTGTATTAGTACAAAACAATTATTAAATTCAAAAAACACAATCCACATAGTACTTTTCTCTGCCATTGTCAAATTTATGTGGATGAATTTCAAGCTTCAAAACACAATACACAGAGTGTCACGACCCCATCCCGCCCCTAGTAAAATGGTGCCGTGATGGCCAGTTCCGAGATTACCAAAGGCCAACTTACAAAGATTTACACACAATCAGAATATATATATGGGGCCTACATGTGCGAAAGCAATAAATTAAAATTTAAATAGTCCATAAGAGCTGTGCATAGATCAAATGAAATGTCACACATCTTAATGTAACTTACAACTTGGATACCATAAAGTAAGTTACAAAATACATCTTGATCAAAAGGCTTCTCAAGCCGATATAAACAAAAGAAGTAACTACAAGCCAAGAAGCATGATCTTCAAGATGCTACAAAATGCGAATCCAAAACAAGTTGCAAACAATCATCTAGGCATCACCGCCTTCTTGCTCATCACCTACATATATATATAAGAGGGTGAGCTTGGATACTCAGTGAATGATACCAGTAATAAAGGTTTTGCATGAATGATACTCAAGATCTCTTTTCTAAACAATACATAGCATAACTTATACAAAACAAGGGATGAACCAAGTCCATATATCAAGTCTTTCAAATCTTCAAGGGATGCTTACTAACATCAATATAATACAAGGGATGACATTAAGCAAAGGTGCTACAAAAGCTTAGAGTTCTCTAGCATGTAAGGACTTGTGTTACAAAGGTTTAAAGTCCCCTAGCACGTACGGACTTGTCAAGAATGTCATCCAAAACAAGGCTAATACTTGATACACAAAATAGGGATATTCATTCATGCTCAACAAATATTTTTTCCAAAACAAAGCAAAGCAAGGCTTTATCAAAACTTTATAACATAAATTTATTAAAAATACCACTCACATAGTTCTTCGGGTGTAGGAATTACAAGCAAGGATCCAAGGCCTACAAGCACATAATAAATCCCATTGAATGCGTTTCAAGAAGACAAGAAGAGATACTCAAAGATGGATATGAAATGCATCCTTAAGACAAGCTTTACATGACAGGAAGGAATCTCGGCATTTTTTTCAAAATCAAGTCAAAGCAGAACATGCTGGGAAGTTAAAACACTGCCTTTTCATCTCGAGAAAACATGCTGGGTACTAACCAGGTCTAGGCCGAGGTCCCACACCTCTTGGCCAAGGTGTGTTCCTGACGACCACATTCAAAGAAATGAAGTCTGGAAAAAATCTGGGTTTCCCTCTTGAAGAACATGAAGAACAACAACATGAAATGCTAAAATCATAACTTCTTCATTCGAAATCTGAGTTTTCATGAGATGAGTTTGAAAACATGGACCTGAGTACCCATACTTGAATATTTCATGGAAACAAACACAAAAATATGGAACTTGTTACAAACTTTCGGATCAAAACATGGTTTTATCTCAAGAACATAAGAACATCATTTTCTCTTTCTAAAACAAATTTAAACCAATGCATGGCTCATGAAACATGTTGGATCATGCAATGCAATCGGATCATCATAAGGAATAACAAGAGTAAATCAAGATTCTAACCGCAAAACATGGATTAAACGGTTCGAACTCTAAAGATTAAGCTTGGGATCTAGCTCTCTCACTCCAACTTCCTCTCCTCTTCCTAGAGCTTCTCTCTCTACCATGCAAGAGATATGACACAAAATGATACATTTCTAACTCTGCCGGCTAACTAAACCCTCTGCTGGGACACGTGGCACTACCAGGTTGGACTTCCTCAAAAGGTGATAGAAAGATAAGACAAGGTTATGACAAAGTGTGTATGACAAGTAAGGTAACAAAGGCACTCCAGCAGGTAATGAACTCGGCTAGGACAAAGCTTCAGCAAGTAAGGTCTCAATGATCTCGGCCAGGAAGGACAACACTTGGCCTAGCTGTGCCACACCTCGGCCTAGATGTGCCACACCTCGGTCTAGGTCGTACCAGTCCAGGGACAAGATCACTTTGGTATAACATCTCGGCTTAGATAATACACATCTCGGCCTTGGTGGTGAACACCTCGGCCCAGATAATGACATCTCGGCCAACATGTCAATGTGAGGGTGGGGGTCAACCAAAGTGGTTCCAAGATGGTCCTAGGTGTAAGAAGTTCAAAAGTGTAACCTAGGCTTAAGATGACCTCGGATAAACTCACACCAAGCAAGGAACAAGACATGCAAGCAACACTTATGCGAAACAAATTAAGATTTGCAATGCAACTTAACAAGACAAGATCATGTAAATACATGTAAGCATGACTAGAGTAAAGTGAGGGTTGCTACACAGAGAATTTTCTTTGCCATAGAAAAATTTCTCTGGATGAATTTGACAGGTATTATAAACCCACTGCCTATAGTATATATCAACAAACACAATGCACACTTTAACTGATATTGAAAAATTTCTCTAGATGAATTTGATTGATATTATTATATACACTGTCTAAAAAATACGTTTTACAAAACAAAATACACAAAGTAATCATCAAATGTATTATTCAATTAATAAAATGTATTATCCTCAACTATTTAACAAAGGTTCCTTGCATGTTCTCTTATTATGGCGACCAATACTCTCACAACAACTACACTTAATCACCCTTTTAAACTCTCCAGTAGAAGCAATTCTGTTCTTCTTCGGCCTCCCAGCTGGTCTCTTGCTCAATGGAGGTAAAATCATAGCATCTTCAATGCTACACACAGGTTTTTCAACAGTTGGAACTGGGCCAATTGAAAACGAGTATGCTTGACGATACATATCAGCATGAAAAAATGGTTCAACAAATGAATTCAAATTCTTTCCACTTCTAAAAATTGTAGCAACAGCATGTTGACATGGATACCCATTTATTTCCCATTTTCGACATGAACAAGTTCTCAACCCAAGATCAACCATAACCGAAGGAAATAATGCACTTCAAAGACATTATCAGATGATAAACTCACATTCCATGTCCTCCCATCCAAAAAAGACTTCTCCAATACACTATCCATAGGAGGACATAGAACTTTATTCCATTTACTAGAAAGTAGCCTCCTATCAGACCTCATATTCATGATTTGCAACCGTATCATGTCCACTAAATTTGTTATTGGCAAGTGTCGAGCTTCTCGTATCCATGAATTGAATGACTCGGCAACATTTGAATACATCTCACCATAACATTTCCCCGCAAAATATGCATCAATCCAATTTTCATATAGTAAACTCCTTAAGAAAACACTCACAATGTCTCCTTTCTCACTTTTTAATTCATTTAACTTGAATGAAATGATGCCTTTGTTGGCGCATATGCACATTTTGAAAATTTGGACAAAATCGTCTCCCTAACCAAATTTGTGTTTCTACACGACAACATATCCCTTAAATTTCTCTTTAGATGTTCAAGACAAAATCCATGAAAGCAGTTAGGGAAAAACCTAGCAATTCCTTCCACAATACCATAATGTTGATCTGATATGAAACTTATCACCCTTTCTGATCCCAATACTCCACATAAATGTTCAAGAAACCAACACCAATTGTCTTTATTCTCATCATGAACAACAGCAAAAGCTACAGGAAAAAAACCTACAAAACAAATAGGAACAAGCATATTAGATATACAAATGCAAAGAAAATTAGAACAATAAACAACCAGAGAAATTTGACACTGGCAACATCCAGAGAAAATTCACTTAGTGCCCAACTCCAAAGAAAATTCACACATTGGCAACATCCAGAGAAAATTGACTTAGTGACCAACTACAGAGAAAATTCACACAGTTAGAATATCCAGAGAAAATTCACTTAGTGACCAACTGCAGATACAATTCACACAATGACAACATCCAGAGAAAATTCACACACTGACCAAAATCCAGTGAAAATTCTCACTGTCACGACCCAAACCCGCCCCTATCAGTTTAGCACCGTAATCGACCAGTAATCCGTGATTACCAAAGGCCTACTTAACAGTAATAACAGTAATACAGAGTAGAGGGGCTGGCGGAAGCCAAAACAGTAATAAAAGATATCCAATGAGCTGTGACAGTCTGTATGTAAAAAGACTTTTCATAACACATTCACATTCGGAACCGAAATAGTATGTACATACATCATATACAGGCATTTAGGTTAGAGACCAAATCCCTACCATAACGGTACAGTACAAGTCTATACAGTATTACAAAACAGAGACAGAACTGAGACACCCCCAAAAGCCTAAGCTTGAACACACTTGGAACCTCGCAGTGAGGCACGTTGGTTGGCTTGACAAAAAGGGAGTTTAACCCAACGCCCCTAGCTCCGCTTCGGTGCCTGGACACCTACATATATATGTAAACAATGAGCTAAAGCCCAGTGAATAACAAATGCGTAAAGAGGTTAAGAATGAATATCCTTTCAGTATTTAAAACAGTCATTTGAACAGTTTATCAGTTATTCGATCTTAGCAGTCATAAGTGGTACATCCAATAGCAAACAGTACAGTAGGTCTTAACAGACCGAACAGTCAGTTGATGGCCATCATAACAGTAAACAGTAGTGGTTCCAACATGGGAACCGACAGAGATCTCTGTGACAGTAGCAGTATAGTACAGTAACAGTAAATTGCTATGGATGTCACGAATTCAGTTCGCAAATAGGACAAGCATTCATTCAGCAAGAAATATCATTTCAGAAAGTAGTACAGTTGCTCATTCAGAAAATATTCATGATTGAATATATCTTTACAACATTGTTACTCATAGAGTTCTGGGCTACAGATAGGCTAGTGAGCGTCCTCGGATGCCAACCTTACACAGTTACAGGATGAACACACACTGAGTTGCACGTTTGGGAAACAATAACTTAGTCCCTATCTTGACTCGGTGTGGTTTTACATCAATATCCTCATTAAGACGCCTGAAACATGGCCTAGGAATGCCTAGGGTGGAAAGAGGATGCAAAGATGTACTTTAAAACACTTTTCAAAATTTTCAGAAAATAGGGGTCTCGCTCGAGCGTGGCTTTATACGCTTGAGCGGACATGCAGATAAAGGATCTCCGCTCGAGCGTGACTTCCTTCGCTCGAGTGGACTGTAAACTACAGTAAAAATACTGGATGCGCAAAAATCACGCTCGATGGGCGCTCGATCCACGCTTGAGCGTGAGACACAAGTCCTCACTCGAGCGTGCATTCCCTCACTCGAGCGGACTGTAAACACATGAAAAGTACTAGATACACGCATTTCACGCTCGAGCGTTACTTTCCCCGCTCGAGCGAGATACATGTCTTCAAAGTTTACGCTCGAGCGTGAAGTCCTACGCTCGAGCGTGGGTCCAAATCTGGAATTTCCAGATTGAACCTCCAAGCTCAAAATCAACTTTTAAAGCATCAAATCCAATCCTTTTGGGCTAATTTTCTAGAAAACACTTTAAAACTCATAATATAACATGTTTCAAAGATCAATTTGCAAAACCAAAGCCCAAAGGTAGTTCCAATAAAACACAATTTCAACAAAACTTCATGAACATGATGAACATAAGACATGCAAGAGTTCAATCAAAGCTTCCAATACATAATCGAATGAGTCAAAACTTCCAAAAACATAATGAATTTATGGACCATTGCTAGAATATAGACATGCATGTGAGGATTTCCATGAAATCAACCTCAAAACTCAACAATGTGTACATGCATGCATGATTTAAGCCTTAATTCAACATGTTAGAACCAATTTTAGACTTAGATCACTAAAGACTCATTAACCATGCAAGGCACAACTAGAGTTCGCAATCAAGAAGATGAATATCCTAACTTATGTCTTGAATTCAAGGTATACAAGCTCAATTTGCTATCTACTCTTCAATTCTTCTAAATTTCAAGCCAAGATTTCAAGATGAATCAATTCTCTCCCAAGACACTTTCTCCCTCTCTCGGTTTTGGGTCTTGAATAATTGCTGAAGAGGTGCTAAGGCTAACATATATGAGTCAACTAAATGGTCCTAGAATAATCCAGCAAGTGGCAAAAGAGTAATAAAGCCAACTAATGTAATTTAACTTTATTTGATCTAATTCAATCATACCAAATCAAATTTCAATTAAACATACCATAAAATCACATAAATTCTAATTAGTATAAAACACTAATCAATTTCGGATTTGGCCGCCGATAAGGCCTTCAATTTGCAGTTTAAACATAAAACATGAACAGATTAATTAGCAGCCAAACAGATAGAAATGCGCTTAAACTAATACACTCAATCAATCAGTTCAAAATGTCAGTCACAGTTTAGCAGTAATCAGTGGTATTATCAGTAAATAGTGGTGAGGGTTGTCACAGTCTCCCCTCCTTACAAAGAGTTTGGTCCTCCAAATTCGAGTTACTTTCATTTTGAAAGAATACTGGATCTAGAGGGAATAGTTCAGGATATCTCTTGATCATATCGTCTTCCCTTTCCCAAGTGGCATATACGCCACCGTGGTTTTGCCAATCAATTTTCACTAACGGAATCTCTTTGTTCCTCAACTTCTTGATCCGTCTGTTTACAATCTGTATAAGCCGTTCTTCGTAAGTGTAGTCATCACTTAGCACTACACGGGTAAACTCAATAACATGAAAGGGATCCCGAAGATAATCCCTCAACATTGAAATATGGAAGACATTATGCATATGCTCCATTTCAGAAGGAAGTGCTACTTGATACGCAACCGGATTGATTTTCCCAATAATCTTATACGATCTGACATATCTCGGGGCTAGCTTGCCCTTGACTCCAAAACGAGTCTGGCCTTTCATCGGTGTCACTTTAACAAAAACATGATCACCTACTTCATATTCTCTGTCTCGCCTTCGAACATCCACATAACTTTTCTGCCGGCTCTGTACGGTTTTCAATCTCTGTTGAATCAATTTCACTTTTTCAGTGGTTTCCTGTACAATTTCGGGCCCAAGCAAAGGCCCATCTCCAACTTCTGCCTAGCAAATTGGAAATCAACATTTCCTACCATACAAAGCCTCGAAAGGCGCCATACCAATGCTTGACTGAATACTGTTGTTGTAGGCGAATTCAGCCAACGGTAAGTGGCTTTCCCAATTTCCCTGAAAATCAAGGACACACATCCGCAGTAAATCTTCCAGAGTCTGGATGGTTCTTTCTAACCAGCCATCTATCTGAGGGTGGTATGCACTACTCAGTCTCAGTTTAGTACCCAATGCAGTTTGCAGACTTTGCCAAAATCTCGATGTAAACTTCGAGTACCTGTCAGAAACAATAGATACAGGCACTCCATGCAATCTAACAATCTCATCAATATAAATTATGGCCAATCTGTCTACATTATAAATTGTCTTGACAGGTAAGAAGTAAGCAGATTTAGTTAGTCTATCAACAATAACCCAAATTGAATCCATACCTTTACTGGAGCGAGGTAAACCAACAATGAAATCCATAGTGATATGTTCTCATTTCCACTCCGGTATTGGTAAGGGTTGCAGTAAGCCTGTGGGTCGTTGATGTTCGGCTTTAACTTGTTGGCAATGAAGACATTTCGACACAAAATCAGCAATTTCTTTCTTCATTCCCGGCCACCAGAAATTCAGTTTCAAGTCTTGGTACATTTTCGTATTTCCTGGATGGATAGACAATTTCGAATTGTAGCCCTCTTGCAGAATTCTTCTTTTCAGTTCAGAATTACTCGATACACATAATCTTCCTTGGAATTTCAATACATTGTTCTCAAATTTGAAATCGGGCCTTGGTTTAGATTCTCATTCATCGATTATCTTCTTCAAGAAGTCATCATGTTGTTGTTTCTCCTTGATCTCTTCGATAAGTGCCGGTTGAGCAGAAATAGCAGCTACTGTTCCACCTTGTTCACGCAAAACGATCTCAACTTCAAATCTTTCAAGGTCACATAGTAATTCTTTCTACCCGGTGAGTAAACAGGCTAAATTTCCAATCGATTTCTAACTCAGTGCATCGGCAACGGTGTTAGCTTTTCCTGGATGGTACAAAATTCGCAAGTCATAATCCTTTATCAGTTCTAACCATCTCCGCTGTCTCATGTTCAGTTCTTTCTGTGTGAAGAAGTATTTCAAACTCTTGTGGTCTGTATACACCTCACATGTTGGCCCATAAAGGTAGTGACGCCAGATTTTCAGTGTGAACACTACTGCAGCAAGTTCCAAGTCATGGGTCGGGTAGTTCTTTTCATGCGGTCTCAGTTGTCGGGAAGCATATGCAATCACTTTACCATTTTGCATTAAAACACATCCCAAACCCTTATAAGAAGCATCACTAAATATGGTAAAACCATCCGTACATGAGGGTAGGGTAAGAATCGGTGCAGTCACAAGTCGAGTCTTTAACTCTTGAAAAGCTAATTCTTTCTGATCGGTCCAGTCAAATGATATCTCCTTTTGAGTCAACTGAGTCATTGGTGGGGCAATCTTGGAGAAGTCTTTCACGAATCTCCTGTAATACCTGGCTAAGCCTAAGAAACTTCGAACTTCTATAACATTGGACGGTCTGGGCCAATTCACTACTGCTTCAATTTTCTGCGGGTCAACTGTAATACCATCTTTACTGATCACATGCCCCCAAAACATTACATTATCAAGTCAAAATTCACATTTTGTCAGTTTAGCATACAGTTTCTGTTCTCTTAGGGTCTGCAAGGCAATTCTCAAATGATGTTCATGTTCTTCCGTGCTTTTGGAATAAATCAAAATGTCATCTATGAAAACAACTACAAATTCATCTAGGAATGGTTTGAAAATTCTGTTCATAAGGTCCATAAATGCAACAGGTGCATTGGTAACTCCGAAAGGCATAACTAAGAATTCATAATGTCCGTACCTCATTCGAAATGCAGTCTTTTCAATGTCTCCTGTCTTGATTTTCAACTAGTGGTATCCAGATCTAAGGTCAATTTTGGAGAACACTTGGGCACCCTGTAACTGGTCGAATAAATCATCAATACGAGGCAATGGATATTTATTTTTCACTGTTACCTTGTTCAGTTCACGGTAGTCAATGCAGAGTCTCAATGTGCCGTCTTTCTTTTTCACAAATAAGACCGGCGCGCCCCACGGTGAAGTACTGAGCCTGATGAATTTCTTATCTAACAGTTCTTGCAGCTGAACTTTCAACTCTTTCAATTCAGTCGGTGCCATTATGTAAGGAGCTTTAGATACTGGCTGTGTACCCGGAATCACATCAATGGTGAATTCAATCTCCCTATCAATCAAATCCCCTGGCAAATCATCTGGAAAAATAGCTAGGAATTCTCTGACTATAGGAATACTGTTCACATCAGTTTTAGCATCAGTAGGTACAATTAACACACAACACAAATATCCCTTACACCCCTTTTCAATCAGTTTAAAAGCTTTCATAGATAAAATCGGATATGGGGGAGGTACTACTCCAACTCCGTTAAACACAAATTCAGGCAGTCCAGGTGGATGAAAAACAACTTGTTTTGTTACACAATCTATGGTAGCATGATATTTTGTTAATCAGTCCATTCCCAATATCACATCAAAGTGATCAATATTCAGATGCAGTAAATCAATATACAAATGAACATCCCCAACAATAATTTCACATACAGGGTACATATAAGCACAAGTCATAGATCCTCTAACAGGTGAAGATACAGCTAACAGATAGTTCATAGGTTCCAATGGTCTATTTAATTTTCGCGAAAAAACATGCGATACATATGAATGTGTAGACCCCGAATCAATCAGAACATAAGCATTTTGAGTATAGATTGAGAGTATACCTGACACAACGGTCTCGGTATTCTGCATATCTCCCGGTACGAGTGCAAACACTCAGCCTTGCCTCATAGGCTCTTTTCCAATAGCTTTGGGGTTGGGTTTCGGTGGAGCAGTTGATGTTGCTGCGCTTGATGCAGCTTTACTATTGCCTTGAGAAGTGGAAGGGCAATCTTTGACCATGTGGCCCACCTTGCCACACCTGTAACAAGCTCCATAAATTTTATAGCATACCCCTTTGTGTCTCTTGCCACACTCTAAACAGGGCGGTATGGAATTGTTACCCTGGCTAGAACTATTCGAAGACCCAGTGTTTTGCTTCTTGTTCAATGAACTGTTCCGGCCTTTCTTAAACTTGAAGCCCCGTCTCTTACCACACCATTTAGTTCCTGGTGTTTTAATCTGTTTCAATGCTTCAATGTTTGACTCAGCCATTATTGCTCGGTCAAGAACATCCACGTATTTCAGTAACTTCAGAACATTTATCCTGTTAAGTATTTCAACATTAAGGCCGCCTTCAAACTTCCTGGCCTTTTTGTAATCAGTATCAACCATATATGGTGCATATCTGGCGAGTTCAGTGAATTTAGATTCATAATCTGCTACCGACATGGTGCCTTGTTTCAGTTGTTCAAACTCAGTCACTTTGCGGTCCCTGACACACTGAGGGAAGTATTTCTCAAAGAAGGCTCCCTTAAACTGAGCCTAATTCATAACAGTGTCGGTGTCACGGACAAGCATCCACCACCGTCTAGCTTCCTCTTGCAAAGTAAAGGTAACCAATAGCACTTTGTGTGCTTCAGAACACGGAAAGACTTCAAACAATTTCTCTGTTTCAAGAACCCAGGCTTCGGCCTTTAATGGTTCATGGCCTCCTTGGAATGATGGCGGTTTCATTTTATTAAACTTCTGGGTCAGAGCAATTATATCATCATTAACATTCTGCTCGGGTTGAATTGGAGGAGGTGGGGGCTATTGGTTCTGTTGTAGCCTCAAGGCCTCAGTCAACAGTTCAACTGTTCTTTCTAATCTTGCCATTCTGGCATCAGATGATTATGTTTCATCAGCATTCCTTGCATTGTCCATTTCACTATATGCAATACAATGATAATAAACATAGGCAGTTGCATACTTAAACACATTAACACATTAACACATATATTCATGTCATGGCCATACACACTTTTTCATGCTCATGCAATGCCCTAATTACTTTTCTAGGACATCCTATAGCTCATTTGGACACGTGTGTATGGTATAACTCGTGGTTTAGTATTGCTCTGATACCACTCTGTCACGACCCAAACCCGCCCCTATTGGTTTAGCACCGTAACCGGCCAGTAATCCGTGATTACCGAAGGCCTACTTAACAGTAATAACAGTAATACGGAGTACAGGGGCTGGTGGAAGCCAAAACAATAATAAAAGATGTCTAATGAGCTGTGACAGTCTGTATGCAAAAAGATTTTTCATAACACATTCACATTCGGAACTGAAACAGTATGTACATACATCGTATACAGGCATTTAGGTTAGGGACCAAATCTCTACCATAACGGTACAGTACAAGTCTATACAGTATTAGAAAATAGAAACAGAAGGGTGAACTAAGACACCCCCAAAAGCCTAAGCTTGAACACACTTGGAACCTCGCAGTGAGGCACATTGGTTGGCTTGACAAAAAAGGAGTTTAACCCAACGCTCCTAGCTTCGCTCCGGTGCTTGGACACCTATATATATATATAAACAGTGAGCTAAAGCCCAGTGAATAATAAATGCGTAAAGAGGTTAAGAATGAATGTCTTTTCAGTATTTAAAACAGTCATTTGAACAGTATATCAGTCATTCGATCTTAGCAATCATAAGTGGTACATCCAATAGCAAACAGTACAATAGGTCTTAACAGACCGAACAGTCAATTGATGGCCATCATAACAGTAAACAGTAGTGGTTCCAACATGGGAACCGACAAAGATCTCTGTGACAGTAGCAATACAGTACAGTAACAGTAAATTGCTATGGATGTCACGAATACAGTTCGCAAATAAGACAAACATTCATTTAGTAAGAAATATCATTTCAGAAAGCAGTACAGTTGATCATTCAGAAAATATTCATGATTGAATATATCTTTATAACATTGTTACTCACAGAGTTCTAGGCTACAGATAGGCTAGCGAGCGTCCTCGGATGCCAACCCTACACAGTTACAGGATGAACACACACTAAGTTGCACGTTTGGGAAACAATAATTTAGTCCCTATCTTAACTCGGTGTGGTTCTACATCAATATCCTCATTAACACGCCTTAAACATGGCCTAGGAATGCTTAGGGTGGAAAGAGGATACAAAGATGTACTTTAAAACACTTTTCAAAATTTTCAGAAAATAGGGGTCTCGCTCGAGCGTGGCTTTATACGCTCGAGCGGACATGCAGATAAAAGATCTCCGCTCGAGCGTGACTTCCTGCGCTCGAGCGGACTGTAAACTACAGTAAAAATACTGGATGCACAAAAATCACGCTCGATGGGCGCTCGATCCACGCTCGAGCGTGAAACACAAGTCCTCACTCGAGTGTGCATTTCCTCGCTCGAACGGACTGTAAACACATGAAAAGTACTGGATACATGGATTTCACGCTCGAGCGTTACTTTCCCCACTCGAGCGGGATGCATGTATTCAGAGTTTACGCTCGAGCACGAAGTCCTACGCTTGAGCGTGGGTCCAAAATCTGGAATTTCCAAATTGAACCTCCAAGCTCAAAATCAACTTTTAAAGCATCAAATCCAATCCTTTTGGGCTAATTTTCTGGAAAACACTTTAAAACTCATAATATAACATGTTTCAAAGATCAATTTGCAAAACCAAAGCCCAAAGGTAGTTCCAATAAAACATAATTTCAACAAAACTTCATGAACATGATGAACATAAGACATGCAAGAGTTCAATTGAAATCAAAGCTTCCAATACATAATCGAATGAGTCAAAACTTCCAAAAACATGATGAATTCATGGACCATAGAATATAGACATGCATGTGAGGATTTCCATGAAATCAACCTCAAAACTCATCAATGTGTACATGCATGCATGATTTAAGTCTCAATCCAACATGTTAGAACCAATTTTAGACTTAGATCACTAAAGACTCATTAACCATGCAAGGCACAACTAGAGTTCGCAATCAAGAAGATGAATGTCCTAACTTATGTCTTGAATTCAAGGTATACAAGCTCAATTTGCTATCTACTCTTCAATTCTTCTAAATTTCAAGCCAAGATTTCAAGATGAATCAATTCTCTCCCAAGACACTTTCTCCCTCTCTCGGTTTTGGATCTTGAATAATGGCTGAAGAGGTGCTAAGGCTAACATATATGAGTCAACTAAATGGTCCTAGAATAATCCACTAAGTGGCAAAAGAGTAATAAAGCCAACTAACGTAATTTAATCTTATTTGATCTAATTCAATCATACCAAATCAAATTTCAATTAAATATACCATAAAATCCAATAAATTCTAATTAGCATAAAACACTAATCAATTTTGGATTTGGCCGCTGATAAGGCCTTCAATTTGCAGTTTAAACATAAAACATGAACAGATCAATTAACAGCCAAACAGATAGAAATGCGTTTAAACTAATACACTCAATTAATCAGTTCAGAATGTCAGTCACAGTTTAGCAGTAATCAGTGGTATTATCAGTAAACAGTGGTGAGGGTTGTCACACTCACAATGGCCATAACCATAGAAAATCCACACAGTGGCCAAAACTAGAGAAAATTCAAAATGTCAGAGAAAAATCACATTCACTCAATTCCTACATGTATAGAAAATTCACATACTTAGATAAAATTAGATATATTTACAATTACCTTCATTCCCATCTTTTCCCGTTGCAGCAAGCATAACTTTTTTGTATCGTCTTTTCAAAAATGTTCCATCAAGAAAAAGCAATGATCGACAATATTTGAAACCAGCAATGCATGCATGAAAAGTCACAAACACTCTTTTGAAACGCTTGTTATCTTCAAAATCTAACTCAAAAAGATTACCTGGATTGTTCTTTAATGTCTCATCAAAATACCACCGTAATTGATCAAATGACAAACAAGAATCCCCATATGTACTACATTTTTCTTTTTCAACCCCCAACCAACCACAGTTATAACTGATTAAGATCCCATACTTGTCTTTCATTTCTTTGACAACATTCACTGGACGAGTTAAAGGTTTTGCACTTACCTCTTCAAGTATCAGCCCAAAAACTAAGCTGGAAGTCATCCTAGCATGTTTACTCATACGAACCGCCACACCACATGTATGTTCATTGTTCAAAGTCCTTATGTAGAAGAACTCATTTATTTTTTCAATTAAAGCATGTACACGCCACATACATCCCCTTGATTCCTTATATGCACATTCTGTCATAACCCTTAGCTTGTCATTTTTAACATACGTAAACTGAAAACCAATCTCAATAACATACTTGCATAAAAAAGTACGGAACTCAACTACACCACTCTCAAAACTTTTGTCCAATACTCGTAATACTATTTCGCCAACCAGCTGACAATAATACATTTTCTTGGTGAGAACAAAGCTTAGAGAGTGAATTCCTTTCAATATCCACCAGCCTATCACATTCACCATCCACAACATCTACCCAATTAGACCCCACTTCATCCTCTTCATCAGAAGTACTACACCTACTAACTGAAATATCAACTATATCAACACCACGTGCACAAACAACCCTCAACATATTCAGAAAATCAATATTATTTCGAACCATACAATTCGAATGGCCCACGATAGAATATGAAATACACATAGTCTCAGGTTTCAAATTCTCCCATGTTTTACACAAAATGCCAACCAATTCATGAAAATTCAATTCACATGAAACATTAATGACAAGAGTATCATTTCCATATTTGCACAGCAATAACACTGCATTGTCCATTGAAATTGAAAGAAAAAACAAGAAAAATAAGTTGTTCAACATAAAAACACTTCACAAGAACAACATAAAAGTCCAGAGAAATTTCTACAAATTATAATTTTCTCTGGATTATAATAACAACCTTATAATTTTATCTGGACTCAAATAAAAGTTCAGAGACATTTACAAACTGAAAGAAAAAACACTGTATTGTCCATCTAAATTAAAAGAAAAAACACAAAAAATAACTTTCGCTCAGAGAAACAAAAACTTATATTCACTTTCTACAAATATATAATTTTCTCTGAACTACAAACTGAAAATGAGTAACAAACTTATAATTTTCTCTGAACTACAAATAAAAGTCCAGATAAATTTATGAACTTACATTTACTTTCTCAGATTCTATCTGCATTAGAAACTTCTAATAATATGTCCATATGAACTTATAATTTTCTCTGTGATTTTCGTTGGATTATAATAATAAACTTATAATTTTCTCTAGACTATACCAACAAAAGTGCAGAGAATGAAATTTCTCTGGTTTGAAAAAATATAGAACAAAACTTATCATTGATCAACATGTTGATGAAAAACAGAGCACGAAAAATGAACTCTAAACATCAAAATCAACTACACTGTCAACACTCTTTGAAATTGATCAAAAAACATAGAATGAAAAACAATTCTAAAAATAAAAATCAACTCTATCAAGCTAGCTTCTCTCTAAACAAAAATCAAAATTTATGTGGAATCTCCATCGAAAACATACCTAATTCAACTGCACTGAAAAACGTACGCGATCCTAGCAATCTTTCTCGTCAACTCCACTGACATCTCCATCGAAAACATACCTGATTCAACTCTACTATAACACTTACAAGATCGTAGCAATCTTTCTTGTCAACTCCACTGAAATCTTCGACGAAATCACTACCGCGAAGTCAGTTTCCTAAATCTCCACTGTGAACTCACCAATATAACATTCACCGTGAACTTCACTGAAATCTCCGACGAAATCTCCATGCGAAGTCAATTTCCAAAATAACCACCGTGAAGTCAAGCATATAATATTCAAATAAATTTATGTTATAAAAGAAGGGTAAATTAGGTACTTTATAACCTAAAATAAACTTGAGAGACCTTAGCCATCAAAAAATATTATTTTAAACCTCTTCTGCTATCAAAAGTTGAGGAGCGATCTTAGACCAATTTTCCCTTTAAAAAGTGCTTAAAATATTAAAAAAAATCATTGAAAATAACAAAAATACGAAAAATTAAAAAGTAAAAGTACGAAAAAGGAAAAAAAATTCACTAAAGACGAAAAAAAATGATAGTAAAATTTTCATTTCAGAATTGACAATACAAGTGTTTGTGTCAATGTATTTTTTTTTTTCTTTTCATCTTTAGTAAAAAAAATTTCTATTTTTAGTTAAATTTGTTTTTTATTTTTTTAGCTGCATCTAATCTAGATGCATCTGTAATATAATAATACTTATAACAATAATACTAAATACACCAATTAGTGTAATAACTAGTGTACAAATTGATGATGTGACATAATTTAAGATATTTTTTTTGAATTTGTAATTTGTATAATGAGTAGGGTCAATAATAATGTCACAACTAGTGTTACTATACTAATTAGTACACTAATTCTTGCATATAGCACCAATAAAATCTAAAAAAGAATCCAAAAAATTAATTTTAAAAACCTTTCTAGATATCCTGAATAGCCAAACAGAAATTGTAAAATTTTCATAAAATTAAGGCCTACTTTGGTATAATTAAAAAAAGTTAAAAAGTCAAAAAGTCACTATCTTATTTAAGTTACATCATCTTATTTAAATCACATTATCTCTCTATCACATCACTTCAAACCCAACCCATATTTCACTTTTTTTTTTGTAAAAAAGTTAAAAAGTACACTTATTTAGATTATTCCAAACAAACCCATTTAAGTCCGAAAAACAAGAAGCAAACAGAGTAATTAGTTTGACTAGCAGTCAACTCACATAAGGGAAAAACTTCCAATTTAAAAATGCCTTAAAAAAAATAATACTATATGTATCAATTTGTATATTAATTAATGTATTAATTGATGATGTGGCATAATTTAAAATAATACTATATGTACCAATTAGTGCACTAATTGATGATGTGACATAATTTAGAATAATGCTATATGCACCAATTAGTGTACTAATTAGTGCACTAATTGATGATGTGACATAATTTAAGAGATTTTTGGGATTTATAATGTGATTAATGTGTAGGGTCAATAATAACGGTGATGCTACATACACCAATTAATGCATATACTGGTGTACCAACTAGTGTTATGATATTATTATTTATCACATTTATTATACAAGTTACAAATATCCAAAACCATACAAATGATGCTACACATTTGTTAGTACACTAGTATGTACATTAATTAGTACATATAACATTATTCCAATAATAATGTTATAACTAGTGTTGTTACACTAGTTAGTACACTAATTGGTGTATGTAACACACTGCATAATTTAATATGTTTTTGATATTTATAATTTGTATAATGAGTGGAGTCAATAATAATATCATAACTAGTGTTGGTATACTAGTTAATACACTAATTAGTACATGTAGTATTACCGAATTAAAAAGGCTAGAATAATAAAGGAAGTGTATGTAATTTACCCTATATTTTAGGATTCGTTTGGGATGTAAATTGTCTTTTTGAATTTTTAACTATTTTAACCTGGGGCTAAAAAGTCTTGCTTGGGATAAATTTTTTGACTTTTTTACTTTTGTAAGAAATAAAATAAAATTATTATGAATTAGATACGATATTTTATCGTATTAGACTAAAAACTTATTTTTTCTTTTTATAACTATTTTAACTAAAATAACTTTTATCTTTTTTATGCCAAACGAACTCTTATGGTCTTTTCCTCTCTCTCTCTCTCTCTCTCTCTCTCTCTCTCTCTCATGCCCATTTGCTTTCACCACCATATTTCTCATCTTCTACCCACCCAAAAAAAACTCCTCATCTTCTCTCGTGCTCATTTGGTCTTTAGGTTATTTAAATTACTAGTGTTTCACCCGTGCTATGCATAAATTGTATTCATAATTATTTGTATCTATGTAAATTATGATTTTTAAATATCTTCTTTTTTTTTTTCATTTTTGCACACAGAAAAAAGAAATATAACAAATTAGCATATCTTTAATCAATTATTTTATGTTTGCTTTTATTCAAAATTTAAAAATAATGTATGGGCAAAATTTATAACTAAATTAAGAAAAAATTTATTCCTAACAACATTTTTTTACTTCTATATAAATATTTTAAAAAATAAACATGAAAAAGGTAGTCAATATAATATTATACATTAAGCAAAAAAAAAAATGTTACTAGCAATTATGCTTACATAAATTTACTATAGTTTTAATTTCAAATTTAAAAAAAAAAACTATTTTAAAAACATTTTATTTAGCTAGTACTAAATAGAATTTTCTTAGCAAAAAGAAAAGTAAAAAAATTTTGTTACAAATTTTCAAATATTTATTGTTGAACATTCTATTCTACTGCTTATTTGTTTACTTGCTTGCTTTGGGAGTCTTGATATTTGATCTTTACTCTACATTCATCGTATTGTTTTATTTGTTTATTTTCTTCTTATTTGATTTTCATATGATACTTCTTTCATAGTACATCTCCGAGTGTATTAATGAAAATATCATACACTTAAAATGTACAAAATTACAATATAGAGAAAAAAAAGGTAAGTAATTGCCTAAAACTAAAACTACTTTAAGAAAAAATAAAAACACAAATGAAATTGTTTGAAATAGAAAATTATTTAACTATTTATTTATTAATTTTTAAAAATAAAATTTTACAGAAAACAAAGAAAACTATATAAAAAAAAGTACAGAAACCAAACATAAAATATAATACAAAAAATAAATGAATTATAGGATTTTCAAGAAGTGAGACTCACAAATAAATTTTCTAAAATCTTGTCTATTCATGTACTTTTTGTGTATATTTTTTGTATTTTTAATCATGATAATGACATTGAAATAGTTTACACTTCTTCCATTAGGTCCATCTAATAGTTTCAGCAAACGCAGATATAATAAATTTCATAACACAAAACACAAACAATTGTGAGACAAAATATCTAAAAATAAATAAAGCAATATCCAATGATGATGTAAAAGCACACCTGACGTTTTAATTAGAGGTATAACTAGATAGATTGCCAGATAATGTTGCTCACTCTTCCACACGTCCAATTTTCTATCAATACAATATAAAAAAAAATGCAAGACCCAAAAAAAAAAAAAAAAAAATTGAGAAGACAAAGAGATATGGTTTGAGATATTTCAATTACTGAATTATATTAATTAATAGTTATTAGGCTTCAATGGTTGGGCTTCTAATATTTGTTATCCATTAAAGTGGAGTTCTTTGATTTTATCTATATTTACTTGATAATTTGAGAGTTGACACGTGCCAAGTTTTTATATAAATACTGGCACATTTTTTTGAGCATTATTAATGAAATGAACAGTGTAATTTTTTTTCTATTTTTTTCGCAATTGTAACCTGTTATTTTTTAATAAGAATTTATATTTGTTTTAGATATTTTTTTAATATACAAATTATTTTTTTTTAATTTTTTTATAAAAATAATTTAACAATCTCATCACTAAGCTTAGTGTATGGAAAAGTTGAAAAGGGTGCAGCAGTAGGTATGAGAGAAGTAAAAAATACTTGAGAAATTTAGCCAAAATCCCTTCATTGGACCCTTGTTTAGTGAAAATGACAACCCAATTTATTTTACTTTATAAACCCTTGAGGAGAAAAACACATAATTAAGTAAGGACAAAGTAAAATATCTTTTTTTTTTTACTTGGATAATATTGCCAGAGTAACATATTGTTGTGAATCAGAGTAACATGTTACTATCAGATAAAGTAATATGTTACTGTAAGACAGAATAACATGTTACTGTTAAACAGAGAAACTATCAAACAGAGTAACATGTTATTGTTACTGTTTACATAAATCTCAACGGTAATTATTATTATTATTATTATTATTATTATTGTTATTATTATTATTATTATTATTATTATTATGTATAAAAAATTTTCAACAGGATAGATCTTGAAGAAATAATTCTAAAAATACTAATTTTATTACAAACTGACATCTACATAAAAAGTTATATTATATTAAAATTCAATATTTTGATAATAATCATATGTGTTGCCATTTTCAAGGAATTTTGTTTAGGGTTTGGCTTTGGTCCAGTCCAAGATCATATTGGACCGTGCTGTTGGGCCCGTGGGGACCCACCACGGGTCCCGTTTTGATAATCTGAACCGTTAAATGTATAGAACTCGTCGAGTACTATATGTTTATAAAAAATCACGTGATCGGATACCGATAGCTATGTGATCAAAATAGTTTTTTGTCAACTATTAATTTGTTCACTGTCCATTTTTGTTTTATACAAAACTAATTTGATCACATAGCTATCAATATCCGATCAACGTGACTTTTTACAGACATATAATACTCGACGAGTTCTACACATTGAACGGTTTGAATTATCAAAATGGTGGGTCCCCACAGGCCCAACATCACGGTCTAATCTGATCTTGGATTGGACCAAAGCCAAACCCTTTTGTTTATACTGGTCTTTCATGCATTAAAGTTCAATTATGAGAGGGTTTTGACCAAATCTCCCATAAGGCATGGGGGTTGGTAGAAATTAATAAATGCTGAAGTTTTTTTTTTTTAAATCAAAAAATTAGAAAATTAGGATTGAGATATTAGAGCTCTCATAAAATTTGTGGGTTAAAAATCTCTATTTCCTTATATGATATAAGATAGATATAGATTATGTTTGGTCATTATTTAGATAAGTGTGAATAAAAAATAAACTATTAATTTTTTTAAGATAAATTTGATAAAATGAAAATGTTACAATTATTAATTTCTCTCATGAATGATATATATAAAAAATTTTACAAAATAAATTATTTAAAATATCAAAATATAATCTGTGATGAGCCACGCACATTCCAATCCAAATTGTAGATTGCAGAAAAACCAAAGATTTTTTTAATGAATAATCATGACAATTAAGAGGGGGGGGGCGGGGGGTTGGTTTTAAGAATCAATGTAAACAGTACATAGCCATCAAATGAAAGCTCCCAAAATGGAGAAGAAGAATACATATAAATTAATGAAAGATTTATTAAAAAATTGTTTTCAACTACTTGTATTTAAATTAGTTTATAAGATATTTTTAAGAGTTGTGCTACAGGCCTCGAATGTTGAGGCTCGAATTTGCCTTGAATTTGTTTAATTGGTCGTTCGACAAAGAGACTAACAATCGTGGTCGACAATGTGACAACCGTGGTAGACAAGTGTTTCACCCAATCGTTTGGCCGGTTGACCGGTGACCACAAATTCGCTCCATTTGTGCCTGAAGCTCTCGAGGCTTGAAGCATTAACCTATTTTTAAATTCTAATAATTCATATTATTTTGAACATTTGACCCACTAAATTCTAATTCTTATATTTAAAATATTTTAAATTAAGTGAAACATAAATTGGTGAATAGGAATTTATGAATAAATGCTCAAAAATTAATTGATGTGCCGTGCAATAAAATATTTTGAAACCTAAAACAAAACTCCAAGTAATTGTTATGAAGAAATATAAAATATTAAAATATTTATAATCCTAGTACATTTTAAAAATTATTTATTTAACTAATTTTTTGACTTTTTTTTATTTGAAAAAACGTGAAAAAAAATAAAGAGGAAAATTGATTTTTTAGTAGTGACGTTTTGACTAAAATAATTTAGGAAAATGATTTAGAGCCCTAAAAATACCCCCCTAATTTCCATTTTGGGCAACTGTTTCCTTTTTTTTTTTTTTTTACTTGATATGGAAATTAGGGGGATTACGGGGTATTTTTAGGGGATGTAGCATTGCCCAATAATTTATTACCAAACTTGCCGTCAATAAACTTCAACAGTTCTAAAATTAATTTGATATTCCTCTTATTGATTTGATTGGAAGTTGGTATGGGTGGGAAATTAAATCATATTATACTATCAATTTTATTGGATATATCTAGTTTATAAATTCATTTTGTAAATCTAATGATGTATAAATAATATAATTAGTTGATAATTAAAAAAAATTATGTGAAGAATTGCTCTGATGTTTCCTCTTACAAATTAAATAGAATAAACTATAGTGGTCGGTCATTTAATCAACGTCTCACTACATCTTCCAATTTGAGATCCAAGTAAAACAGTATTACATTCCTTTCCTCTCATTTTTAACTCCTAATTTCACATTATTAGAGTGAAATTAGAGGACAAAATTAGAAAAATAAATTATTTTTCTTTAACCAAAAACCCGAGGCACAGTCAGTCCATCATTTATATATTTCAGCCAACTAAAAAACAAGCTTTACTTAAATAGTCTAAAAATCTCAATAGAAAAAGTTATTCACGTATTGACGAGTTAAATTAGCCTATTAAAAAATAAAATAAAATAATTTAATAAATAATTTGAAATATTATATCTAGATTATAATTGTTTTATTTTTTTTATAATTATTAAATCAACTATAAAAAGATCAAAAACATATCTAAATAGATTTTTTTTTACCTAAGTTAAAATAGTTAGAAATCACAAAAATTAAATTTAAAAACAAAAATCCCAAACCGACAAAACAAATACTAGAAAAAGTTGTTCACATATCGACAAAAAGTTGAGGAAAAGAATCTACAAAAGCGTTGGCAGAGGACGGAGCATGACCATGTCTCACAAATAAATTTAGACTATTAAAAAATACATCATTAATAGTATTAATGTATTGAGAATAAAAAAAAAAAAAAAAGGCATAGAAAGTGGACGGGACCCGGACGGGACCCATTGTCACGTCATTAGTGGTCCTTCTAATGCTATATTTCTAGTGCTCCCAAACATTTTTCCAAATAAAATATATAAGCCCGGTTTGACAAGGTGGGTTTGGATTATTTTTTTTAGCTAAAATTTAAAGAAAAAAAAAAGTTAAAATTATTAGTAAGATAAAATATCACATCAAATTTATAATTATTTTATATTTTTTTCACAAACATCACATTCAATTATAAAAAAATCTAATTATTTTTTCAAATATAAAAATTTTAGACTATTAAAATTTCTAAAAATTAATATAACCTGCTAAAATTACAGTTTTACAACCATCCTCACATGACATCCCACAAAATAAAGAAGTAAACTAGTGGATAATTGTCTGATAAAAAAAAAAAAAAACTAGTGGATAACAAACCCTGACATGGCTGTGGAAAAGTTTTGCACCATTGACAAAAGCAACAATGATATATCTCATTAATTTAGGAGTATTAATGGATCACTAATGAGGTAAAAAAAAAAATTTAAAAAAAAAGAAAGAAAAAACGTAAGGCCAAAACATCACATTAGTCAATGGGACCCATTCTCTAGAGCTCCTTTAGTACTCTCAATTTAGAGCTTCCAAACATTTTTTTGACAAAAGGGTAACGTTAAGAATTAATAATTCAAAAAATAATAATATATTAAGAAAGATAATGCGCAAACAAATTCAAACTACAGTGTTTTTTTTTTGTGCGTGTGTTTAAATTTTTCATTTTTAATATTATTATTTATAAAAAAATCTACAAAAGTATTCACAAAGTGAAAATTTCTCGCACTACGAGAAATTTTGGTTACCAGCATTTATATAACAATGGTTTGAAAAACGGTGGTATTATATGTATTAACATTAATTATGATATTATTATTTATCATATTTATTAATTATATTATAAATTAATATATTAATTAATATATATAGTATTATTTTTTGAAAAATGCTGCATAAGAGGTGGCCCTTTTTTCAAACAATGTCATGTTACCCCGTTTAAAGAGGCACGATTTCAGTACCCAAAATATGCGTGTTTTGGGTATTTCTGCCATTTAACCTATTGCGTTTCTCCATAGACTTTACTCTCAGAAAAGAGAAATTTTACAAAATCCCTTTCTCATAAAAAGACGCTTAGAGCATCTCCAACAGTAGTAGGTATTTTATCTATCTAAATATTGCTATAAAGTATATGTTTTATTTTGCCTATCAACTGTTTTATGTTTTTACTCCAACCATGCTCTTTATTTTAGCTATTTATCCAAATACTATTAATTTTATAGAATGCCACATTAACAATAAAGATGGAGGGAAATGATCCTAATGATTGAATACATTTTGCCTAGCGTTGAAGGCTAGCTACATGTAGCTAGTGAATATGAGTTGAGCCAAAATGCCTAATCATATGCCTAATGCATTGGAATTGAAAAAAGTGAATTACACTAGGCATTTTAATTAACAAGTATTATATGCCTAGTGCATTGGAGATGCTCTTAGACACCAATATTGAGCCTCTGTTTGGGAAGTGGGTTGGCTTTTTAGTTTTTTAGCTTTTTTTATTATTTTAGCCTGGGTTAAAAAGTTTGGTTTGGGAAGAGTTTTTTGGCTTTTTAACTTTTTTGACTTTTTTTGTAAAAGAAGAATGTAATGATTATGGGTTGGATGTGATATTTTATTTTTTGTAGCTAAAATAGCCTATTTTATTTTTTGTGACTAAAATAATCGAAAAAACGCCGTTTAACTCTTGTGAAACGGAGCCGGAGAGATGAGAGTTCTTACTTTTTAGTGAGAGAAAGTTTGTAAGAATGGCATCTAGGATTTGGATCTGTTGAATTTTCTTCGATTCCTCTGTAATCGTTTTATTTAAGCTTTGAATCTATGTGTTCTTCAATTTCTTTCTAATTGGTTTATGATTTGCCTTAGAAAGTGAGGAGGCATAGATGAGTTCAACTTTTTTTTAAAAATTTTGAAAAGTGAGGAGGTATACTAATAAAAAAAAAATTATAATGTGTTTTTCTATCTTTTTATAATTTTTTTTTGTCCATTATGTTTTCCTTTATTAAAGAGAATGACACTGCAATGGTGTCAGTATAATTTAATTATTGCACACGATAATGCTTGACAGTTGTTATCAGGGCCAGCCGTAAGGTCACATGGGAAAGGCGGCATTTTGAGACCCCGAATTATATTTAAAAAATGAATAGTTCTACTCATACAAGAGAAACGCAAATTTGTTCACAAAAGATACTGACGTGGTTAGATATGTGGAAAATGCAAAAGCGAAAGCGAAAGCGAAAGCGAAAAATGAAATATAAAAACACAGGAGCATGCTTTTGTGTTCTATATTCTATGTTAGTAGAATTATTCTTTCACAGATAGGTCTTTCTATAAATTTTTTTTTTTATTTTAATTTTCTTCCTTAGCTTGACATCTCCTCCTTATCGTGAGCCCCAAGCCACAGCTCAACACGTGGCTTTTTCAAATTCATCACCATAATTTCATACTTATCTAACCTGATGACTCACCACATTACGTGTCACTTGCTCCATTTTTGTTATTTATTTATTTATTTTTTATAACTTAATCAATTTTAATTTAGTCCCAATTAATAAAATTTTAAATTTAATAAATTGAATCGGATATTTAATTAAACTCGCATATGATCCGATACTCAATATTAAAATAATTCAATTCGTCAATTTCACCTTATTGAGAATTCCACAATTAAAATCAAAATAAGAATTAATTAAATGTAACAAATTATACGTGGCCGGGTCAAGTCCAACCTATGTATAATCACAAGTTCAACTTGTGTCGGGTGCAAGTTCAATCTCTTTGCGGTGTAAGTTTGATCTCTGTTAGGTGCAATTTCAATTTGTGTGTGGTGCAACAACATATGCATGGGTTCAAGTTCATTATTAAAATGATTTTTTTTTTTAGCTTATTCACCAAACTAATTTCTAATTTTTTTGGGAAAATGTTTTTGAAAACTAGTCCAAATTGTATCTAAATAATTAAAATAATTTATATAATACAAATAATAATATTAGGTATCATGAAAGAAATATCATTGATCAAAGCCTAAATATTATACATTTGGCCCGTTAAAATATATTTTATTAATCTATTAATTTGTATTATTTTATAATTTTATGTGATTTTATATATTTATATATATTTTAGTGTTTATATATAAATAAATATAAATAATATATAATCAATCAACCAAATTTCATAGTGATCATGATAATCAAGAAAATAATAGATTAAATATAATCAATAGAATTAATATTCAAAAATGGCAATCAAAAGTCAAACTTATAATTAATAATTTTGAGATTGAAGTCATAGCCGTAACGATAAGAAACCTCATCAAAATAAACCAATTATCAATTTAACTATTACTAGGCTTACTACTACTTTGGAAAGATTTAGAAAAGCTCAACATAAAAAAGTGACTTTACAAGATTTACAGAAAGAAATAAATCAAATTAAATTAACTCTTAAAGAATTAAAAAATAAAGATAAGTCATTAGAAGACGAAATTGCACTATTAAAAATTAACAAAAGTCTTAATGATTTTCAAAATAATGATACTTCCTCTATAAATCTTGTACTAGTCATAATTCCAACCGTGTTATCTTTGATAATCAATCAACCAAATCTCATAGTGATCATGATAATCAAGAAAATAATACTAGTATAATCAATAGCATTAATATTCAAAAATGTTATTCAAAAGTCAAACTTATAATTAATGATTTTGAGATCAAAGTCATAGTCCTAATTGACACTGATACTGATTTAAATTGTATTCAAGAAAACCCTACGAAATACTATCATAAATCTAGTGAACAACTACATATTAAATGCATATATAAATTACCCAAGATACATATTTGTCAAAATAATGTCTGTTTTAAAATATCATTTGTTTTAGTAAGAAATATGACCGATAGTCATTTTAGGCACTCCCAGATACTTGAATATTTAATGTTAAAACTTTTAATATGTGAGGATCTCGAAGACTTAAAATAAAAATAAGGAAAACAATTAAAATGGACAGATCCTTTATAAAGACCAGTTTTTGCTAGTCATTCTCCTTTTGAAGTTTTCTATTTTTTCTAGTAAATAAAGGGGTACTAAAAATTTCATCTTCATTAGTGGAGATACTAAAGGTACTATGACGAGAGGATTGACTACAAGTTAGGTGATTAAAACGTATGTGGGCAGAACCATCATCGTATTGTTGGATCTGACGAACATTATTATTATCTGATTGGTATGGATGTGAATAATTTTCATTAATCGTAATCCATTCATCTGGAAGAGTAACGTCTTTCCAACAAATAGTGGTAGGGACATCAATATTTGTTTCATTAATACTACCTTGTATGAGTAATGTTTCATCTTTTGAACTTTTAACTAAGGCATGCACATTAAGATTGACTTTAATACATTTATAATAGATGCGATATATTAAAGTAATAGAATGAACACCACCTAGCATATTAGTAAATGCACCAATTGCTTGAATATTTAAGTTTAAAACTTTTAATATGTGAAGATTTCGAAGACTTTAAGTAAAATTTGGAAAACAATTAAAATGGACAGTTCGTTTATGAAGACCAAATTTTATCATACCCATTAAACCATCGTAATAATTGATAAATCGAACATCTAAGTAAATATTTTAAATATTTAATATATTATATGATATTTATTATAAAATAAATTTTTTTTAAAAAAAATGGAGAATAGGTGGCCGACACCCACCACATCATCATCATTACATAGCCAAGCCACCATCCCTCCTCTTTTTCTTTTGGGGAGGAAAAAAAAAAATTATCAATACGTAAGAGTGTAAGGCGCGTTTGTTTTGGGCTATAGGGAGGGTATTGGAACTAGTAATACCAAGGTATTACTAAAGCCCCTGTTTATTTGCAGAGAAAGCCTTGGGACTATTAGTCCCTTGGTATTGCTAATACCCTTGAAGGGGGATTAGTAAGGAGGATGTAGAGATGGTATTAGAAAATAGTGAGGGGATTAGAAATTTTTTTATTTTTTATATATTGGGAATTTTTTTTTAAATATAATGTTTAATTTTTTATATTTTTTATTTATTTTATTATTTTATATAAAAATAATTTAATAATTCCTCACTATCAATCCCCTCACTAACAATCCCCTCACTATTAATCTCCTCCATTCTATCTCCCAAAACAAACGGGGAAGGTGTTGATAATAGAACGTAAATGAAAGACCGTGAGGTGTAATACCATTTTCACCCCTCATGTGTTGTAAAATTTTTTATCCTTTTTCTGCTGCATGTTGTTTCCCTTCTGCTTCTTTTTTTATATTATTTATTCATCTTTACAGGTTTATCATATATTTTCCGGTGGGAAGCTTTCATGCTGTTGCTAATAATACAATGCAATTATGCAATCAAAGCCAATCCATCTGCGGAGACATAGATAGAGCACATCAATTTGTCTATAAAAGGCAGCCATGCTTCGGCCAGCACGGAGGGAGGAGAGCTCGAGAGCTCCAACAAGCCAATCCGTCTGAGAATTTTATTGTATTTAGTATTTTTAGTTTTAATTTGACTTAGATATAGTTGTATAACTCTCAGATCATTTTGTACAATAAATGCTTCATTCAAATCATGTTATATAATAGTTTTTACTACTGTGTATTAAAATTGTTAGACGAGTCATATTTAATAAGATGGGTCGTGCATCAACCGTAATTTAGTGTAGTTTAGTGGTGACGATCCGTGTTAAGTGAAGATAATTCATGACTTTATGGTTTTAATATATAAATCCTCTTGAAGATGTATTTATAATCAGCTTACATCATAATATCTAAATCAATGATTTTTTAAGAACTAGATATCAATAATTCTCTGATTATGAGATTAGTGATGGATTCAAAATCTCAAAAATTTCTTATTTTATTTTATTTCTTTCATGTTTTATTATCTTGATTAGTTTTAGTTTTAATATTTTCAAAATCAATCGTTTCAAACTGCTTTAACTATTATTTTTTGATCAATACAACTCGATTAGTGAGTGTCAACATCTAATCTTAACTACTATTCTACATAATAGTTGTTTTTATTTGATTTTAAATAAAATATTTTGGTGTGTAAATGATAGCATCATATTTCATCAACACAAAAAATTAGACCAATATGATATGATAATCATGACTATGTAATTTATCGCTTTCATCACCAAAAAAAAATAATTTATTTTTAAAAACACAATTGTTATCTATTTTATGGAGACCTGTGATGCGTCCCACGAATCCAAACAGTACCGTCAAATCCAGATTATGGATGACAACAATCCTCCACACACACACACACACATATATATAAAGATAAATTATATTCATCTTTCTTCAGATTTGAGAAAATATAATTAATTTCATACTTTTAACATAATTATATTGATCTCTCTTAAAATTTTAATGTTCATAACAATTAACTTTTTTTCAGTAATAATTCATTAATTGTATAAATGAAAAAACAAAATGATGCTATCCTCTTTTTTTTTCAATGATGTTATCCTCTCTTTTTTATTAAAATATAAATTTTCTATTATCTATGTGTTCACAATCTGTATTAATTTCAATCGAATTGGACTTAGTAAAATGATGTCATTATAATTATGTTAAAAATATATATATTTTTTAATTTCAAAATAAACACGTGTAATTTACCTATATATTAATGACACATGCAAGTGATATATGCAAGTGGGGAGCATGAGGAAAACTTATTGAGTTTTTTTAGAATGTCATGTATTCATATTTTTCATTAATTATTTTTCAATTATTCAATATAAATTTATGAACTTCTCTTACAATATTTTTAAAATATCACGTTATCGAACTCCAAAAACATTCAATAATTACTCCAATACGAGACACTGAAGTACGGATTTTAAGGTTTCCGAATAAATTATATTGTGTGTTTGTTTTTTAACGTATTCTTTGAATGATGAAGTACGCCTTTCTATGAGAACTTGTCACCTGTTGAAAATTCAAGTAACTTAAATAAATTAGGTTGCCACTATATTATTAAGAGGCCTAAAATATTTTTCTTAGAGTGTCTCTAATCCTTCATCTTTTCTTTTATTAAATTTAAATTTGATGAAAAAAGTTTTAAACTTGTACTCCAACGTTAATATCAAATCAATATCAAATTTAAAATTTCTTAAATTTTTCACTAATTTGAGGATGCCTGGAGTATTTTATTAAATTATTGTAACTGTTGAGATAATACACTGGACGACCGGCCGGTTGTCCTTTAGGACAACCTCTTCCTTGTTTAAACTTCCAGTAAATTTATACTAACAGTTCAATCGATCGGACATCTGTTCCGATGATCCTCTCGGTCGATCGGTGATTTGATTAAAAATGAAAATTTTTCATTAGAACACCCAATATCATATGAAGTTTTGATTCAAATTTGATGGAAAAAAAAAAGGAGTAAACATTGGAAATACTCTTAGGTTTTGTTCGAGTTCTAGATGTGGGTGGACTGGTATGAGGTTAATTTTAGATCTTGTTTCGGTTTGCATGTAGAAAGATCAAATTTTTAGCTCTCATTTGGAAATAGACTATGTGGAGGGACTGATCAATTTTTAAATCGAACCCAAGGTAAGACTAGAACAAGCTCCATATTTTAAGTCGACCCAATATTATATAATTTTTTTATACATAAATATACTTAAGTATTTGTGTGATAATTTTTAATATAAATATATAAATTTTTTACAAAAAAAATAATAAATAAATATGCCAAAAATATACATATATTTTCTTATTTTGTTTATAAATAATAATCATAATATATTTTCCTATTTAAAAATAAATAAATAAATAAATAAAAAGTGGATTAAGTAATCATGAATTAGGTATGAATGAAAATAATTCTGCAAGAATTTAATTGTTGGCATAAAAATTGATCTTAATCTAACTTCTAAACTATTTTTAATATTTAATGCAAGTACTATCCCTTAAATTAGTTCATATTATTTAAAACCTGAGAAATTATAATATAATTTAAGCATAAAATTTAATTTGATTACTACCAACTATTTCTATTAATTAACTGATCAAAATTTTAATCAAATCCGAAGTATGGTTAGAACAATGCCCATATTTTAGGTTGACCTTGAATAGTTTTTTCACACATAAATATACTAACTATTCATGCAATAATTTTAAATATAAATATAAAATTTATCCAAGTTTGAATTTTTTAAATAATTATGCATAAACATGTACATATTTCTTATTTTATTATAAAAAATACTAACATATATTTATTCACCAATTTAATAATGTAACATGCCCGGTGGTACCCGTGCGCGTTAAACAATTCAGACCCTTGAATTCTTTGATCTAGTCTCATTAGTGCAATGTGAAACATAGATGAGAGTCCAGATTTGACAACTTTTAGAAAATCAATTTTATTGCAAAACCCTTGCCAGAAATGGACTACGTTATCAGATCTCAGAGTCGCCACCCAATATTTTGGGAAAATTAGGAAACCCATGACTTGTGTCAAGGCCATTGTTCGTCAAAACCAAAGATGCTTGACTCGGAACCTTAGGTATAAGAGGGAAATGTCAATAATGAGCAACCCCGCTCACTCGATCAAAGATCGGTCTTTACTAAACCATGATATGAGTTTTATTTACTTTATATGTTCATATTCCGATTATTTAATAAATTCTAAAAATTACTATGTGACACATACAAGTATAGACTATGTCATTCATTTTGGAACAATTTGATTTCATGTATTTTAAAAAAGAGTTTTGAAAATGTAAAACTCAAAGAAATTGAGTCTACAATCATGAAAACCAATATCATTATAAATTAAGCGACACAACCTCCATCCACTAGCATTCATAGAGTTATATTACATAAGAAAATAGCCTCATGGTAGAATGCTAAGCATAGTAAGAAAACACAAATACAAACGGGATGCTAAAGCGTAAAACTTACATATTTGACGTCCCACGAACAAGCTACAAAACAAAGTTGGAAAAATATGCATGATCTTATATACAAGATTCTAGTGCAATTCACTCATGACATGCAATTAAAAATTCGGTTTCTAAAATATGACATTTCAAGGCATGGAACTGCGCACAAAATTAGATAATAGATAATTAAATCCATAGACATAAATCTAGCCGGATCTCATGGCATAAGACATGGATGCAAAACATGAGTATGATGACATGATAAAATATCATACATGTTCACAAATATAGAAAGCACGTAAAAGAATGGGATAGCAAGAAGTGGGGATGGGGAAATTATTACAACAATTTGAATCATTACATATCTGAATAAGGGATGAGAGGAAAGAAAATATTATAACAAAATAAAAATCCCACAACTCTCTCAAACTAAAAAAGAAAACAAAAGCGTCACGTGCATTGGAGACCACCGAAAATTGTTCCGCTTGACGTAAGAAGACTGTTCTGTTATATCTGGGGAAGCTTATTTTGCGGGAATATTATTCATCCTGGGACACTATTTACCACTGATAGTACTATTCACCACAACAATTACTATTCACCCTTCTTGGTCGTTATTCGTCTTACCAGACATTTTTCGTCCACAGTTACTATTCATCGCCGGAGGCACTATTCATCGTCGGGGTTATTATTCATCTCCGGAGGTTACTATTCACCGTCGATCACTATTCACCCAGTGGGGTCACATCTTTAAGAAATTAGGTGGTTCGACCGACCATTTAAAGCGATAAAATTACTACAATTTATATATAAATAATAAATTACAACATTTTATTTAAAGCAATAAATTACGACGATTTATATAAAACAGTAAATTATAGCATATATGTGGGTGGTGCAGCCTTCCCGTTAAAGTAATAAAACAATTATAAAAAGATATAAAGGAAGTATTATTTTGCAAAAATTTACCTTTCAGGGAAATGATGAATTTTTTGATTTACAAACTTTCTTTTGATTACTCTCAAATTGTGGAGTATGTTGTTAAAATCTCAGTAAGAAGTTCAAGTTTTAGCTTTAGTGAAGTTTTGGGTGGTAACAAAATAAACTCTTTCTTTGATCCAAGTTTAGACCTCTCTCTAAAAAATTTTCACGACCTCTCATAGCCCTAATGGTCTTTTATATATAGGCCAAAAACCAAGACCATTTCATGTTTTGAAGGGTCAATTTTGAAAGGCCAAAACCTATTCATTTCTTGATTGGCCAATTGTGAATAGTCAAAACACATTCATTTGTTATAAAGGTCAATTGTGAATAGTCAAAACCCATTTATTTTGTTTGAAAGGCCAATTGTGAATAGTCAAAACCCATTTATTATTTTGAAAGGCCTATTGTTTCAAACTGCTAAATTTTTTGGACAAGAAAAAATGCAAAAAAAATATTTTTGAATAGGTCTAAACTAATTTGGCCAAAACGGGTTTAAAGTTGGGATTAAAGTTTAAATCTTATTTTTTTGCTTAGAAATTCATAAAATAGCACATTAAAATTTTCAACAGTGGGTGCTTAGAAGAAAGTGCCCAAGTCTTATGGCCGGTCAAAATGTACAAATAAATACACGAGTTAAGTGATTTATACTTAGGCATAAACTAAGACAATTTTCTAATGATTAGGTCAGGGCCAAGTTGAGATAAATGTTGATTCAATTAGATTATGTCACTTTTAGTGTCTAGCACAACTATAAATTCTCAAGTCAACTCTTATTATTTTGTATTCATGAATTATGACATAGGAGAAATTATAATTTTATACCTAAGTAGACATACTTTTAAACTTTTACAAAATAAACAATGGGTAATTAATAAATTGAAAAATATAATTTATTATATGATTGGGCTATCTTTGACATAAAATAAACTAAATTACAAAACTTCTAAAACAAAATACATTTATATTTCATTATAAATATAGTTTTTCTAATTTCATTGCATTTTTTTAAAAAATATATTCTACCGTAGTTTATTTATTTCTTATAAATAAATTTTATGCTATTATTTAATTTCAAAATTAATTTTTAATTATTTGTTTAAACCTGTGCATAGCATGGGTGTCATAGTTGTAAGCTTTTTTGATAAATCCCCTTTCTAAGAGTTTTATTCCATCCAACCCATATTCTTTTTAACTATTCTATTGGGTCCTATTTGAGGTAAGAAGACCAAAACACCTTCAATCTCTCCTACCCCATTAATGTTGATATTTAATATTGATTGTCATTATGTTTTGGTAGTTTCCATGATCATTCATATTCCCCGTATCTTCACTCTAAAAAAATACATTACCACTATTTAATATTGATATATATTAAAATTAAACATGGTTCTTTATTGATTGTTATTATGTTTTGGTGTTCCCATGCATCCAAATGTTGGTTGTACGTGATAAAGTGAATATTCACATCAGATGACGTTATGATAAAGGCGATATTATGGTTCACATCAGCATTGTATCAAATTACACAATCACAACCCTCAACTTTCATTTAAATATAAACATGACTGTACGTGATGATGTGAATGTTCACATTAGATGACGTGAATGTGAATGTTTACATCAGATGACGTTGTGATAAAGGTGATGTTAAGGTTCACATCAGATGAGAGAGAATGTTTACATTATTTTGAATATATTGTCAATTAAAAATATATTCACATCAGATGAGAAAGAATGTTCACATTATTTTTAATGTGTTGTCAATTAAATATATATTCACATTATATAATAATACAAAATAATAACATCAATGTTATTTAATTTGTGTATGAAATTTCCTATGCCTTGGTCCTTTCCCTTCTCTCTCTTCCCTCCAATATTAAATATCAATATTAAATATAAAGACATAAGAGTTTAAGAAAATAGTGTAAATCAAGAAAAATAACTTTATGAAATAAAAGTATAAATACATGGGACTAACTGGGTTAAAAATTTCCTTCATGGACTTCTTGGGTTAGAATATTTCTAAATGAGATCTATCAATAAAAATCACATTATAGTTTATAAAATAATTTTAAAAAATTACACCGGTACTATGAAGATCCATTAAGCAAAGGTGAGGGAGAGAGAAGAATAAACAAAGAGCCCAATGTGAGATGCCAAAACTAGAGTGTGAGAAAATCTAAAAATTATACTTTGTAGGTAAATACATTTTAGGAAAGATAAGATGATAAGGATCACTGGTAATTCATTGTTTTTCATTTTTATTTTGTTAGTCAATTTTTTGAATTAAACAAATTTTGCTAGATTGAGTTTCACAAAATATATATATATATATATATATTATTACTATTATATGGAAAAATAAAAAATGTAATTAGTAAATAATAATAATAACTATTGAGTTTTACATAGTTTATGATATCATCTAATATATGGCAAACTAAAACTATGAAACTCTTAGAAAATAATAATGTATTTATATTTTATCATAAGTGTAGTTTTTATTCCTAAAAATAAAAATTAAAAAGTGCAATTTTATAATTTGTCATAATTTTAGTTTAATTTTAGTAATTACATTATGATTCATATTAGGGAAAATTGGTCTAGGGTCCCTCTCCAACTTTTCATAATGGAAGAGATCCACAAAATTATTTTTTGATGTCTAAAGTCCCTTCCATCTATCACAGAGAAATTCAGCCCCCTTCCCCTTCTTCAATCACGTGTGAAGCTTGTTGAAGAAGAAACAAGAGTCTCAGTGGGGGCTAGAGTAGAGACCGAGGAGTTGGAAGAGAGAAAAGGAGGTCTTGGAATCAAAGGAGAAGATCTCGATGAGCGAGGGTTGATCACGATGCTTGGCCTTTCCCACCTCCACGAGATGGGCGTTTCCGGCCGTCTGATCCACGAAGCATATGTCACGGTGCCCTGTCTTGACGAACTGTCCTCCATCCTTTTAGAGAGAGAGAGAGAGAGTTCCTGGAGTTGAAAATGGTGGTGTTGAAATATTATATCAATGTTCGGTATTATTTCTTGCCTTATGGTATTGTCCGGTGTCTTTTACCAAACTTCTGCCAATGCTCTGACGATCAGCAAAGTTGAATCCATCGCTTTTGGAAACTTTACCTGAGCGAGCTATCTAACTGCTTTAGATGCGGCGTCTTGGAATTGCATGACTTGCTTGAGAGTTGAATCGGAATGTGGATTCTATTCAAATGGTGCTAACCCAGTAAGTTTTTTTTTTGCTTAGTTTGCAAACCAGAGAAATTTGTGCAATCCAGAGAAATTTGCAAACCAGAGAAATATGGGCAAACTAGATGGCACAGTGTTTGATTCTAACCCAAGTGTTGAGATTTGTGTAGCTAATCAAATTGTTGTTCCAAGAACAAATGCCAGCAAATTTTAATGCTTGAAAATGCAGTTGATGTGTTTCTGCAGGCTAAGAAAATTGGGTTAAACCCTAGTATTTTTTCATGCAATTTCTTGCTTAAATGTTTGGCAGAAGCAAATAGAGTGGAATATCTTGCAAGTTTATTTGAAGAAATAAAGAAGTCTGGACCATTGCCTAATGTACGCACCTATACCATTATGATGAGCTTTTACTGCAAAGGAAGCTACTGGAATTCTAGAAGAAATGGAGGAGAGTTAGGAAAACCCAACTATTGTAACATACAACACGTACATTCATGGGCTTTGTAGAGTTGGATGTGTTGAATTTGCTTTGAACCTCATTTGAAAATTGAGGCAAAAAAAAAATCAGCCTGCCAAAAGTTACTATTATAATGCGGTTATTGATGGATTTTGCAAAAGAGGCGAAGAGGATGAAGCTTTGAAGGTTATGGGAGAAATGAAGAGTTGTGGAATTTCACCAGATGTGTGTAGTTATTGGACATCCAAAGTTAAAGTTACAGTGTTTAGTTGATATCTGGACCTGTATGATCCGCAATATTATTTCTTTGGGTTAGAAGGAATTTTCTCTGAGTTGATCACAAGTTGTTTCCACAAGTTGAAGAGGTGTTTCAAGACAGAGCGAAAAATTCCAGTACAACTGTTTCACTTTTTTATTTCAAATTTCAAATCTTTATAGCTTCTTCACTCAAACACGGAAAATTCAAATTTCTTTGGGTTCATTTTGACCAATTTTCTCTGGATTTTTCAAATTTCTCTGGTTTTTAACTGAATTTTCTCTGGGTTAAAACCAGAGAAATTCTTTGGTTTTTGAACTAAATTTTCTCTGGGTTGGTCCAGAGAAATTCTTCCCAGAATTTCTCTGGATCAATTTTCTCTGGGACTGAAATTTCTCTAGATTGATATTGAGGGACCTTAGACATCATGAAAATATTTGATGTCCTTTCTACTATAAAATCATAATATCAGGGACCTTAAAAAAAATACCCCTTCATATTATTGTTATTTAGAACATAAAACAAGCATTAATGGTAAGAAGAAGAAGAAAAAATCATAAGCAAAATTGTGATAAAAATAGTTAAAATTTAATTTTTAATTTTTTTTATTGTTTAATTTTAATTTTAAAATTAATTATTAATTCTTTATTTGAAAACCGTACATAGCATGAATATTACTCTGGTTATCAGAAATTTCAAAGAAAGTCACTGTAAATTACCTTAAAGTATATATTAAAGTTGTGTTGCGTAAAGCAAATTCTTCGAGAGAAACATGACCAATTTTTAGAATCTTCTCGTTAAAAAAGAAGGTATAATTTCAAATATGTATTATATGATATGATATAATGAGGTATTTATTATGATTTAAATGACATTGACATTTTTACAACGTATTTTAATTTGGTTGTATTAGATTATATAGTGTAAAAAATAAAAAAAAATAAATTTAAAAAAATTATTTAGTATAATTTCTTATTAAATAGAAATAACTTAAGTAAGTTTAAAAAAAATTCTTTATCTAGAGAGGAGTATTTTTAATTTCAACTTTCAAATTACAATAAACTTTACCAAAGAGGACTAATATGATATGATCGGTCTTCATAGGGAAAATGCTATAAAAATGAATGGTCTAAACTCAAGTTCAACAGGCAAAGGAGAGGAAATTCTGAGCAGCTTTGAAGCCTTATTCATTAATGATGAAGAAGGCAGATCTCATCAATGGAGTCTTCCTTGAAAATAAAAGAAAGGTCAGGCCAACAAATCAATTCCTCCTTCCCTTTCTTTTGTTTTCTTTCTTTTTATTTATTTATTTTTTTGTTTCCTGTTTTCCAGTTCTTTAATGTTCTAATGTAATGTGGAAATGATTCAAAACTTGAGAAACTTTTTGCCTTCACTCACAGTAACAAACTAAATCAAAGGAAAATAAGTGTTGGAAGGAAACAAAGTCAGTTTGAGAATGATTCTTTAATACTACATTCATACTTGTTTTTTGGACTACATCAACTTCATCCTCATGTTTGTTTACTGTATCCTCTGCCTATAAAGCTGTAGAGGATCATCTTGGCCCTAGAATCAGAACTTGTAGTCTGGTGTGGATCAAAAACATCCCTCCAAAGGTCCAGTTTTTTGGGTGGTTGGCTTGGAAGAATAGGGTGAACACTGCTATTTTTTGCATAGAATTGGTGTTCTTCAAAGTAGCTCTCCAAATCTGTGTGTGTTTTGTAAGGCTGATTGTGGATCTTTGAACCATGTCCTGCTGTGTTCTGCCCCTTTTCTTGGCAAGTATGGGCTGAGATGATGAACTGGTGGGGGGTGCAAGGAGCATTGCCAGGATCTGTGGGGGAGGTTCTTCAGTGGTGGGCTGGGGGAGCTGTAAAAATGAAGGAAAGATTGTTATGGAATGCTACCCCCTTGGCTGTGCTATGGTCCTTGTGGAAACTCAGGAATGAATGTTTGTTTAAGGCATCTTCTCCAATTCTGGCCAAGTTGTGTGAGTTTATTAAAATAAGGATTGCTTTATGGGTGAATCTGAACTTTAAAGAGTTTCATTTCACTATCAATGATTTTGTGTTCAACTTCAGTCACATCAGAACTTGTCTTGGTAGAAGGGGGTTGTTGAATGCGTAGCCTGGCTCATTTTGGCAGTGGTGTTGTCTTGGCTTTCTGCTGTGTTTGTTCTGTTGTTTTGCTTCTCTGTTTTTCTTTTCTTGTTTGTTGGTCACTCACCAACGTTGTGGTGTGTTAGCAGATGATTTGGCCAGCTTTGTGGTGCCAACCTAGTTGAGATCATGGAGTTGGCTTTGATGTTCTTTGCACTCACTTTCTTTATTGATGTTGTATCTTGTACTTTTCTTGATTCCATCGATAAAGTTTTTTTTTTGCTGTTACAAAAAAAAACATTCATACTTGTTTTTTGTATTTTTGTATTTTATTATTCTTCCCAATAAAGTCCATGATCGAGTTCATTGTAATCTCTGAATAATAAATTTGAGCCAAGAGCTGATGATGATTCACTACTAAACTAATATCATCTTTTTTTTCTTTCTTTTTTTTTTTGTTTTTTTTTTTTGTTTTTGGGTCCATTTATTGACAGAAAAAATGGGTTGACAAGAAGTCTGGTCATTCCTCCTTCATGTTGTATCCAAGAGCACTTTCAATTGTTTGGGGCAATGTAAATGACTATTGGACTTGGAAATGTTTCAAAGATATGAGGTCTGTGTGTGATACTATTAGATTTTACAGTACACCCATTTAGATATTTGTCCAATACGGATCCATCATATATGCAAATTCAATCTAATTCTTAAATTTATGGATATGGCCACTATCCATGAAAACTACTAGAAACTCAAATTCACTAACCTCAGTGCCAAACTAATGATGAACCCAACAATTCAAATCAATCTTCTCTCAACATGCTCGAATACTCCCCCCTCAATAGCAAGTTTTTAGGTTGGGTTTGAGTTCTACATTGGGATCGTATCTCCTTATTGAATTTACCCAATTTGTATGGTTCTTGTGCTTTATATTCAAAGTGATCAACTATCTTTAGTGTGTTTGAGTTTTCTAGAAACTCTCCGTTCAACAATATGATAGTGCAAATTCTACATACTATTAATTCATTAATAAATAATCCCTTTGCAATTTTGCAGTGATGATAATGTGGAAGTAGTGAAGTTAATTACCGTATGTTGGTTAGATGTGCAAGGGAAGTTTGAGATATCAGAGTTGTCCCCAGACGTTGATTATGAGATTGTATTTATAGTCAGGTTGGCTAAAGGTTGTTCTGGGTGGGAATTGCCCAATACACTCAAACTGTCACTCCCAAATGGACAAGTGCATGAACGCAACGTGTGCCTCTATGAGGAGCCCAAAGGGCAATGGCTGGAGCTCAACGTCGGCAACTTTCGGACTACCAAAGGTGACGAAGGAGAAGTGTCCTTCAATTTTACCAATCTTTATGGACACTGGAAATGTGGACTTCTTTTCAAAGGTGCCCTTATTAGGCCCCAAAAAATGTCTCCATGACACCCCCAATCTTCAAGCCTCCTCAATCCTATACTTAAAAGGAGGACTTGTGAATTTGGCAACGTTCTGTGCCGTTTGTTTCAATTTCAACTATTTATTTTTCTTGTCAAACTTTGTACCAGTAAAATAAAGGTTTGCATGCTCTGTTTGTTGTACCATAGTTTGTTTCAGCATCAATACTACTGAACTTTTTAAGCTGCATTTGCTTGGGTAAAAAATATTTTTTAATAGAAAATTTTTTCTAGAAAATGTTTCCGTAAAAAATGTTTTTCTTTGTTTGATGGTGGTAGTGAGACGAAGGTAGAGGTGAAGGTGGCGGCATGGTGATAGGGTGGCTGCAGCAGTGATGGTGGTGGAGGTGACACTAACAATGGTAGTAAGGTGACATATTGGTAAGATTTTAGTCCAAAAAATATTTTGACTTTTAATAGTGAAAAATATTTTATGTCCAAATATGTTTGTTTTTATTGACTATGAAAAAATTTTTTGTTCACTTTCGTTTTTTATTGTACAAAACGCTAGAAAATGCATAAAGTATTTTTCTGCCCAAACAAACGAAGTATTCATTTCATCAATCAGTCTTTGAGGCATACATATCTCAGTACAATTTTTACACGTCTTGATACATTTTTCATACATTTTCCATTTGATAAAGCTGAAATAAATTATTGATACTGCTGCTGTGAGGTACAAAGTGCAACACGAGTGTAAAACCAACATTAAAGCAAGTTCTTGCCAATGGTAAAAAAGGGGCCTTGAATGTGGGGGCTATTCTTAGGAAAGGTGATTTCACTATATTTCTGATTAGGAATAGGGGCTATCACAAGAATATATATATATTTTTTATTTGGGTGATAACTCTAAAAAGACAAATTATGTATAGTATGATGAAATGAAATGAAGTGGAAATGGAATAAGAGAGAATGGAATACAAGGTAGCATGGAATTTAATGTTTATTTTCATTCCATTATTTGATTCCCAACATAGAATGACATAGAAATAGGATCATAATTCTCATTCTCATATTTGATTATGCCTATTAAACTAATGGAATGAAATAAATTATTATTATTATTATTATTATTATTATTATTATTATTATTATTATTCTTTTTTAACAACCTAATAACAAATAAGTTAAAAATTCATATAAATTATGAAAGTGTTGATAGTTGTGAAAGTGATGGTGTGAGTTGTGGTAGAGGTAGCGGTGGCAGCAGTGGTAGTAGAATGGTAGTGGTGGTAGGTCATTGTGGAATTAGTGGTGGTGATAAGGTGGTGTTGTGGTAGTTGTAGTTGTGATAGTAGTGGTTATGGCGGCAGGCAGCGGTAGTAGAGTGGTGGTTCTCGCAATGGTGGTGATAGTGGTTGTGGTTTTTGTGAATGTGGTAATAGTGGTGATAAAGTAGTGGTTGTGGTGGTAGAGGCAGTAGTTGTGGTAAGAGGGGTGGTAATAGGATAGTGGTTCAAACGATTGTGGTGGTGGTGGTTTTGTGGTTGTGGAGGTGGTGGTAATGGTTGTGGCAGTGGCGACAGCGGTAGTAAGGTGGTGGTGGTATATAGTGGTTGTGGAAGTGATAGTAGTGGTGGTGGCAATGGTGATGGTGGTGGTGGTGTGGTTGAGGTGGCGGTAACTGTAATTGTGACGACCGCAGTAGTACTGGTGGTGATGGGGTGGTGGAATGGGTGATAGCATAAGGGAATGGTGAGTGTAGATAAATGATAATATTTTATGGTGATTCATGATGGAATAGAATGGCTATTTCTTCGGTTGTAGGAAAGAATAGGCATTCTCATATTTTGTTGGAATAGTCATTTCATTGAATTGACTATTCCTACTTAGATAAAGCGTATCAAACTTTGGAAAGGAATATCAAGTTAGAATGAACAATCTATTTCAACATGTTTCCCATTCTATCGTACCAAACGTGCTCAACTCCAACTCTGAAACCGTCATGTGTTCAAAAACTATTTTTATATTAAAATTCACAATGGTGTCTCCGTTTGTCTGGACCTAAAATAGTTTAGGGACAAGCTTGTGAACTGGACAATGTTGTGCGGGCTTGTGAGATTCACCACAAATCTTATTTCCATAATTTGAATCGTTTATTTTATAAATCACAGTATAAGATCCATGGTACAAAGTTAAAAAGTTCCTAAGTCAAAAGTGAAATCCCTTGATAGATTCAACAATTATGGATCTACTACGCAATTTGTCAAAGGCTTGATGGCCAATTCAACCAATTGACAAATCCATCAACCAAATGATCAAAAGCCATAGCTAGATCAAACCAAATCGAGCATGTAAACAACTAATTCAAAAACAACTAAGAGAGTGGTGTGATTTTAACGTGGTAAATTTCAATTTGAGAACCTCCTGTTGAGATGAAAAATTACAGACTCAATGCCTGAAAATCAAATCACTAATTCAAAGGAGCAATTACTAGAGTTTCTTACAATCCTTGGTGAATCCACACTTGGACATAAGTGGCTCTTGCCAAATCCACAATCATTGCTCTCCCTAAATCAATCTTCAAGGTGCCGAATCCACATTCATTGCTCTCCCCGCCTTCAGAATCTACGAAAGGACTTTAGAAATGCCTTTTGGAATCCATTGGACTTCTCCATAGATGAAAAAAGATGAAATGGAATATTGAATATGATTAATCAATGCTCAAGGACTCATAGATCTCAAAATTCTGCATCAAGTAATGTGTAATACTCTCACTGGATAAATTCGGAAGAAGTTTCACACTGCTAAAGAGAGCAACGATCTGGAAATGATGAAAATTCAGACTTTTTAAACTAACTTTGCAACCTAGACCACTAGAGCCATCACTTCACTGCTCAAGCGGTGAGTGGACATTCTCTATACTCTGACAGTAGAGTCTGAAACCTAGAGACAGTGATTTCACCGCGAGACCACTCCACTGCTTAAGCTGTGAAGTCTGGATTTTTGTCTGTTTGATTTGAACTAAGTGGGCTTGTCAACGATAGTTTGAATGCTCTGACTTACTTGCAACTTAAGACCATGAGAAGGATTCACACAAATATACAATTTACATGAATTATGTTACATGCACTTCAAACTAAAATACGAATACAATTGAAAAAGAGTCAAACGAGATTGCCAAATTACTATTAATGAACTCTAGGGCCTAAGAAGAATCAATAACCTTGAAAAATAAGAAAGAAAAAAAACGTAAAGTAGAAAAATAGAAGTTAAAAGAATGGATGAGGATAGTATAACAATTTTATTTATTTTTTTAAAAAAAGCTTCAAAATAGACCTCTGGTGATTAAGAAGGCTATGTTGAGTCAGATCTAAATCTCTGATTTCTAACATCAACTCAGAGCCATCAAAAAACCAACCACAAAGAATTGGAGCTACCTTCCAAGCAACATTGACACCTAATGGTGGTTCTAAGCATTGATGATTGCCGAACCCAACAATTCCAGCTTCTAAACCTATAGGAAGGGGAAAAAATACAGCTTTGTTTCACTTGCAGGATACATATAAGACAGATTTAAAGATTTTTCACCACATTTATATAACTTCAAGGGATAGGTGATTACCTGGGCAGATTGTGGATTACCTTACAAACATCCAAAGCTCTTCCAAATGTGCAAACTGTTGGAACTGTGAGACACCAGAAATCAATCACACACAATAACACAAGAATATTTACGTGGTTCGGCAATTGCCTACGTCCACGGAGAGTTATCCACTATAGAATTTTTCCGGAGGGAGATTACAACTCACACCTCACAAACACTCTTTATAGCACTCTCACACTTCTCACACTCTCTATATCTCTGTGTGTTCTGCTCAACCTCTCCTCCTCACCTCAATTTATACACAATTGAGGAAACATTTAGTGGGGAGGTGGCCACCGCCACCCACATTAATGGGGAGGTGCCACCCCCATTTACCATCCCCACTTCTCTTCAAGTGGGTTCTCCATTTGGGCAGTGGAGAAATGGTGCTGCACTAACAATTCTCCCCCTCCACGCCCATATGGAGAATTGACTTCTCATTTGAAGTCCATCCTGGCAATGTCTTTGTAGATTTTGAGTTTGTTTCTCGAGACCACCTTTGTCAGTATGTCAGTTGGATTCTTATCTGTATGCATCTTGATCAGTTCCAATAACTACTTTTCCATCACTTCGTGTATCCAATGATACCGAATATCAATGTGCTTTGTGCGAGAATGGTACATCGAATTCTTGCTCAGGTCTATGGCACTCTAGCTATCACAATGTACCGTGAACTTTTCTTGCTTTAATCCTAACTCTTGGAGAAACTGCAGCAACCACAACATCTTTTTTCCAGCTTCTGCTGCGGCAATATACTCTGCCTCGGTTGTGGATAAAGCAACACACTTCTGCAACTTGGACTGCCAAGACATAGCTCCCTCTGCAAAAGTGAACAGAAATCCTGATGTAGATTTTTTACCATCAAGATCTCCCCCCATATTGGAATCCGTATAGCCTTCCAAGACTGGTTTAGTATCTCTAAAGCATAAACACATTTTTGCTGTACCCTTGAGGTACCTTAGAATCCACTTGACTGCTTCCCAATGCTCTTTTCCTGGATTGGAAAGGAATCTGCTTACTACTCCAACAGCATGAACAATATCTGGTCGGGTGGACACCATTGCATACATTAAACTCCCTACGGCGGATGAGTAGGGAATAGCCTCCATCTCTTCTCTTTCTTTAGTAGAGGAGGGACAAGAACTCTTACTCAGCTTGAAATGATTAGCTAGCGGAGTATTGACTGGCTTGGAATCTTTCATGTTGGATTTTGCAATCACCCGTTCAACGTACTTCTCTTGTGACACCATAATTTCTTGGCTTTCCTGTCACGCACAATTTGCATGCCCAACATTTGCTGTGCAAGGCCTAGGTCCTTCATGTCAAAGGACTGTGATAACTCTTTTTTCAGTGATCTGATTGCTGTGGCATCCTGCCCAACAATCAACAGGTCATCAACATAGAGCAGGAGTATAATGAAGTTTCCATCGGGAAATTTCCTAACATAGACACACTGATCTGCAGCAGTTCTCTTGTCCTCATGACCCACCATGAATGAGTCAAACTTCTCGTACCACTATCTAGGCGCTTGTTTGAGGTCGTAAAGACTCTTCTTCAACCTGCAGACTAAGTTTTCTTTCCCTTCTACTTCAAAACCTTCTGGCTGCTCCATGTAAATTTCTTCCTTCAGATCACCATGGAGAAATGTCGTCTTCACATCCATCTGTTCAAGTTCCTAATTCAAATTGGCCGCTAGTCCCAAAACTACTTGAATGAATGTCATTTTCATAACTGGCGAGAAGATTTCATCAAAATCAATACCTTTCTTCTGCTTGAAACCTTGGACAACCAATCGAGCCTTATACTTGACTAGCTTTCCACTACCGTCCTTCTTCAACTTGAACACCCATTTGTTCTACAATGCTTTTCAACCCTGGGAAAGTTTTACCAAATCATAAGTCTAATTCTTCTGCAATGACTACATCTCTTCTTGCATAGCTAGATGCCAGCAACTCTTCTCCTTATGATTCTGAGCTTCTTGAAAACTTTCTGGCTCCCCCTCATCAATAAGCAAAATATAATCAGAAGTAGGGTATTTTGACGACGGCTTAGACTCTCTTGTTGATCTTCGCAACTGTGGACCAATAGTCTCTGGCGGAGGGGGTTGTGGCTCCCCCTGCTTAACACCCTCTTCTTTTGGATCTTCTTTTTCTAGCAATCCATCCTGTAACTCTACATCATTGGCTGCATGTTGCGGTAGCTCTTCTTCATTAGTGGCATGCTGTGATGGTGCAGGATTGGGAACAATTTCTAAAACATCATTAACTTTGGGTTTGGCTGGTTGCCCAAAGTCTTCTAAGGCCTGGCCTTCTTGAAATACGACATCTCGGCTTCGAATGACGTTTTTGTTTTTCGGATCCCATAATCTGTATCTAAATTCTTTATCTCCATAGCCAATAAAGATGCATGGAGTAGTGTAGACGCGCCTGAACGTCCCGGGAAAATCCCGTTTTGTTCATTGGGCTCACTACAGTTCGGACTCAATGTCACGGTTTTGAATCTAATCTCACAAAGTGCAATGCAAGATCGATAAATCACCAAAGAGTCCAAATCTGGCAAATCGTTTTAAAAAATTGATTTTTAGAAAGAAGTGCCAAACACAGACTGCTTTGCCAGATACAGAGTCACCACCTAAATATTTTAGTTTTGGAAAATTTAGGGAACCCTGACTCGTGCCTAAGGCCACATGTCCGTCATCACCAAAGTTGCCTCTCGGGAACTTGGGTATGAGAGGGGAAGGTCATGCAATGAGCACCCCTACTCGCCTGATCAAAGATCAGCCTTTACTAACATGATATGTTGTTTTTGAAAACACATGCGCTCTTATTCCGGTTATTAGCCTAGAATTACTATGTTATGCGCACGGCAACAAATATAAACTGGATCGCCTATGTTGGAACAAAACAGCTCATGTTTGTTTTTGAAAGCAGTTTGCTACTCGCAAGTAGGCTAAAATGTGGATTTTGCCACCCTCAAGTGGGCTTAGAAAACATGGTGATTTGCTACTCTCAAGTGGGCTTAAAACTCGCAATCAATGCATTGTTCCAATTCAAGTAATCCAATCTTCACCCATAGGCATTCAGGCAGTTATATCACATAAGCAGTTAGTCTCATGGTAAGCATGCTATCATGGCAGTCACTCACACACATGCAAGGATGCTAAAGCATAAACACTTACCGAGTACTCCGAGCCAAAACAAAAGCTATGTTAGAAATCAATGCATGATCCTAGCTATGTCGAGAATGCCTAATGCAACACATACAAAATACAACTAAGATAGGCTCGACTATTCTAAAATGTCATGTGAATTGCAATTTGATACATGTATTCAAACAGGAATTGAAATACAATGCGGTTAGTATGATGCGCCGAGCCCGATGCATGCAAGACAGATGAATAGATGCAAACATGCGAGCATAAGGATGTTAATCGAAACATGCCCTAAAACTAACCATTGTAAGCTGGTAAATAAAAGGGAGAAAGAAGTGGGGGTTGGAAGACATGCATCACACACACGCACACTTATTTACAACATTGCCCTCTCGGAGGAGGGTCCGAATGAATAATACAGAACCAACTAGCTAATCTAAATTAATCTAATTAAACTAGTTATTACACAACAGAATGAATAACAAACTACAGCTAATTATTACACAACTCTAACTAATTAACAAATTAGCTAAGTTAGTAATTAAATAAGCATATAAACTATATGATATAGGCTGCCTCAGCTCTGCTTTGGATGACAAAGGATGCATGCATGCTCGAGTCGCCTTGTTCGGAAATCCCTCGCGACGTCCCGATTTGCCTCTGTTTGCAATTGATCTCAGAAACTTGCACCAAGCTCTAGAGAGATGAAACTCCATCTTGGGAATCTATAGGGATACTGCCAACTAGATATTGGCCTTGGAGACCACCTGCCAACAACTTTTTATGGTAAAAACCAGAAAAAGTGGTCGGCCAACCACTTTATCTGGTCGGTCGACCAGTTTTTGCTACTGGTTTTTGGTTTTCTGCAACAGAGGGCAAGAAAGGGGCATGGCAAAGTATTTGCAACACATGTATACGCGACCACTCTCCTTATCATTACATAAGCTCAAGGGAGTGTAGGCCTCGACCCTCAGGCCACCAATCACGCATCTCGATGCATGATAGCTGAGGGGCCGAATTGCACAACTTAATATGAAATGAATGCACATATGAACACGTAAAGCCTTAAACTCCATCATGTATAGTCAAGAGTGTCGGCGACTGGGAATTGAGGTACGTTTCATCACTTCGAGTATGAAACGCCCCTCGTTTCCCGTGTTTGGGCTAACTCCTATCCCAAACACAATGCAACAAACATGGCATGCACAATGCAACTTCAAGTATGCAACCTAATGCGATACGATTTAGACATGCAAACATGCAAGGGATGGACATGCAAACATACGGCTAGCATACACAATGCTCATGACACTTGCCTACACAATACATATGGCAACTAACATACACAATGCAATGAATATGGCATGCATAAATGTAATGTTTGATCATGCAACCACATGGCATACTCAAAGCTATGGACTACATGGCATACTCAATGCACAATGGACTTATACCAAAATGGATAGGCCTCGGCCATGTCCAAATCAGCGGCCGATGGTGATAAAACCAAGGCACTAAAACATATACAAGTATGCACAATGCAAGGGCCCAAACCTAAGGCACAAGACACAACTTTCCAAAAGCATTGAAAGTATGCAACATGGAGTACAATGGCATATGTTCCAGCACTGAAATGGCATGTAAGATGACTTAGAATCATGCAAAACAACTCATGTAATGCATGTTCAAAGGCTCAAGCATCCAAAAGCTAGTGAAGCATATTACACTAGAGGCATGCAAGGCGAGCATCATTTGACCAAGGGGCCTCAAAACAGAGCTAAGAAAGCCCAAAATATGAACAAAATCATGTTGGAGCATGGCCAAAATATACTAGAATGGTGAGCCAAAACATCATGCATTCAAAGCTAGTGAACAAGATTTACACTACAAGCATATGAAGCATGCAGGAGGCTATTAAACCAGCCATAAACAGAGCCATGACATGCCAAATGATGACCAAAAACCCACTGAAATGAAGCTAATACATGCTAGATTGGCATGCTACTTTGATGAGCCACAAATGGGATTACACTACACATATGAGAAGCATGCCAAGGGTGACCAAACCAACCATGGACAGAGTCTAGGAAGGCCCTAAAAGTCACTAAAAAGTGCCTAAACCAAGCCTTGAAAGTATGAAGATGTATGCTCCTTTGATGGGCCAAAAATGCAAGCAAACAAAACAAGAAGAAAGGGGATCACCCCCCTCTGATTTGAGGCCTCAAAACCACATGCCTACCACTGAAAATCCAATGGATTTTAGTGGCTAAAAGGCCAAGCAAAGACCGACCCAAAGGCCTTAAGGCATGGCACAAAACAAGACTAAACAAGGCATGCAAGAGGGTAGAAGACCCTCAACACCCAAGAGGCCTTAAACAAACATCACAAGCACCTTAAAAAAAGACTTTTTTCAGTTGGAAGCTAAGCTCAAATAAGCATGCAAATGGGACCAAGAGAGCAACCAAAACAAAGCTTAAAAGGGAGAAAAGAGGTTACCCTTAAAGCACTGCGACAACAGCTTCTTTCTTAGCCAAAAAACCAGCCTTTTAACCCCCAAATATGTCCTCCAAGAACCTCAACTCAATGATGGGGGTGTGTGGTTAAGAGTTGTGGTGCAAAAGTGAGGAACAACCCACTTTTTAGGCCTCAAATATAGAGATAAAGAGGGAGATATATGCTTGTGCCTTAGGAAATTTTCTGAACCTCAATCATGGAGAGGGAGAGCCTCTCTTATAGAAAAACCATGGTTCAAGCTTCTTGGAGAAGCTAAAACTTGGATGCAATCCCTCCATACACGTGTATGGAGGATACAGTATGTGCCCTCCAACTGGCATAGCTGGCATCCATACAGTCTGCCAAAACAGGAGGAAAGTTGCTGACCAGAAAAGGTGGTCGGCCTGCTACTTTTAGTGGTCGGCCGACCACCCAAAGTGGTTTCCCAAAAAAAAAAGTGGTCGTCCAGGGTGATTGGTGGTCTCCACATTGAAAGCAAGCCAATGGTGGGGTGGGAAACCAGAAAATGTGGCCCAAAGACCAAGAAAACCAGTTTCTCGAC
>NW_021028368.1:356563-413095 GCF_004153795.1 Camellia sinensis | reverse complement strand
GATTGTAACTTAGGTATTAAAAATTTTAAATAAATTATTTACACAATTCTAAAATTCGTGCAATTGAACAGAATACTCAATAGGGATGTTTAGGTCACTTTTCAGAAAGAATTTCAGAAAAAGAAGGTGTAAATAATCCTGTAAAATCACAGCAATTTTTTTTTTTTACACAGATTCGTCACATTTCCTTACATTAATTCGATGCTTAAATTTATAGATCAAATCCATAATCTAAAAATTTATCATGAAACTAGACTTCTCAAATTTCATCTTTTAGTTAGAAATTACTAGATTTGGCTTAGTATAGAATTTTAAATAAATTTTCAAATACATAGCAAAATCTGTCTCATAGTTTCAGATTTAGTTAAAATTTTGTATAAATTCGTAGAAAGCTCAAAAATTGTTGCCAAAATTCCTGGATGAACTAGACATCATTATCAGCAACTTTGTAGAAGAAATCATCTCGAAAGTTTGAGTATAAAGTTGTCTAAAAATTCGGCCAAACATGCTGGCAGATTCAAAACAGATTATTCTCAACATAGTTTCAGATTTAGTAAAAATATTTGTATCAATTCGTAGAAAGCTCAAAAATTGTTGCCAAAATTTTTGGATGAACTAGACATCATTATCAACAACTTTGTAGTAGAAATCATCTCGAAATTTTGAGTATAAAATTGTCTAAAAATTCGGGTAAACATGCTGGCAGATTTAAAACAGATTATTCTCAACACAGTTTCAGATTTAGTAAAAATATTTGTATAAATTCGTAGAAAGCTCAAAAATTGTTTCCAAAATTTCTGGATGAACTAGACATCATTATCAACAACTTTGTAGCAGAAATCATCTCGAACTTTTTAGTATAAAATTGTCTAAAAATTCGGGTAAACATGCTGGCAGATTCAAAACAGATTATTCTCAACACAGTTTAGACAATTTATCATATATAATCTGAAATTTTCAAATATATAAAAAAATAAGAGAATTGAGAGGGTTTTCTTACTTAATAGTAGAATTCAAATGGGTGATGAAGTGGTAGAAAAATTTTGCTTCCTTAACCTTTCCCTCTTCTTTTCCTTCTACTGAATCTCTCCTCAACCGTATATACTCCTTCTTTTGTTTGTATGTGTCCATGAACTAAGTCTACCTATGATATATATAGGTAGATCTCTCTCTCTCTCTCTCTCTCTCTCTCTCTCTCTCTTCATGATGTTATTCCCTACCATAAACTTCACTCTACCCAAAAGCCATCATTTGGTGGAATTCACCAAGCCAACATGCAAGTTAGCATGTGGCATACCCTCGCCACCAAATCTGATTCTCCTGTATATATATATATATATATTTAAATAATAATTTATAACAATAATTATTGAACATCAATACCTTATTATTCTGAATAAGGTCTTTGTTAGTGATAGAATTTGGTTAATTTAAAACTATTTTTTTTTTTCACTATTCTATATTTTAGGTAGGTTCTGAATAACATTAATTAATTAATTAATTAATTTATTTTCTTTTAAGAATAATTTAAATATGGGTTTTCACACCAAATTACTTCCAACCAACCAAAAATGAATAACTGTAAATGTATATATTCCATACAAACCAACTATTGTCCAAACCAAAATTATATTTCCACACAAAATAGAGAAGCATACAAAAATCCAACCCTCCATATACAAAAAAAATATATATATATATACTTAGTACCATGTGAAATGGCCATTTGGCGTGGTACAAATTATTATCGTAATCTATACCACAACAAAATGTGATCTATATGCCACGCCAGTAACTATCAGTTGGATTACAAAAGTTATCTGTATTAGTAATACTAATCTATAGAAAAGGAGAAGACGATATAGTTAGCAGAATTATACAAAAGTGTCAAGTGTCCTCCGTGCACAAAAATTGGTTATCCACAAGTCCACACCAAAAGCCATCTACAAAAAATTTTAAAAACATTGTACCCATTACAAAATATCAATTGCTTCAAACATAGGAAAAATGTTATAATAACATGCATTTAAGGTAGAACAATCTATAAAAGTTTTTTTCAAAATACAATCATATGTATGTATGATGAAAGATTTATTCCAAACATGATTTCAATTAACAAAAAATACAATTTTAAGGAGCATACCCCTTCATAAAATAAATGTTTATTGGTAGAATATTTTGCTTGTAAATTTATTTTAAAACTTCTTCATTCCCATTTTCTTAGTCCAAGTAAAATAAATGAGTAATCTACGGGGTTATCTCCATAACCATATCATGCTTTCTTAATATGTTTACCACCCAAATGATCACCGTATATGACGAAACAATGACACCATTTATAATCAAAATGTTGAACATTTATTGGATGTCAAACTTTCTATTTTTCGAACAAATTTAAGGCATTTCCGGCTCTAACTTCAAACCTACATGTGCTAATTGCATTTCATCTGTTGTCACAGGTCATATTTGTCATGGGGAAGCTGGTTGTGACATTCGTATAGTGGTTCGTGGGCCGTTTCGCATTTTCGCCCACCTAACACCCTTTTTCAGTTAAGTTTAAGGCGTTTTCAACTCTAACTCCCAACCTACACGTGCTAATTACATTCCGTCTGTTGTCACAGGTCGTATTTGTCATAGAGAGGCTGGCAATGACACCCGCACGGTGGTTTGGAAGCTGTTTCGCATTTTCGCCCCCTTAACACCCCTTTTCAGTTAAGTTTATGGTGTTTTCGGCACTAACTCCCAAACTACACGTACTAATTACAATTTGTCTATTTTCACACGTTCTATTTTCCATGGGAAAGCTGGTTGTGACATCCGTACGGTGGTTCGGCGGTTTTGCACTTTCGCCCCCTTAACGCCCTTTTTTAGTTAAGTTTATGGCGTTTTCGGCTCTAACTCCCAACCTACACGTGCTAATTACATTCTGTCTGCTATCACAGGTCCTGTTTGTTGTGACGAATCTAGTTGTGACATCCGTACGGTGGTTCGGGGCTGTTTTGTATTTTCGCCCCCTTAACGCCCTTTTTCGGTTAAGTTTATGGCATTTTGGCTTTAACTACCAACCTACACGTGCTAATTACATTCCGTCTGTTGTCACAGGTCTTATTTTCCATGATGAAGCTGGTTGTCACATCTATATGGTGGTTCACGAATTGTTTTGCTTTTTCGCGCCCTTAACGCCCTTTTCCGATTAAGTTATGGCATTTTTTACTCTAACTCCCAACCTACTCGTGCTAATTACATTCTATCTATTGTCACGGGTCCTATTTTTCGTGAGGAAGCTGGTTGTGACATCCGTACGGTTGTTCGGGAGCTGTTTTGCATTTTCGCCCTCTCAACGCTCTTTTTCAGTTAAGTTTATGAATTTTTTTACTATAACTCCCAACCTACACGTGCAAATTACATTATGTCTATTGTCACAGGTCCTATTTGTCATGAAAAAGCTGTTTGTGACATCCATACGGTGGTTTGGAGGCTGTTTTGCATGTTCGTCTCCTTAACGCCCTTTTTCGATAAAGTTTATGATGTTTTTTGCTCTAACTCCCAGCCTACACGTGCTAATTGCATTCTGTCTATTGTCAAGGGTCCTATTTTCCATAGGGAAGCTAGTTATGACATCCGTACAGTGGTTCGGGGGTTGTTTAGCATTTTCGCGCCCTTAACGCCCTTTTTCAATTAAGTTTATGGCGTTTTTTTACTCTAACTCCCAACCTTCACGTGCTAATTAAATTATGTCTATTTTCATAAATCCTATTTGTCGTTATGAAGCTGGTTGTGACATCTGTATGGTGGTTTGGGGCTGTTTCGCATTTTCGCCCCTTAAAGCTCTTTTTCGGTTAAGTTTATGGCGTTTTCGACTCTAACTCCCAACCTACACGTGCTAATTACATTCCGTCTATTGTCACAAGCCCTATTTTTCATGAAGAAACTGGTTGTGACATCCGTATGGTGGTTCGGGACTGTTTTACATTTTCGCCCCCTTAACGCCATTTTTCAGTTAAGTTTATGGCATTTTCGACTTTAACTCCCAACCTACACGTGCTAATTACATTCCGTCTGTTGTCACATGTCCTATTTTTCATGACAAAGCTAGTTGTGACATCCATATGGTGGTTCGGGGGCTGTTTTCCATTTTCATCCCCTTAACGATTAAGTTTATAGCGTTTTCGGCTCTAACTCCCAACCTACACGTGCCAATTACATTCCGTCTATGTAAACTAATGAAAGAGAAAGGAAAAAGAGGGGGAAATGTATCTCAAGCCAAAGCCAGCCACAGCAGCCAAGCTACGTACCAGCTGCAGCAAGACCAGGCCAAGTCCACAAAAGCAAGGCTGCAGTACAAGTCGCAGCTAGAGGAACTAAAGTCTGAACCGATAGGGCTGCAGCTTTAGCCATGCTCATGTGTTATAATGAGAACTAGCATAACTGTTTCAATTAGTTAGGCTGTTAGAATTAAACCATGGTTAGATTAGTTTGTTATGGTTAGATTACTTTGTTATGATTAAATTCAATATAAAAGTACTAAATCTCTGTAATCAATTCATCAATCAATACATTCAAGATTTCTTTTAAGTGGAAGCATGCCCAAAATAAATAGTGCACGCATACACACATAAAAGAGACCCCAATATTTAATGTGGTTTGGCCCACACCGGCCAACATCCACGAGCGAGAAAGATAAATCTAGTATAAATAATAGAAAGTATAATGGTGAGATCCAAAAAAAAAAAAAAACCAACAACAACAACAACAACAAAACTGTAGTTCCTTACATAAAGATAATTAAGTCCTTGACACCCAAACCCAATAGGGTTCCCACTCATTGGAATTTTTACATCTCACTTCCGTAACATCTATCTATCACACCCCCCCTAGCAGCTCTCTCCACTCCTTAAGGCAACATACATGTCCTAAATATATTTTTTTTACACCTATAACTGTTGCTGGTGTTGCATAGTTGGTTTTTTTTCTACACCCATAGTTGTTGCTGCCTTGGCTTCCCATTTCACATAGCTATTTGTATGTATACAAATTTACTAACACATACAAACTATAATACATAGAAGATAAAATTCAGAGGCCTCTTGAAATGAATGACCAATTTGTTGGGTTTACAAATATGACAATCTAAAAGGGGTTCCAAAAAAAGAGTATTTCACAAGTAACACTACAAAAGATTCAAACAAAAAAGTGAATCAAAGAATACACTCATGAGCAAGAAATCTAAGAAATAAATTGTTTGTGAAAACATGGCAATATGTTAAGCAATACAAAACAAAGTATTAAAACACGTTGGATCACTTATAAATCACTAAAACAAAGAACATATCACATGCATAAAAATAAAAATAAAAAGGTTGCAAATTTAATTCAGCCTTGAACACTCGAGATGTAAGCTTTACAAAATCCTTGCTTAATTCTTAAGCCTCAAGATACATTACAACTACCTTGCTTTGAAAGCACTAAGAAAGCCTGCAAAACTCCGTTCACAATGATCTCTGCAGATCTGGGTTTCAGAAAAGGCGGAAACAGAGGAACAATCTAAATCAACGCGAAATTAAACCCTAAATCAATAATCAGAAAAGGGGGAAACAGAGGTGGGCGAGAGAGCACGAGAGATAGACAGAGAGAGACTATGAGCGAGAGAGCGAGAGACACACAGACAGACCGAGAGCTAGAGAGTGAGCAGAAGAGAGTGAAAGAGAGAACCTGTGATCTGCGTCTATGGCGATGGTGATTTCCGGCGGTAGCAGTAGCCGTGCCGACGTCCTCCGTACGATGGGCTGCGGTGAAGTGATTTCGTGTGAGGTTTGGTGGTGAGACAGTCTAGGCGTGAGAGAGTTCGAATATTGTTTTGTCTAACAGAAGAAGCGCAGGCAGCAATAAATTGTTTTCCTCCCTAAACTTTTAACATTTTAGCGACTAAATCAATGTTTTGTCGACAAATGAAATATATGTGCCTACTAATCTATTTTGTGGCTGAAGATAAATTAACAACGACTAACTTTTTAGTGGCCCAAAGTATTTTTGGCAACTAAAAATAATTTTGGATGGTAAAAGATTATATGTCACGACTAATGTTTTTTTTAGTCACCAAAACTTAAGCAATGCCGGCTAATTTTTTTGGTTTGCATAGAGTAATCATAAGAATATGCTTATTAGTTGGCAACTAAAATTTATTTTGTTGGCAAAAAATAATATATGACGACAAAAAAAAAAAATTAGTAGCCTAAAATATATACTTATGGTGACTAATACAATTTTTAGTCGCTAAAAGTGAAGTTTTTGCCGACTAAAACTAAATTTAGTTGCCAATAATTAATATTTCTTAACTAAAAAATTTTAATAACTATATCCTAAACCAACGCCAACTAATACATTTTCTAATTGCGAAAAGTGATACTTTTGGCGACTAAAATTTTAGTCGCCAAATTTGGTCGCCAAAAGTATAAATTCTTGTAGTGTATAATGTGACACTCCAATGTGGCGGGCAAATGAGTCATTACATATCCAAAATGACTAAATGGATCATAAGAAAAAATATAGGACTATATAAATTATAAGTCCAAAACACAGGACTTATTGGTCAATCTCCCTAAAAATAGAGATATTATGTAACTCAAACAAATAAAAAGATACATAAGTACACTTTTGTAATGCACCCCAAACAGCCCCTTAGTGTGAGTAAAAAATTTGTGTTTGTGACTATAGATGTTTGTTTTAATTGATTTGATAATTGTGAAGAAAAAAAAAAAAAGATAAAATGATTATAGTTTGATGTGATATTTTATGTTATTGACTATTTTGATAAATTTTGTCTTATATTGATATTTTAGCCCAACCCAAGTTGTCAAACACTTCAGTTTGATATATATATACACATATATATTATAAACAAATATGTTTTAATGAATGGATTATCGATATCTGATTAACTTAATTTTTTACAGATATATTCTTTTTAATATTCCATAAAATTTGAACGGTTTAAATTATCAAAATAAAGACCTAAAACAACTCTTACAAACCACACAATAATCACAGTTATGCATTAAGGATTTCAGTAACCCCAAATCTTAGACGATTTGGGTTAAATTGTCATATAAAGATACAAAATTTTGTAGAAAAGCTATATCAATAATCAATTGTTGAAATTCATTTTACTCATATATGTCACATTTTATCAATTTAATTTTCATCATATAAACACATTCTTGACAAATTATGGGTTGATAAGTTTTGCTTCATGAGAAATTATTTAATGCTCGTGAAACAAGTTTAGGTGGTATTCTAAGTGAGCAGTTATTATTCTAAATTATGGAATCCACTACTTTGGTATTACAGTTTTAGGAGACAAAATATTAAGTGTTAACCTGTAAATATAATAGAGCATTGTTCCAAGAGTATTGAATAATTTCTCCTTAGTTCAAAGTATTTTTCAAGCTATATACAGAAACATTATAAAATAAAATAAAAAAATTAAGTGTAATTTAGATTTGAATTTAATATAATGTGAGTTAAATAGAAAATAAATTTTAAATATTATTTTAAGTATTTATAGTGTAATTTAGCTTCTATTTCATCCACTTTCACTTCCCATTTCTTTTCCCTTTGCATATTTAAAATCCAAACACATCCTTAGTTTCCAGCTACATCACATCCTATTAAGAGTAGGATTTCTCAAATGTCCCTATAAAGCATGCTTTTAATTCAACAAAGTCGATTTTGAGTTGAAGCTTTTGAGCCCTCTTGTGCATTGCGTTGATTAATTCCCTCCACCCTAGGTGATGCCCTTGGGAATCTGGGTGTGATGCCTACATCCTAATTCTATGAGTATTTTTTTTTTTTTTTTGGTTTCTAGAACCACAAAACCACATATGCATTAGCCCGTATTCAACACTCAAATATCATAGTTCCTTAACCCTGGCACCCTAACTTGCGGAAGAATATAAAACCAGCAAAGGGCCATTCACAGGTACTGTTCACAGAAACCAGAACCACCCCAGGCCCAAAATCTTCTCCTTTCATTTACTCTTTTATTGACCTCTATATTTATAAAATAAAAATCAACTAAAATAGCCCAAAACCCAAATTTTCTGCTATACATCAAATTTGGGCTCACTATTTGTAGAAGAGTAATACTTGCAGTTGTCCTACATCAGCATGCATTGGACTTTCTCTAACAAAAGTTATTGTTCAATTTGAGTGGTTTTTTAAGATAGTTTTTGGAATCTATGCTGCTAGAACGATTTTCTTATATTTAATTAGAGGTCACTAGTAGTTTGGTAATTTCTAGATTGATCAGACATGGTTTCCAATATGAGTCCTTCGGTCATATTATGTATCAAGTTAGGTTATATGGCCATTTATAGGGGATATATATATATATATATATTTTTAAAATACACAAAACTCTATCAACACAACAAAGTCATGCAAATCAAGAAAACTGATAATTTGAAAAATGAGCCAAGTTCAACTCTTCTTTGTCTACAAAACCCACACTTCTTACATAGAACCACATTATCCATAAGCTTTTCACAACCTTTTCCCACCACAAAGCATACAATATTTTGAGTTTCCTAGCAATTTCCTACATCAATCCTAGATGCAAAACAAATGATACTAGCTAACCTTGCAATTTCTATTCTAGGTTTAACTACCATGTTGTCATCTCTAGAGGTATCTAAAATAGGCACAACTTGGTCCATTGCAGAAGGAAAAATATCCATGTCACTGATAAAAATAGTTGGACAAGGTTTAGGTTATGTTCAGTTGATACCCATGAGCTTGGCTACAGTTTCGATGAGTTATAAAAATAATAAACAAGAGAATGCCTATTTACAAGTTTATAACATAAAAAAAAAATAAAAAGTGAGGGCGGAAGGAAAAAAAAAAAAGCAATGCATAAACTGTGGATTTCCATATAAGTTATAACTATAACTACTTACTAAGAATATGTGTGCAAAGGTCATCCACGTACCACAAATTAGTGGTCTAACAACATACAAAATATAGTTCAATAACTAATTAGTGTTGTTGAATCGTGATATGTATCATGTATCATTATATCACTTTTACGTATCATGTATCGTATCGTACCGTGTATTTAGTGGAGATCTTCACTAAATACAGAATGGACTTAGTGAGCTAAGTGGGTTGAAAACCCAAATAAATAATAGCAGGAGTGATGCAAATATAAGGCTGAAAGGGAAAAAGAATTGGAATAAAAAGACCCATTGTCGGCAACAACCTGAGGGAAGGGGTTTTTTTGATCTTGTGAGGAGATATGGACATAAGGGTGCTTCAACAAGTAAACCAACTCCAAAACATGCCCTACTGAGAGCAACAACTGTTGAAGCCTCACTATCGACATCTATTGAGAATGGGAATGATGGAGAAACAAGAATCCTTAATGAAATTGAAGCAACAGTACAGTTGGGCAAAATGTTGGTGTAACAACCCCGATCCATAGTTAACGTTAATCCATGTTTAATTATACCTAAAAAGAAATTAAAGTGAAATTTTGCATCATAGATTGAATTGTATGTGTTTATATCTATTTAACGTAAAAAGATCTGTTCATATTTCCAATTCGAATTACGAATTGAAGATCTTATCGACATTCGATTCAGAAATTGATTTCATTTATGTATTAATTAGAATTTTTAGAATTTTATGATAGGTTTAATTGAAATTTGGTTCGGAACGATCAAATTAAAATAATTTAATGCCTACTTGATTAACTTGATCAACAAATAATTACACTTTTGCCCAAGCCTATATAAGGTTTCTTTATACATCTCAACTCTCTTTTCTTCACCATTTTTGGTTTTGTTGTTGATGTCAACCATGAGAGAGAGAGAGAGAAGGGGGAGAGATTGGAGTCAATTTGAGGCCAAGCTAACAATTATTAGAGGAATTAAAGGAAATTGGAGGGATTAAGCAAGAGAACACTAGTATTTGAGGAATTGAGGACTCTAGGTAAGGAATCAAACTCTTAGTTGTGTAATTGAGTTAGATTTTACAAGAATTCAAGTGAGAGAAATGGATTGACAAGAGAATTAAGTTAGAATTTGAGAATTGTAAGTCATTCCATACATGCATGCATATTTATAGCATTTTGAAGTTTGATTTCAAAGATTTTCTCCATGCAGGTTGTAATTCTAGCATAAGTTGAAGAATTCATAACATTTCTCATCAATGGACCACATTTGATCATGTTCTAAAAGACATGAACTCAAGTGAACACATACATGTCATGTTCATACCATATTTTTACATTTCAAGTTGAATTTTCATATGTTTGACATACTTTTGGGCCTTGATTTCATGAAATGATCTTCAAACCATGATATTTTACAAGTTCCTAGATGATGCATGTTGTAATTCTAGCATAAGTTGAAGAATTCATAACATTTCTCATCAATGGACCACATTTGATCATGTTCTAAAAGACATGAACTCAAGTGAACACATACATGTCATGTTCATACCATATTTTTACATTTCAAGTTGAATTTTCATAAGTTTGACATACTTTTGGGCCTTGATTTCATGAAATGATCTTCCAACCATGATATTTTACAAGTTCCTAGATGTTTTCCAGAATTTTAGCCCAAGAAAATGAGTTTTGAAGTGTGGAATTCGAGCTTGGAACTTGGGAGTGCAATCTGGAAATTCCAGATTTTGCACTTCCGCTCGAGCGTCGGATTTTACGCTCGAGCAGAGATTCTGTAATCCTGCACTTCCGCTCGAGCGACCAAAAATTCGCTCGAACGTGAAATGCAAGCTCCCAGAAGTTCATGTGTTTTGCAGATCGCTCGAGCGACACTAATCACATTCGAGCGAAGGTTTAAGTCTCACGCTCGAGCGGGGATCGAGCGTCCATCGAGCGTGAAAATCAAGCAACCAGTACTTTTTTCAAAGTTTGCAAACCGCTCGAGCGAGGGAAGTTGCGCTCGGGCGAACCCTCACATTTTGTATGTCCGCTCAAGTGAGAAAAGCCACGCTCGAGCGTAGATCCTATTTTTAGCAAGTTTTGAAAAATATTTTCAAGTACATTTTGCATCTTCATTCCACCCTAGGCATTCCTAGGCCAAGATTAGACGCCATAATGAGGATAAGAAGTAGAAACACACCAAGATAAGAAATAATTAATTATTTCTGGATGTGTAATTCTGTACGTGTTCGCTTTGTAACTGTGTAGGTCACACGCTACAAAATGTCTGAGTTGTGCATTCCGTCTGTTTGCCTTGAAGCCATCTGTTAATTGTGAGTAATAACTTTGCAAAACTATGTTTACTTATAAGTATTTTCTGACTGATATGATATAATCTGTTCTTTGAAATGCTATTTTATGAATTATGAATGAATGTCCATTTTTCTGAAATGTATTTGTGGCATCCTTAGTTCCGGTGGCCCTCGCCCGGGGGTAACAATATCGTGGCCAATATGCACGTGGCCCACGCCTAGGGGTAATAATACTGTGACTTATATTCACGTGACCCTTGCTCGGGGGTAACAATACCGAGGCCTATATTCACGTGGCCCTCGCCTAGGGGTAACAATACCATGGCTACTTGCGTGCAAGATATGGATCTTTATGGTTGTCGATACCGACTATACATGTGAATCTCAGGACCAAGTTGATATGATAACTAACGGATGTACCACGTATCATCTTATGCAAAATCCGAATATGAATATGAGTATGAACATGTATATGATCCTGTTTCTAATATGAACTCTGATTTCTAACTCTGTGATGGATATCATTCGTTAAAACCCTTTACCTTGTTATTATTCACTGGGCTCTCGCTCACTATTCCTATTATGTATGTAGGTGACCAGGCATGTGATCAGGGCCAGAGTTGATGGCCTAGAGTTTCATTTTGTCAACCACCCTTTGTGCCTCCCGTAGAGGTTCCGGACCAAGTCATGTGTAGTGGCTAAGTTTTGTGGATGTAAGACTTTACCTATTTGGTTTTACGAACAAGTTTTCTACTGTAACTGTCATGTAAACATTGTATTAAGCTTTGGTAGCATACGTATATGTTTATAAAGTTTAAAATTATTTTGTCCCATGTATGTCTACACAGCTCAATAGACGTTGTATTTTGTATAATTGCTTCCGCAGCCCCTTAATTATATCATATTCTATTTAGAGGCATTTGGTAATCCAAAGATTACTGGCTGGTTACGATACTGAACCTATAGGGGCGGGTTTGGGTCTTGACACTTGGGGGAGATAATGGGGCAACTGCATAGGATGTTTGTGGAGGTGGGGGTTCATTGGAGCCTTATAATGTTTCCTTATGAAGATACTGATTTGGAATATTAGAGGAATTGGAAGGCAAGAGAAGAGGGGAAAGATATGAAAATTGGTGAAGGACAGAAATGTCGATATAGTGTTGATTCAAGAAACAAAAAAACTGTTATTACAGACAAAGAAGTCAGAGAAATATGGGTGAGGATTAGAATGGAGTTCATGTCACTGGATTCTGAAGGTATAGCTGGAGGATTGTTATGCATATGAGACCCTAAGGTATTTCAACTTGGTGCTTGCTGCAGTAGTAGAAGGTTCATACTCTTATCAGGTACAATATTTGATTCTTTTGAGTGTGTTTTACTGAATATCTGTGCACCGAATGATGTGGGTGGTAGAAGAAAGCTTTAGGATAGTTTGCTTAATCTGAAACAAGGATTTCCTAAACCATGGTGTCTGTGTGGGGATTTTAATCAAATTAGACATATTGGTGAGAGGAAAAGCTACTCCAGAAGAGAGAGGGGTATGCCTGAGCTTAATGAGTTCACTGAGAATAGTGAAGTACAAAACCTACCTTTATTAGGAAGAAAGTTTACATAGTGTAATTCCAAGGAATGAGAGAAATGGAGTAGGATAGATAAAATGTTAGTGGACCCAAGATGGCTGGAGGGTTTTTAACTAAAATTATGGGGATTACCTAGGCTCATTTCAGATCACAGTCCACTACTCTTGATGGAAGATGAAAGGGATTGGGGACCAAAGTTGTTCCGATTTCTAAATGCTTGGTGTCTACATCCAAATTTCTCCTCCTTTGTGGTTAAAGTTTGGAAGGAGTCAGAGACTAATGGTTGGGCTGGATTCATATTATAGAAAAAATTAAAGGATTTGAAACTAGTACTTCGGCAATGGAATAAGGAGATGTATGGGTCTGTGCCTAACAAATTGAAAGCAGTGGAGAAGCAAGTTCATAACCTTGGTCTTCAAGCAGAGAATAGAGAGCTGGACCAGCATGACAAAGCTAGAAGAAGAGCAGCTAGTGAAGAGGTATGGAGACTTCATAGAATGATGGAATAGACGTGGTTACAAAAATCAAGGCTGGATTGGAATTTGAAAGGGGATTGAAATACTAGGTTTTTCCATGTGGTGGCCAAGGGTAGATGTAGACACCCCATTTTTTACCGTCCTCAAGACTTGGATGTCACCGTTTGAACACTCAGTGATCATCCTTATTTGTGTTCATCTTGAGTTCCCGGAGGTCTCGGCAATGCGCCTTGCCTCAGGATCTCTCGACTCGACTGTTTTGTGTCTGGTTTTGCACCAAACACTTGTGTTTTTCCTTTGAGGGGCAGGGAGTGGATTGATGGCCATCCCCACACATCACCGGCCATGTGTTGAGGCCACCGGCTATGTTTTATTTCCATCGACCAAATGTTTGGCCGGTTGGCACTCTGTTTGGTCGGCCGGCCACTAATTTTGGTCAATCGGCCACTTTTTCTGGCCAAGCCCTTTTCTTGAGAGGGTTTGAACCTTTTGAACCCTTGTTTTAGCTTCTTGAGGAAGCTTGAACCCTTGGTTCTAACTTCTTGAGGAAGCTTGAACCTTTTGGACCCTTGGTTTTAAATTCTTGGGGAAGCTTGAACCTTTTGCTCCAAGCTTCTCTAAGAAGCTTGAACCCTTCTAAGCTTACAAGAGAAGCTTGCACCTTTTGCACCTTTTCCTCAAGCTTCTAAGAGAAGCTTGACCCCTTTGACCCTTTTGCTTAGCTTTCCTTAGAAGCTTCAAGCCTTCATCTTCTCTATAAATAGAGGGCCTCTCCTCCCATTTTAAGGGTTAGAAAATCTGATATATATCATATACATATCACTCTCTCTCTATATCTCCCTCTCTCTCTACATTTGTATGGGTTAGAGGGTGCAAAAAAGTCTAGTTCTTGGCCATTTGAACTACACCTCCTAGCACAACACCTCCATCATCAACCTAAGGAGCTTAGAGGCCATTTTCAGAGGCTAAGGGACTGTCTTTTTGGACCAAGAGGCTGCTGTCCCCTTTTGGCTACAAAAGTAACTCCTTTTCCCTCTTTATTCTCCGTTTTTGCACACACTTTTAGCCTATCTTGCTTGCTGATTTAAGCTTTGTGTATAACATAAAAAAGTTCTGTTTTTTTGTGTTTAAGATACTTCATTAAGATCACTTTTGTGTTTGAGGTTTTTTACCCCCTCTTAGGCCGGACTATTTTTTTGGACCAAGAGGCTGCTGTCCCCTTTTGGCTACAAAGGTAACTCCTTTTCCCTCTTTATTCTCCGTTTTTGCACACACTTTTAGCCTATCTTGCTTGCTGATTTAATCTTTGTGTATAACATAAAAAATTTCTTTTTTTTTGTGTTTAAGATACTTCATTAAGATCACTTTTGTGTTTGAGGTTTTTTACCCCCTCTTAGGCCTTGTTTGGCCCCATTTTTGTGTGTTTTTGGTGAGCTCCGGGACCACCTTGTTTGGGCCTCCTCACCACTGAAATCTTGAGGGATTTTAGTGGTGAGGATGGTGGTTTAAGGTCCTAAGAAGGAGAGGGTCACCCCCTCTCCTTGTTGTCCTTGAAAAGGGCCATTTTAAGCCTCATGTGTGAGCGCCATTTTTGAACTCATGTTGGCCATGTCTTAAGCGCTATTTGTGCTTATTTTTCCATGATATAGCATTGTTTTTACTTGGTTTACACACACCATGCTTAGCTTGTATACATGTCATGTAATGCCATGATTTGCCTTAACATGTGCCTAGCATTTAGACTACCATGCTCATGTGTTTTGGCCTAACTTTGTGAAGCTTTTATGCTTGTTTTAGTATGCTAAGGGACTATTTTTGGTCATTTGAGTCATCCATGCTTTGCTTTGTATAGCTACTATGCAAACTCTCTTGTATGCCTTGAGCATTGACCCCTCTAGCATACTATCCTTGCATCATTTCAGTGGTTTGGAACCACTTGTCATGTTATTTCAGTCCTTGTGGCATGCCTATATGCTTGTATTTGATACCCCTTTAATGTGTTAAAGGGTTGTTGTCTTATGCTCCTTGTTTGGGCCCTTGTGCATGCTTCCATACTTAAGCCATTTAGATGCCATTTAGGTGGGTTTTAAGGCTCATTTTAGCATGTCACATCTCTGTTTTCAGTCACTTAATTCATGCCATGTGTGGTTGCACTAAGTGTAGTTCTATGCTTCTTTGGTGAGCCTTAGGCTTTAGATCATTTGTTGTATGATATGCTTGTCTTGTTTGCTTGTTTTGGCATCATCATTAACATGATTTTCAGAGCTTACATTGCATGCCATATGCCCATGTTGTTCCTCTTTTAAGCGTGCTTAAAAGTTGTCTCTATGTGCCTAAGTGTTGGACCTTGCATGCATGCCTATTTGTATGTGTTTTGGTTTCCATTCTTGAGCATGTTAGCCACTATTTTGGGCCTAGTTGAGAGCTGCCCAAATTAGTTTAAGACCATTCTAGCATGTTGTTGCATACTTGCCCTCTTGTTCATGTTGCATACTTAGCCTCCATACCTAAGTTGCATTGCATAGAGCATGCATGCTTTGCCTCTTGAATTGAGTATGATAGAGGTTGGACTTTATGTTTTTTATTTGGTTTGCATATCATTTGAAATCAAAATGCACAACTTGGCCTCTTGGGCCATCACGCATTGAAATGCGCGATTGGTGGTCCGAGAATCGAGTACCATCCCCCTTTGAGTCATAAACATGATAAGGGGTGTGTTGGTGCGCACATTTGCTTGAAATGCATTGCCATGCCTTGCTTTGCCCTCTGCTGCTGTCAAAACAGGTTCTGCAGGAAGAATTGGCCGGTCGACTACATACAGTGCCAACCGACCATGTATTGCTGGTCGAGAGTCACACCAGTGGCCGATGACCACATCCCCTTAGCCGGTGATCATTTACCTTGGCTGGTGGCACTCCACAGTGTGCAGAGAACATACCTTGGGACTTATGTAGTCTTCAGAGGTGCCAAACAGTGAAAACAGAGGCAACTTGTGCATGGCAGTGGACTTCCGAGCGGAACCGAGCATGCATTGCATTGGGCCCTCTTCCCAAGGCTATTTACTGTTTTATTAGATTAGTTTATTTGCTTAACTAGTTTAATTTGTTTATAACATTTAATTAACTTGTAGGTTAGTTAATTGTATTATTCTTTTGGTCCCTCCGAGTGAGGGCGAATTTGTAATAAGTGTGGGTGCGTGTATGCATGTCTTCCAATCCCCACTTCTTTCTCCCTTTTACTTACCTGCTTTTGATGGTTAGTACTAGGGCATATTTAATTTAGCATACCTTATGCTATGCATGTGTGTATTCATTCATCAGTATTGCATGCACCGGGCTCGGTGCATCATGCTTACTGCATAGTATTTCAAATCAAACTTGAATACATGCCATCTGTTGCATTTCACATGTCATCCTTAGATTAGCCGAGCCTATTCTAGTGACATTCTACATGTGTTGCATTAGCCATCTCAACATGAACTAGGATCATGCATTTGATTACTAACTAGTTTCTATTTTGGCTCGGAGTACTCGGTAAGTGCTTATGCTTTAGCATCCTTGCATACGTGTGAGTGTTGCCATGACAGCATGCTTTCTATGAGGCTAATTGTTTTTATGTGATATAACTGCCTGATGCCTGTGGGTGAACGGTTGGATTGCTTGAGTTGGGAAGCACTCGTTTGAAATCCGTATTTTCGCTTAGCTGGCGAGTAACAAATTTCAACGCATTTCGACAAACGGATATGCAATGTTTTGTTCTACATTAGGGCGATCTATGTCTATCTTTTTGTGTTGTGCCGCGATCACCTAGTAAGATTAGCTATTAACCGGAATAAGAACCAATAAGGGGTTTTCAAAACTAGATAGTCATAGGTTTAGTAGAGGCTGATCTTCGGATCGGGCGAGCGAGGGTGCTTCATAGCTTGACCTTCCGCCAATCGTACGCCAGGTTTTTCCCGAGCCGAGGCACTTTGGGTGATGACGGACACGTGGCCTTTAGGCAACGAGTCAGGGTTTCCTAAATTTCTCAAAATAAAATATTTAGGTGGCGACTCTGTATCTGGCAAAGCAGTCCATGTTTGGCACTTCTTTTCTAAAAATCTGTTTTCTCAAAACGATTTGCCGGATTTGGACTCTTTGGTTCAGATTAAGAATCATGACAATTTGAGTCCGAACTGTGGTGAGCCCAAATGAACAGAACGGGATTCATCCTCCTGGGACGTTCGGGGACGTCTACAGTAGACAATGTAGAAATGAAATAACATCCATTGCCTTTGGTGGTTCAGTGCTTGAGGAACCTAGTCAAGTGAAGTCTGCAGTGTTTGAGCACTTCAAGAAGCAGTATTCTGAGGAGTGGGTGTCAAGACCTAAGTTAGGAGGCATATTCAAATCAGTGAGTAGCAGTCCATATTTTGATGTGTTAGAAACTAAGTTCTCAAAGTCAAAAATTCTGGCAGCAGTGAAGGATTGTAAAGGAAACAAGGCACCTGGCCCAGATGGTTTCAACATATTATAATTCCAGAATTATGGAAGGTGGTGAAAGGGGAAGTTCTCAATTTTATGAAGGAATTCTACAGGAATGGCAGATTAGTGAAGGGTTTGAATAGCTCCTTTATTACTCTTGTCCCTAAAAAGGAAAACCCTATGGGCTTAACAGACTATAGGCCAATAAGCTTAGTAGGATCAGTATACAAGGCCCTATCTAAGGTCCTGTCAAGAAGACTCAAAGAAGTGCTACCCTGCATCATTAGTGAGACCCAATCAGCCTTTATAGAAGGAATGAATATACTAGATGGGGTTTTGATTGCCAATAAAGTAGTGGATGGGTGGAAGAAATCCAAGAAGAAGGGTGTGATCATTAAACTTGATTTTGAGAAGGCGTATGATTCAGTCAACTGGGGGTTTCTATATTCTATGCTCCTGAAGTTTGGGTTTGGGTTAAGATGGGTTAAATGGATTATGGAATGCCTTAGTATGGCTAGAATTTCAGTACTCGTAAATGGGTCTCCAACTGAAGAGTTTAGTCCTCAAAAGGGTATTCGACAAGGTGACCCACTGTCCCCTTTCTTGTTCAACTTGGTTGCTGAAGGTCTCAATATGTTACTGACAAGAGCATACCATATGGGAATTATTAAAGGTGTGCAAATTGGTGCAGATGATGTGATGTTATCTCACCTGCAATTTGTGAATGATTCTATTCTTTTTTGTGAGGCTGAAGAAGAGGAGGTCAGAAGTTTAAAGAGGATCTTGAGGTGTTTTGAAGTGATGTCAGGCCTGAGGATTAATTATCATACAAGTCAAGTATGTGGAGTGGGTGTTTCAGATGAATCTTTAGCTAGATTTGCATATATTTTGAATTGCAAGATCAAGAAGCTACCCATACAATATTTAGGTCTGCCCCTTGGGGCTAATACTAATAGAAAGAAAACTTGGAAACCAGTGTTGAACAAGATTCATAGCAGGCTAGCTAGCTGGAAAAGAAAGCTTTTATCTTACGCTAGGAGGTTAACTTTAATCAAATCTGTAACTGCATTGCTGCCGGTATATTATCTATCCTTGTTTAGATTACCTCAAGGGGTAGCTAAAGTGATTGATAGGCTACAGGTTTCATTCCTTTGGGGGGGTCTGAAGTAAGGAGAAGGATACACTTGGTCAAACTGGCTGATTATCAAAAAGTGTGGATCAAGGGGAACTGTGGCTGAGAAGAGTAAAAATGATGAATGACTGTTTACTAATCAAATGGTGGTGGAGGTTTGGGTATGAAAAAGATGCACTGTGGAGGAAGGTTATTTGTAGCAAGTATAAGGTGGACTTTAGGGATAAGGTGCCCACTTCCTGCACAAGGTCTAGTGTCTCTAGTGTATGGAAAGGTATAATTAATATTGCTATGTCTGATAGCCCACTTATACAGTTTTACCTAAATAATTGGCAGTTAAAGGTTGGGGATGGGAGTAGAGTAAGGTTTTGGTTGGATAAATGGTGTCATGCCACCTGTTTCAAAGATGAATACCCTGGCTTATTCTCTTTAACCTTGGAAAAGGAGGTTTCACTAAGAACAATATATGAGAGGAAGGAAAATGCAGGGGACTGGGTGTTTAACTGTAGAAGAAGGTTCTATGGTTGGGAAGATTGTGAGGTCACAAGGCTTAAAAATTTCCTAGGTGCTGCACCTGCTTTGGAGGTTAATCAAGTTGATAGACCATGTGGTTAGCAGGAGCAACAGAGGCATTCTCAGTGTCATCTATGTATAATGGGGTTTCTGCTACTACAAGTCCTCAGTTGAGTATTTGTAAACTAATGTGGGTTAAATACTTGCCTCCCGAAGTCCAATTTCTAGGATGGCTTACATGGCAGAGTAGATTAAAGACATCAACTTCTCTCCAAAGAATTGGTGTGCTTTAAAGCAATGCATCAACTTTATGTGTGTTCTGCAAAGCTGAGATTGAAACTGTGAACCATGTCATGGTGTCTTGCCTATTTGCATCATCTGTGTGGTCTGAAATGCTGAATTGGTGGTGTAACACTTGTGTCCTTCAAAGTTTTTGGGAAGTGTATTTGAATCCTTTATTTTATTTTGGAAATCTTTGGTGTTGTTATGGGTTGGTTTTGGAGGAGTATAATCTGATTTAAACTTATTGGGTTTGGTTATTCGCACTTGTTCTTGTCAAAAGTTCCTTGGAAGCTTAGAAATTCTATGCTAGGGTAAACACCAGACTAGGGAGGGTCGACCCTCTTATGTCTGTGTGTTGATTGCTGGAAAATAGGATAGACACCAGTCTGGGAGAGGGTCGACCCTCTTGTATGCTGTCAAACATAAGTTCCTTCATAGGGTTGACCCTTGTGCTGAAAGGGTCGACCCCTACAGCCATTTTTTCCAAATTTAAGTCCGATTTTAGGCCTACTTTTAGGGACTTTATCTTTTGGGATTGACTTTGGGACTTTATTTCATTATGACCTAGCACCATAAATAGATCCCTCACTTAACCTTTTCTTTACTTTTCTTCTCTTTCTCCCTCTCCAAACCATCACACACTCTCTCCCTCTCCAAAATCACTTTTTGCTCAAAGATCTTTAGATCTACTCTCTTTGAAGCATCTCTTTGCCTTGCTCCTTTGAGATTAAGTATAGAGCTTGTCAAGAGCTTCGTTTTGATCCAAGTAGAAGTTGGTTTCGACATCTTTGGATTTTCAACCTTGTTTTGCTCAACTTCTCTTCTAAGCTTGAGGTATGGATTTTCTACACTCTAATATGGTTTTTAGCTTAGTTATTTGCTATTGTGTCTAGATGATGAGATTTGGTTGTGGTTTGGATAAATCTAGGATTTGGGTGTGAAATGAAAAGTGGGGTTTTTGATGAATATGAGGTAAATGAGTATGAGGCTTGAATATAAGATCATGTTGTGCCAAAATAATTGATTTTGGTGTTTGGGTTGATATTTGGAAAGAGGGAGATTTTGCCCTAATTTTGATTAAATTATTATTTTGTATAAATAATTGGGATTGGCATTGAAAATGTGAAATTGGAAGGGTATGGGTATAGATAGTGAAATTAGATATATATTATCTTACACTTTTGGGAGTTGTGAATAAACTATTTATCTTGAGATTGAATATCTGTTTAGAGATAAATGTATTGGGCTATCGGTGAAGGATAGCTATGATTGTTGTAGAAATTACATGAGGATTAGGCGATTTAATGCTAATCAAATGTTGGTTGTCATTGCATATGACTATGTTTATAAATACATTGTATATGTATGTTTATTTGGGAGGAGAAAAGGGATGGACTCCGTTGAAAGCAAGCTAACCGGAGTGTCCTGGGTGAAAGACCCGAAATCATATATATATATATAGGTGTCGATTCCTGCTAACGAAATATTCGTAAAATGACATACTTGAGAAAACATACATGGGTGTCAATTACCACGGACGAAATATCCGTAAAATAGCATATTTGAGAAATCATATATGGGTGCTGATTCCCACGGACGAAATATCCGTAAAATGGCATATTTGAGAAAATATACATGGGTGTTAATTCCTTCGGACGAAATATCCGTAAAATGACAGATTTGAAGTGTTTATGTGTGTTTTGCATAATTGGAAACCAATGAGTTGTAGTCTCATTTTGGTTGTTGAAAGATAATGAATTTAACTCATGAATTGAGTGGCATATATGAACTTGAAATGAATTGAAGGAAAATGGAAATAAGGTTTGGTCTTAGTGGCATATGAATATGCAGGCCCTGTGGTTGTTTTAGTATCGGTATTATTTATGCACGTAGTATTTATACCTTTGCTAAACCTCATATATTGTGTTAGATTATTTATATTGGGCTGTTGGCTCACCCTATACGAGAATACTATTTTCAGGTGCAGGTGAGATGTTTCCTCCAAGGCAATAGCAGAGATGGACTGTCAGGAAGCAAGAGCTTCTTAATTATGTCTTGTTGTGTTTATATTTGTTATTTGTAAAGCCAAGGGCTTAAGATATAATGAGCGAGACTCACTTTGTGCAACCAAGCAATGACTTGGAAAGATGTAAGCCTATATGGTATTTAACTAGTTGTTAAACAGTAGACTCTGATGAATGAAAGTATTGTATTTCTGTTATATTCTTCCGCATGATAGATAAGTTTATTGTATTATTTTAGGGGCGTTACAGGTGGGATGTGCAAGGGGTCTTACCTGGAACTGTTAAAAGGTTACTTCTATGGTGGGATGGGAAGAGGCTCAGCAGTAAGGAGCGCAAGATTTGAAGGGGCATACCTCTAGTTATGTTGTTGTCCCTGTAGAAGCTTAGAAATGATGTGGTGTTCAATGCTTCACTTCCTAATGTGGCTGAGTTATGTGAAGTGATAAAAGTCAGAGCTGCAGTATGGTTAAGACCGTTAGACTATAGTTTTACAGTTCAGGATTTTGTGATAAACCTTAGGCAAGTGAGAAGGTGCATTTCAGGAAGAAGTGTGTAAGGTAACAAATGATATGGATGGATTGACTGATCTGTGCATTAGCATCAGGTTGTTGAGGTTAGAGTCTAATCTGGGTGGACTCCTTTGGTTGCTAAGGTTAATGACTGACCTGGGTGTGTTGGCAGTGTATGCAATGTGTAGTGTTGTGGTATTACTGATTGAATTTCCTTCCTGTCTGTGCTAATTCTGCTACTGAGGTATTACTAAGGTCTTGCTAATGGATTGGATCTATTCTGTTGCTACTTGACCCTACTTTTGCTCTGTCCCCCTAGGATTCCATTTCTAATCTTAGAGTCATCAGATGTTGTTTAGGTGGATGAAGGTTGTTATGTTGGCCTGCACTAATATAGTGTGGAGTGATGAACTGGTATGGGCTACTGATAAAAGGAGTAATTACTTTATGGTGGCTGCTACTGCTATATATGGAATGCTGGTGAGCTGTGTGGTAGTTTGGTCTGGTTATTGGTGACGATGGGTTACTGATAAAATGAGTAATTACTCTGTGGTGGTCTGTTTTCCTCTGTGGTCAACTAGTTCTGGTCTGTTTATCTCAGTAAGGGAGGAAAAATAGCAATAGTATTCTGTCATGGACTGGGGAATAGCAGCTACAGTAGTATTAGGTCAGTGGTGGGTTGGGGCAGGGGTGAAGAAGAAGAGTTTTTGGCAACTGATACAACAGGAGTGGAAGGAGTTCAAGTGGTATCTTCATGTTGAGGGTTAGTTGCTACCTTGTGTTATGTTGTCAAGCTCTCTTAAGGAATGGCTGTTGTGGTGGTTTTGTGTTGCAAAAACTGATCTGCTTTGTGCTTGCTATGCTAAAACTAATCTGGTGAGATGCGAGGTGAAGTATTGTATCAGTAATGGGGGTTGATTGATCTGGATCAAATCTAGTGGTTTGCATCAGATATTTGGTTAGGGGTATTGTTTGTCATCGCTAGTTGGCTCTCTACTTGTTGGCTTGTTGTTTGTTGATTGGCAGTGCTTGTTAGATGAAGTTCAGGGCATCAACGGTTCAATGCTTGTTTTTCATGTGTGTTTTTAAGCTGAAGTGTTAATATTGGGCTGATTGGTTTGATGAGTGGTTTCTAATGTATTTGTTTGCACTACTAGTGTCTGCACAGGCCCATTACTCACTCATCTCTTGTTACTGCTGTTTGATGAGCCTTTTTGGTGTGGTGCTTTGTATAGTTGGTCTGTTCTTATTTGGGTGTTTTTGATTGGTTTCTCACCAATCTTGGGTTAAGTGCTAGCATATGCTTCCTTTGCAGTACCAACCTAGTTGGCACTGTTAAGGTTAGCTATAATGCCTTATGCGCTTCCCTGCTTTGTTGATGTAATTTTGCTTATATTATGCTTTATTCATCAATAAAGTTTTTGTTTTGCTAATAAAAAAAAATCGTACCGTGTATCGTAAGATACATTAACATATATAAATATAGATAAATAAAAAAATAAGTATTTTCCTATAATATATAAATATATTGCAAAAATAAGCTACTAAATCATATAATCAATGACCAAATTGGTCAATAAGATATGTATAAATTCAATCAAATTAGATTCATGATAGTAGTTTACTTTCTTGTAGCAAAAGGAGTATGGGAGTCAATTTTTCTTGGAAGTTTACTTGAATTTGGGTCTCCTTTGTATGGGATATTTTGATAATATAGTTCATGACTGTTTAATGAGTGTCAACTATGTGATTGATAGTGAAAAAGGTAGCTAATGGGGCCAAAAGTGAAGAAGAATGTAAAACTTAATTAACCGTGCGATATGAGTTGAATCTCAATATGATACAAAAACATATCTCGCGATTCAAGTCACTAACAATACGAGTCTGTGATACATATCTTTTTCTATACGATACGATATGTATCGCGTATCATACGATTTTGACAACACTGTATACAACACAAAACTAAGGAATTGAGATTTCTAATTAGACTTTGTTTAGGTTCCAACTATACAGATTTCATGCCAAAGCCACGCCCATGTTAGTATTCAAAGCAGAACTGAGTCCATCATCCAATGGGTCACATACTCTCCCATATGCAATCTTACAGTTCAGTAGCGCCTATATCGTCACATTTTTAAAATAAACATATCCTACTGTATCTAAACCATGTTTTCTCTCATAAAATCTTATTCTCTTGCAACCTTGATTCATGTTCCTTTAGGCTTTTCTTTAGTGCATGCAATAGAATTCTAACTTCATCCTCACCATTGCACTTTTGGGCCTTTAAATTCCCAAACATCTTAGCCTACCTTTTTATATCATGCCCCCAATTAAGCTACATCATTCATCTCACAACTATGCATGTTTTTGGCTTTAGCTTTCCCATGTTGCTTTCTCATGATCAGCCTTGCCTAATACCCCCTAATTTCATCAATCATACAAGCATCTCTAGATGACCATTTATCAATTCTAACATCATCCTCTTTCGTCTTTCCCTCATAAGAACAGTCCAACCAAGTAGTCAAAACAGCCAAATTTGGGAGATCCAATTGATGAATTGATTTCATAGCAGAAACCAGCACATCCATTTCCAAGCTAGTATCAAATATCTAGAGTTAAATCCATATACAATCCAGCATTTATAGATATTACTTCAAAGCATTCTAGTTTGAAGGGAAAAGAAAAAAATGGATTACCAAGTCCAAACTTAAAGGAACCAACCAAACCCTTAGATAGTATGACGTGTAACAAACATGAAATCAAAAGGTCAATGAGCATACTCTGTAACTCATATTATTATTATTATTCTCCATCACTCAATTGAGCGTTTGATTGTATGTTTAAATTTTGAAAATGACATTTTTACTTATCAAATAAGGCTTTAACTCTTATTGATTTGAATAAACTATTTTCAATTGAAACATATGAACTGAAATCAATAAATAAATAAGACTACATAGACAAAATTCAAAGTTTAGAAATGAAATAAAAAGATGATAGTTTAGTTGACAAAAGTGAAATGAAAGATCTTATAACAAAATAAACTTTCAGATTTTAATTTTATCAGCTTTAATTTTTTTATTTATTTTCAATTTAAATTATCAACATATTTTTGTTATAAAAAATTAATTGTGGAATCGGATCATAACTAAATTATAAAAACCGATGTAGTTCGATTCGATTTTACGAATTTTATATTACAATAAATATAATATATATTTTATGTTAATAGACAAACTAACAATAATTTAGTCAATTTGATTAGAGTTTATCAATTTCACAATGAAAATTAGTGTTCATATCTTATAAGAGACTTTTTACATTTTAATTTTCACATATAAAAAATAATAAATAAATATACTACAGTCTGGTTTGAAGCTGTAACCAAAGTCTTAAAATTAGAAACTAGACCGATTTAAATGATTCCATCATTTTTAAATTAAAACTAGAATAGGAGCCAATAAAAAGTAGATTAAAACGGTGATTCAGACCGAATCGAATCTAATCTATTTACCGATTTGTTTTTTCACACCCCTAGTTGTTTTACAAGCAAATAGTTTATATGGAATATGCACTAAACAATATAAATAGTTTATAAAAAATATAGGGCACATTATATATATCTTCCTTGAGTTTTAGCTAAATTATAGATATTCCTCTGAAATTTGAGAAATTACAAATTCTCTCCTGAAGGTTATATTTGCATTACAAATTAGGGGGCAATTTGTATGAAAATAGAAATCTCAGGGGATAATTTATTATAAAAATATAAATCTTAGGGGGCGAGATGTAATTTTTGAAATCTCAGGAGATATCTATAATTTAACTAAACCTTGAAGGGTATATGTAATTTGCCCAAAAATATATTTAAAGCCGAAAACCAAAAATTTCAAATCTAACTGGAAAATGGAATGTGTTTAAAAAATTAACCCAACTCGGCTCTATGACCCAAAATACTAATCCCATACTCTGAAAAAATAAGATTTGGTTGGGTCAACCTCTTGGCCAAAAAATTCGAGCAAGGATCCTCTAGAGTGATTTTTTCCTAAAGTTTCCTACAGTGCTACATTGTGTGGTTGAGATTTACTGGCAAGTCATATCAATTTTTCTGATGTGACTTACCAGTAAATCTCAACCACACAATGTAGCACTCTAGGAAACTTTAGGAAAATTTCACTCTAGAGGATCCTTGGTGAAAAAATTCAGTAAAGACAAAAATAAGTAAGAAATAGTGAATTTTTTTTATCTTATTTTAGCCTTTTCATTTTTTATAAAATATTTGTAATTTTTTTACTTTTTAAATTTATCTACACAAGACGGATCAAAAAAAAAAGTTAAAAATGTCATAATTTAAAAAAAAAATCACTAAAAATAAGAAATTTAAAAACAGGTTGCTTAAATTTGGGAGATCCCAAACAACATTTAAAATTCACTACAAATAAAAAGGAAAAGAAAAATTAACAAAATTGCATTGAGAAAACCAGTCCCAAGCCCTGGAAACTCTTTCAATTATTAATGGAACAAAACTTTCCCACCATGCATATAAAAACTAGATACTTTCAAAAAAATATAAAATATAAAATGATTAAAACATAGAAAACACTTTTGCTTTGCACATAACATTCAATTACATCAAACTCCCACTTTTGCTTTGCACATAACATTCAATACATCAAACTCCCAAACAAACTATTCTACCATTTGTAAGCTACTAACAGGACGAATTGCTTCAGAACTTTGATTATCCACAACACCACCACCCTTGTTCCCCTCCTCAACCTTCCTCCAATCCCCCCCTTCATACTTCTTCGCCGTATCATACGAAGCATGCAATCCAAACAAGAAATAATACGCCAACAAAAAAACAGTCCAGACCGCAAACCTGATAAACGAGTCCTTGTCAATCGACCCAAGAAGAAATATATTGATCGCGATGGATGCAGAAGGCAACCATGGTACCAATGGGACTCCCCAAAGCTTGGCTTGCCTTGCCATGGGAACAAAAACCCTGAGCCCAATTGTAGCCAAAACCCAAATGGGAACTGTAATGCAGTACCCAATCCAACCCTTTTGGGAGAGTGCCCAGTAAACTGAAGTGGCGATCGAAGAGGCGAGGATGAGGAGGAGACAGACGATTAGCTTGATGCGAACGGCTGGGGTGGTGACACCGGCCACGTAGTAGCGGCGGACGAGGAGGGCAAGGGCAACTAGCATGAAGATGAAGAGGGTGGAGATTGAGAGGAGGTTTGAGAGAATGCTGAGGTTGGTGAAGAAGGCGATGACTGCGGTGGCGGCCAGCATGCTTACTGTGGCGTTTACTGGTGTGCCGGTTTTGGCATCCACGAGAGCAAACCATGGTGGCATCATATGGGTTCGGGCTATGTGGGTCAGATAGCGAGCCTGACCCACCGCTCCGACCAGCAACACTGATGTCATACCTGTCAAAATTAGCAAAATTATTAAAAACAGTTTCAACAATCATTCTATGTATAATTCTAATTTGTTACTACTCCAATTTTCCCTTCTATTAATCTTTTTTCAAAAATTTTATATTGTTTTCTTTGGCAATTATCATTCGTCACTAATTCATATTCTTTCGACAAGAAATACAATGAGCAAATTGAGTTTTATATTAGAGATATTATACATCGTTTGAAAAGAACAACAATATTAAAATAGTTATTACATGTTTATCTAGACTACCTTCTTTCAACTATTGAATATGAATATGTTCTTCAAATTTTAGAACTGCCTCAACTTTCAAAAACAATGGTCACAGTAATCACTTTTCAGAAGGAGAAAATGAAACAATTTTAATAGTTAAAGAATCCAAAATGGCATTCTAGTTGAGGGGCAAAGTGTAATTAATCATTTTCAATCCCACTGTTCTATGTTTTTAAAGTTTAATTTGTGTACAAAAAAAATTCAATAGAGAATGCTGCGGCTTCTTCAAGTTTATTCATTTTCAATAAAAAAAAAACCGACAGTAACTGTGATTAACAAATGCTCTATGTAACTTTTTATTTGCAAGTCATTTTCTAAATTTAATTCAATTGTGCAATTTTATTCGGGTTAATTATACCCAGACACAAATATTAGTTTATCCCTAATTTATAGTCTTGTTCATTTTGATTCCTCAACTATAAGTAAGGATTTAAAAAGCAAAAGGAAAAAGGTAAATGAATTAACCCAATTTATTATAAGAGTTTAAATTTAAATAAAATTATAAAAAGAACCTTTGAGTGCACCGGCAGCAACAATATATTTAGCCCAATCCCACCCAACAGCTTGGAACGCCACGGAAAACGGAGCATCAGGATCAATCGAGGCATACGGTTGCATAAGGCAAAGAGTAACAGCCAACAAGCAATACACAGTGGTAGTAATCACCATCGATCCCACAAGCCCAATTGGAATATCCCTCGCTGGGTTCTTCGTCTCCTCCGCCATCGTCGACACAGCATCAAACCCAACATAAGCAAAAAACAACACTGCCGAAGCCTGAAACACCCCTCGAGGACCGAAAGGCGCAAAATCGACATAATTCTTGGTTTCAGCTTTGATGAGACCGGCAATGATGATGAAGACAATGATAATGATGTGGACGACGGAAGCAACGTAGTTGAGGCGAGAAGAGGCTTTGGTGCTGACGACAGCGATGATGCAGATGGCGATGAGGACGCCAATGGCGATGGGGTCGAGCTCGTTGTAGCCTTTGGCGAGGCCGTGGGCGTGGATGCGGAAGTTTTCGGGTTTTTGATTGCAGAGGGTGGCGAAGTATGAGGTCCATGAACGCGCTACGGCGGCGCCACCGATCACGTATTCAAGGAGGATATTACCGGCTGCTATGAAGGCTACGAAGTCGCCGAGTTCTACTCTTAAGTAGGCGAATGAACCACCTGTAAAAATGAAAATTTCAGAGTCTGTACTTCATATTATCTCTTTATTTTTCTGTACATAATTTTATAAAAAATTAAAAAATATCTTTATTTAGATTATTTCAAAACACAACGTCGTAAAATCTTTCACCAGCTAGCCAAATGCAGGGATTGAAGTAAATTTTTTTAGTTTATGTCAAATAATATTAAAAAAAAAATTATAACAAAACACAAAATATAAAAAATTCAAAATCTTTAATCATTTATTTTTTCCAACAATATTTATGGATGAAAAAGATAGGTACATAAAAAAAATTATAAAAAAAAAAAAAAAGAGTATCAAAATCACAGACACTGGTGATTGAAATTTTTGGTTGTCGGAGCAGTGTTGTTCTATATGTGGTAAGCTTTCGCTAGTACTATTATATACTAGAAAAAACAGTTATTTAAACTTTTACAAATTTTAACATGTATACGAAATTTATTATGCATATGACTCATAATTTGTTAATTTTAAATCTACAAGTTACACTTTATTTTCATAGTAAAATTTTAATTAATTTTTCATATTATCTAAAATTATTATTAATTAAAGTTTTTTTTTTAATTTATGCAAAGCATGATATAAATGGGATGTTTAACTTGTGTGTAGTTCAAATAAAATACAGCAGTGCTAGAGACTCCTACATGGGGTGACCCCCGCCACCCCCCACATACACGTAGGAGTGAATGAGTGGAGAACAAAAAAAAAACACATTAAGCCAATCAAAAATCAGTGGGAATGGTGAGAGTCTAAGTCATTTTTGGATAACATATGACATTTTATGGGCTTATCCATCACACTTTGATGATGATGTTGATTTTTTTCAGTATTTGTATGTAGATGATTTATGAAAAAAGTAAACTAATTTGATATTAGTAGTTAAATAATTTTATCTGATTTATTCTTTAAAAGATTGACAGTATACTTTGAAACAAATGTAATGAAATTATACTAATACATTTATTCTAATGGATCGAATTATAAAAATAGACCCTAAAATAAGCCTTATAGAATCTTTTCTCGGATTAGGTTTCTCTCATATTGATCATCTCAACTTTAGAAAACGTTTGGGTTTGATAGGTCTATTTTTGGAATCGACTTCAGTAATCTGAACCGTTCATATTGATTCAAATATATAGCTACCGATGTCTAAACATTTAAATTTTGACTCAAAATGGTTAGACTTGATTTTAAAGAAACGACTCCTAAAAGGGGAACAGTTTGAAACACAAAAATTAATTTCAAAATGGACTTGCTAAATCCAAACATTCTTTTAAGTTGAAATGACAACTTAAGAAAAACCAATCTCCCACGTAGAGAGAGAATGGAGAAACACTATGGTGCACACATTTTAATTCAATAGGGGTGGATCATATCTACTTTATAATTAAAAATAAAAATGGCATAACTTCAATTTTCCGAATCATAACTAAAAAAAAAATGTCATAATTAAACACAACAAGAAGCATAACTAAATTAATGTCATAACTAAATAAAAAAATTGGTTATAATTAGAGTCGCATATAATACGCCATTTTTGAAGGATTGTATATTAGAATTCCTCCATATTGTTAGGCTTTGTTTGGTATGTCATGTTTACGCTAAAACAACCACAAAAAGATAAAATATGTTTTTTATTCCAATAAGATAAAATTTCACATTTAAATCATAAACATTTCATTTTTTCTCTCACAAAGTCAAAAAAGCTAAAAAGTCTATCTCAAACGAAACTTTTTAGTTCCAAATTAAAATAGTCAGAAACTCAAAAAATTAATTCACATCCCAAATAAAAACTTAAATTCTTAAATTTGATAGCTAAAAACAGTGCTAAGACAGGTCAATAAATCATATTAAAATATATATATATATATAATTCAATGTCATTTGATTACGATTGTAACTTTGAATTGGTCGTTAAAAATTGACTACCGACATGGAATTTAAAGAAGTGTTGGAACTGTCTAAAAAATACCCAGACAAGACGTGGTGGAACTGTCTAAAAAATACCCAGACATGTGGTGGCCTGATAACCTTACTTACTTAAAATGCTAGCGCACTTGCTTGGAGTGACAGAAAATTATTCCCAACGCCCTTAAGGCCTATTTTATATAAATTTTATGGCAATTTTTTTTAAGATCTTGATATTAAAATTTTATAAAATAAAAAATATATAATATTTTTATAATAGTTAAAGTTTCTTAACATTTTTATAGAAAAAATTCGACTCAAAGAAATTTTGTTCCACTTAGAGAAATTCAATTTTCAAAGAGAAATTTCTCAGATTTCTCTCTGATTACCATAAAAATTTTAAAATTTCTTTGAGTCAGACAAAATTTCTCTGAATCTGTGAAAATATTGAGAGATCTTAACTAATAAAAAAAATATTTTAGACCTCTCTTACCGCACAAAGTCGGAGAGGGACATTTCACTAATATTTCCTAAATTTTATATATATTTAGAATTTTCGAACTACATTATCAAATCATCATTCTATCTATTTTTTTTTTTTAAATAATAATAAAAAATTAAAATAAGTCAACTCGTAAGCGTGCTTAAGTTAATGTACTAGTTCCAATTTAATTAGAGCGAGCAGGAATTTCGCACACGAGAATAGGGACTCTGGATGTTAGGTGAAACTTGGAAGTTGGACTTATCAAGTTAGACATTCATATCTCATCATCGGCTAGTTCGGAAAAAAAACAAAAAAAAAAAATTGACTTATTTATTTTCATGTTTAGTAATTTTTTCAAGTTGAAATAAAAACAAAAAAAAATTTTGCCAAAAAATTTAGAAAAAATAAATCCCAAAAAAATAAGTTTACTTCTCAATTTTGCCAAACGTTAGGCAATATTTTCGGGTTTTTTTTTTCTTTTTTTTGATGATTTTTATAACACTTAATTTTTATTTTATTTTTTAAAATTCATGTAAAAAAAATTAACAAGAAGGTGAGAAGAGAAGTGAGATAGCAAACCTGCAACAGGGATCTCCACGGCGAACTCAGTGTAACAGAAAACAGAAAGCAAGGCAGAGACGCCGGAGACCACGTAGGACAAGACGACGGCAGGTCCGGCAACGGATTGGGCCTCAAGTCCGGTGAGGACGAAGATTCCGGCGCCGATCACAGCACCCATGCCGAACCACATGAGGTCCCACCAAGTAAGAGTCCTCTTCATCTCGTTATTGCTCCGAGCCTTCACTTCCAACTCGGCCGAGTCGAGTGACCGAGTCAAGACGCGGTCCATCAGCCTCGCCGGAGTTTGCTTCAGAGCCTTCCCGTAGTTGGCCCAACTTTGGAACGATTCTTCGGGGAGAAAATCGCCTTTTGAGAATGTGCAACCTCTCCTCTTGATTCCCTCTCCTCCTCCATCGTTTCCGTACCCCATCTCTGGACAAAAAGAGAAAGTTTAATGAGTGTTTGGTTCCCGAGAAAATGAATGAAAATGTCTACATACAGGGGAGATAACTGTCTAGGCTAGTGTTTACTGAAACTTTGTTTTGTTGCTGAGAAACCATCTCTATATGGTTTACTTGTTTCTAAAAAACAACAGGAAGCGGAAAAGGCGTTTTGGTGTATGTTTGGTTGCTGAGAAAACGATTCAGATGAAAACGAGATTTAAATTTTGACCCAAAACACATCCGAAATTCGATTTCTGTTTTCCTTCTTCTTTTTTCTCTCCATTTCTAGAGCAACCAAACAGAGTCGAGTCTTTGTCAGAAAATACGATTTATAACAACAAAAAAAAAAAATGACTTCAAGTGGTTTAATCTGAATACTATCTTCTACAAAATACCTCTATATCTTGAAGATTTGGATGCAAAACCTTTCAATGAAGCAGATTACAAAATGTTCTGTTCTGGTATATAAATCGACAGAGCAATATTCGCTGCCGGGTCTGAGATAAATAACAAAAAAGTTGCGATCGACACAAGGACTCTCTTATAGATTACGTGGGGCCTTCAATTGACATTTGACAACGAACATTCAATTTTTTTTTTTAATATATCATATAAATCAAAATTCATTCCATTACGCAAATCACGCGTAAGATATCAACAATTTAATCTCTCTTTTTTTGGCTTATTTTAATTGCAGTGAACTTTTTTGAAAAAAATTTAAAATGCTTTAGTTTCTAGAATTTTTTTTATTTTTTTCAATAAAAATATATTTTTAAATTCTTCTAAACAAGATTCTAACATAATTTTGAAAAAAAAAAATACTAAAAATAAGAAAATTCAAAAAAATAGATGATTTTTTTTTTATTGCTACAATGGGCCAAAGTTATATATCTATTCCTCCATTACTCAATTATTACGAGAAAAAACAAATATATTCAGATCTATACACTAATAAAAAGTCAAAGATTCTATACACAGTATATTCAAACATGCAGAGACAAAGGGGAGATTGAGGAATGCGAGAGAGAGTACCAGCTGGAAAGGGGTCGAGATGAAGCAAGTTGGGGTTGACGCGTGAAAAGGTTAATCGTCACGGCCGCATTTATATAGGGCTGGATTGGCAACTTTGCTTTAGTTGGCCTTTTGTCTTTTTCGTTATTTTAGGAAGGGCAAATTACGCTAATAATTTTTATAATTTGAGATCAGTGTCTTTTTAATTTTTAATTTTTAATTTTTTAATTTAGACACATTTGATTTTGAATTTTAAATCTTATTTTAAATAAAGATAATTGAAGATATCATTGTATAATTTCTAATACAAAATCATCAATTTAATAAAATATAAACTAATTCGATAAAAATATATGTCAAAAAAATATTTTTAATTTTTTTTAAATTATTTTTATCCACTAATGATAATAATTATGTAAAATTGATAAAAATTACATGATTAATTTTTAAAAATTAATTTTACATGATCATTATTCAAACACATAATAAAAATTAATTTGGTAAAAAAATAAATAAATGTCTAAAATATTTATCAATTTTACATAATTTTATTTTTGGTAAGTAGAAATAATTTTTAAAAATTAAAAAAAATTTGTTTGACATTTATTTTTTTTAATTAGTTTATATTTTATCAAATTGACGATTTTACTCTTGAAAAATCTAATAAGATTTTCAATTGTCCTTATTTGGAACAAGATTCAAAATTCAGGGTCAAATATGTCACAATTGAATAGTCATGAACCAAAGTGACACAAGCCCCAAACTGTAGAGACTATTAGTATAATTCACCATTTTAGGAATGGTTTGGAATGATTTAAATAATTATATTTTTAAATTTTTTTAAATATATATATATATATATATAAAATATATGAGTACAAACTAATACTATTAGATGAATTATAACATATGATTGTAATTATTAATCATAGGACTAACATTCAATTGTAGTTTTTGTTATTCAAATTAGACTTCGATAGATATTCTATTCAAACCAAACTCATAAATTTTGTAATTTTACAACTAATAATGTAAAACAAACATATAATTAAAATTATATATTTTCAAATTCATTGAAAAACAACACCGATAATAGAATATTAGTTATTTCACTAATCCACTTAAATAACTAATGTTACACTAATTCTATAAATTGTTAATCATCTCAGTATTAATCTTACTTGTCAAAGATCCTCTAAAAATACAAGTTAATAAAATACTATATAATAAAAAAACACAAAACAACTCCCATAGACCGCACAATCATCACCATTGTGCATTAAGGATATCAGTAACCCCAAATCCTAGACGATTTGGGTTGAGTTGTCATATAAGGATACATATTTTGTGGAATAGCTATATCAATAACGCAGGAATCAATTGTTGAAATGCATTTTCATATATCTCACTTTTATCAATTTAATTTTCATCATATAAACACATTCTTGACAAATTATGGGTTGACAAGTTTTGCTGCATAAGAAATTATTTAATGCTCGTGAAACAAGTCTAAGTGGTGCTCCAAATGAGCAGTTATTATTCTAAATTATGGGATCCATCACTTTTGTATTAGAGTTTTAAGAGACAAAATGTTAACCTATAAATATAATAAATTATTGTTCCAAGAGTATTGAATAATTTTTCCTTGGTTCAAAGTATTTTTCAAGCTATATACCGCAACATTATAAAATAAAAATTAAAAAAATTAAGTGTAATTTAGATTTGAATTTAATATAATGTGAGTTAAATAGAAAATAAATTTTAAATCTTATTTTAAGCATTTATACTATAACTTTTATTCAAATGATGTATTTATCTGAGAAAAGGTTTTTGAGTCCTTTCCTTTTTAGTGAACTTTCAATTTTTTGGGTGAAATTTGTAATTTTTTAAAAAGTGTTTGGTTTACTATATTGTAATGAATTCGAATAAAATGGTTATTCCATCAAAACATTTATTCTTAAGTTGGATTGACTACAAAAATAATAAAAAATGCATTGTAAGTGAAATTATCATTTACTATTGTAAGGAAATGATTATTCCATAAATATAGATGATTTTAAAAAATGATCATTTCATTTTATTATAAACAAATAGAATATTAGAGTTTTTGGCTAAACAAAAAACAAGTCAAATTTAAACAAAGGCATGTAAGGAAACATTTTTATTTTTTTAACTTATTTGACTAAAAATGGTTTAAGTTTTTTTCCAAAGTAGATAGAGGCTTGGTTTGGGAAGTAGGTTGGCTTTTTGGCTTTTTTGGCTATTTTAGTTTGGGCTAAAAAGCTTAGTTTGGGAAGAATTTTTTGACTTTTTGACTTTTTTGTGAGAAAAAAGTGTAATAATTATGGGTTTGATGTGAAATTTTATTTGTTGTGACTAAAATAGCCTATTTTGTTTTTTGTGACTAAAATAGCCAAAAAAAGCCTCAAATCTTGCTTCCCAAACGGTACCAGATTGTCTTTTGACTTTAATAATTTAATAACCAGTGGTACTATATATATTAATTAGTATATTAATTAGTGCACCAACATATGTTATAACATTGTCAATTCAAAATTATAGACCCCAACTATTATACAAGCACCAAAAACCTCTAAAATTATGTCACATCATCTGTTAATACACTAATTGATATATTAATTGGTACATATAGTTTCATTTTTTAACAAAATATTACAACCAAATCATCTTGAGAAAACTGGAAAATTTGCATTTAAGGTGGACAGTGGGAGATTAATTCAATTTTTATAGTGGTACAAGTTTTTTTTTTTTTTTTTTAGCATGTCAATAAATTTGAAAAGATACCCAAAAAAGCTTCAAATCCTGAAATTAAAAATAAAATAAATAAATAAAATCTGCAATTTAACACCTACTACTGTCAAGATTCACTCAATGTGTGGCCCCATAACAGTCATCAACTTTAAATTTACATCATTGATATAAATTTCTTGATACTTTTTAGTCAATTTTCTTGTGCTATGGACTTTTCCATTAAAAAATATACAATCTTTTTAATTCCTCTAAACATTTAGGTTAAAAACTTATACTATTAGATGAATTATAATATATGATTGTAATTATTAATCATAGGACTAACATTCAATTGTAGTTTTTGTTATTCAAATTAGACTTCGATAGATATTCTATTCAAACCAAACTCATAAATTTTGTAATTTTACAACTAATAATGTAAAACAAACATATAATTAAAATTATATATTTTCAAATTCATTGAAAAACAACACCGATAATAAAATATTAGTTATTTCACTAATCCACTTAAATAACTAATGTTACACTAATTCTATAAATTGTTAATCATCTCAGTATTAATCTTACTTGTCAAAGATCCTCTAAAAATACAAGTTAATAAAATACTATATAATCATATAATTGTCGACAACTTTTTTTTAGTAAGAAAAATTATATAAAGTATTATCATATAAAGAGAAATAATTATATAAAATATATATTAAAAAAAATTAGATAGTTTTTTGGGGGGAAAAAAAGGATAACAGGAAAAAAAATTATAAATTAATAATAAAAATTATATATTTTAATAATTAAAATATTATTCTTTTTTATAATTATATATGTATATATATATATATTTTTTTCTCTATCACTGTACAGTTTTGTCCCCTGAATTTTTTTAGCACGAGGAATTGGCAGTTGTCAGAAATAAAATCGCACGAAGAGTGGTAGGAATCGACGCTAAATTTAGCAGTGAAGCGCGAGTTTTCCCATACGTGGTTTGATCGATGATGGTTTCGAGAATTAGTTTTGAAGATTCAATTCCCTAACATAACGATTGGTCAAATGTCACCTTCCTTGGTGTGAACCTAGTAATGAGGTTGTTTAATATTCCTTAAACAACTGTCTATGTTTAAGGCTTTGTTTGGCAAATAATTTTTTATTAAAAAAATACAAAAGATATATAATAATATTAGAGACTCTAAAAGTTCTACCAAATGTCTCACATGAGTGTGGAATCTAAATGGAATATATATGGTGTGGGTCTCACACTTATGTAAAACATTTGGTAGAACTTTTGGAGTCTCTAGCATTTTTGAAAGATAAAATAAGTTAAATAAATTAATAAGATAAAATATCATATTTAAATCATAATTATTTTATTTTTTCTCTTATAAAATCAAAAAAGTCAAATCAAACAAACTTTTAGTCCCAAGATAAAATAGCCAAAAAAATTAAAAAGGCAACTGAAAAAACCTATTGCCAAACTAAGTTGTTTCAATGATCTAAATAAGTGCATTTTTTAATTTTTTACAAAATAAATATGAAAAAAAATATATAAGTAATATGATTCAAATAACTTATTTAAGAGGTACCAAACAAACTCTTAGGTCTCGTTTGATAATTATGTATTTTAGCCACAAAACTAAAAAATTATTATAAATTGTTATATCACTCTCTCTACTTTTCTATACATCTTTTTAAAAAAAACTAAAAAATAATTAAAATAATTTATTCTCAAACAAGACCTTCATGTGTGGTCAAACTTCATTTATAATGTATTCTTCATGTCTAGATTCAAGTTTTATTACAAATATTTTATAAGCCCAATTTGGGAACAATTTTTTTGACGAAAATAACCAATAAAAATAAATAATAAAAAAAACATTAATTTCATAATTAATAAGACAAAATATCATATTTTACACATTAATCAATCAATTTTTCTCTCATAACAACCAGTCAATTCAACTACAAAAAATTCACAAACCATTCTAAACACTTTTTTTTTCATCTCATGAAATAGCTAAAAATTCAAAAAGCCAACTAAAATAGTCAAGTTTCCAAATGAGGCCTTAATTTCATGTCTTGATTCGAGTCTTATTTTTTGAAAAAAAAAATAACATTAACAATAAAATATATTATAAAAATTTAATATTATCAATTTAAATTTTACACTTTTGATTTATTTTTAATCTAAACCATCATCTTATTTTTGTTAAGTAAAATTGATGAAAAAAAATATATTTAGTTATTAAACTAAATGAAAAGTGATATTTTAAATGTTTTATGTGCATTTACAATGAATTTAATGACAAAAAGTTATTTTTCTATCAATTTTACTTACTCAAAAATATGCTGATGGTTTAAATTAAAAACAAATTAAAATTTTTTATTTAAATTGACAAAATTAAAAACTCAATGTTTATTTTGTTACAAAAATCAAATCTTGAATTATTATTTTTTTGGTAATTTTCCATTTTATTTTGTTATTTATTGTTAAAAAAAAAGTAAGGTCATATATAGATATCTTATTTAAGAAAAATGCTAAAAACAACCATAAGAGCTGTTGTTATTGAAGTACAATGAAATATGCAAAACTATTTTGCGATATGTGAAAATTTTATTAGAATTATAAATTTATTATTATTATTATTTACTTCACAATGTGGCATTAATCATTTTATTTCATTCTATCTCATTCTAAATAAATGGAATATTAAAGTTTTTGACTATACAAAACTTTTAAAAGAAAAAAAAACGAAGGTCAAATTTGATTAAAGGCATGTTTGGAAATATTTTTATTTTTTTGACTTATTTGACTAAAAATGGCTTAATTTTTTTCCCCAAAGTAGATAGATTATCTTTTGACTTACTAAAATTAGTAAAATACTACAACCAAATCATCTGGTAAGAAAATTGGAAAATTTGCTTTTAAGGTGGACAGTGGGGGAATAATTCAATTTTTAGAATAATACTATATGAATCAATTAATATAATAACTACTATATTAATTAATGATGTGACTTAATTTAATATATTTTTGATATTTATAATTTATATAATGAACGAGGTCAATAATAATTTCATAATTAGTATTGATACACTAATTAATACATGCACCGCAATTTTTATGGTGGTACAAGTATTTTTTTGTCATGTTAATGAATTTAAAAAGATACCTAAAAATGCTTCAGATCCCAAACCCTCCCCTAAAAATGTTTGGCGGCTCAAATTTTTGTGACTCGAATGACTCGAATGTGTCAAAACGATGTCGTTTTATACTCCAAACGACATCATTTTTTATGTTTTGAACCATTCAAACCATAATTTTAACTTTACGTAATCAGATATCAGGAATGCTACAAACGCAGAATAAATACTCAAAAAGACACCTAGAATTTAACATCTATGGTCAAGATTCAATCAATGTGTCAACAATCAATAACTTTAAATTTACACCATTCGTCTAAATTTCTTGACACTTTTGTGGTCAATTTTATTGTATTATGGACTTTTTCATTAAAAAAATGTTCAATCTTTTTAATTCTTTTAAACATTTACCTTAAGAACTTGTTTGATTGGGCAAATTATTATAAATGATGGGAATTATTAATCATAGGACTCATATTCAATTGTAATTTTTATTATTTGAATTAGATTTCAATGGACATTCTATCCAATAAAACTCATAAATTTTGTAATCTTACAACTAATAATGTAAAATAAACATGTACATTAAAATTATATATCTTCAAATTCATTGAACAACAAAGGCAAATAATAAAGTATTATTTATTTCTATAGATTGTTACACTAATTCTATAGATTATTAATCGTCTTAGTACTAATCTTGCTGATCAAAGATCCTATAAAAATATTATATATACCTAAACGATTTTCTTGAAATAGGTGTGTTTCTGGAGGAGAGCCGGGACTACTTTCCCATTTTTTATCTGGGGCAAAAATTATAGGAAGAATAACAACAGTGTTAATAAATAAATAAATAAAATTAAAAATTAGTGGTAAAATTTATACACTTTAATAATTAAAATATTATACCTTTTCATGATTCTATAAAAAAAAATAATTATTATTATTGTAAATTCATTTAGCAAAATGATTGGGATTAATTGCCTACTAAAAGACAAAAAGACAAAATAATAAGATAAAATGTCACATTCAAATCATAATCATTTCACTTTTTATCTCACAAAAATACAAAAAAGTCAATAATTCATTTTAAACGAAACTTTTTTAATTAGGCTAAAATAATCCAAAAAAATAAAAAATTCAAATTAAAAAAATTATTCCCAAAGGAAAGTTGTATCACTAGTGTCAAATGCGCTTGTGGATTGGACCGTATTATTAGATTTGTGGAGTTCATTACAGATCTCATTTCGATGATCTAAAAACTATTCAATATGTAAAAATTCGTTGAGTATTTTATTTTTGCAAAAAGATATTTTAATATTCAATTAATATGATTTTTTATATAAATAAAATACTTAATAAATTTTACACATTAAAAAATTCAAATATCAAAACAAAATCTATGACAAATCTCATAAAATCTAATAATACAATCTTATCTACTTTATAAACGGGAGAAAAGCCCATTCTCATTACTACATCCCCTAGTTTTTTTCTTTGGCACGAGGAATTGGCAGCTGTCAAAAATTAAAATCGCACGAAGTGTAGATGGAATCGACGCCAAATGTTGGCAGTGAATCGCGAGTTTTGCTATACGTGGTTTGATCGGTGATGGTTTCGAGAATTGGACGGCGGAGATTCAATCCCTCACATAACGGTTGGTAAACCACAACTGTCACCTTTCTTGGTGTGGACCTAGTGGTAGCGAGGTTGTTCAATATTCCTTAAACAACTGTACACGCAGATTCATGTGAGTGTTGGCTCCATCCACTACCCACATGGTAATGAGTCCACCATTCACATAGTGTAGGTAGTACCATGTTGTAAAAGAAAGTGGTGGAGGGCTACACCAACTCACTAAAGAAAGATAGTGAGGGTGGCACTACCTTGGCCAATTATGGCTAGCACTTCACCTACTTCTCCTCTCTTGGTTATAAATTGAGATGAGTGAGGAGAGGTTTAAATCATCAGAAATTGAAGAGTGAGAGCTGTGAGTTGAGTGAGTTTCATCTCCTCCTCTGTATTTGTATTTTTGCTCCATTTTAGTGATAATTCTCATTTCTGTCCGTAGATGTAGGCACTGGGCCGAACCACGTAAATATTGTGTTCTCTGTGTGTGTGAGATAATTCTCTGGTGTCTTTGATCCTAACGGTCAAACTTCATTTATAATGTATTTTATTTGAATAATGTTAGGAATTATGAAAAAAATATTATGAAAATGATCATGAAAGATTCTCTATTTTTGAATTACACATACAATAAAACACCACGCACTAATCAAAGGATGAAAAATTTTCATGATACATTTTATGATCCCTAATATTACTCATTTTATTTAGGCTATTTTGACAACAAGTTAAAAAAGTCAATTTTTTGATTTTTTAGTTTTTTTAGTCCAAAAAATCAATTTCTTTAGCCAAAAGAAATCAACTTTTTGCCAAAAAAATTCACTAAAAAAATCAAAAAATCAATTTTTTACCAACTTTCCAAAATCCTTCTTAGTTTCGTGTCTAGGTTCGAGCCTTATTACTGAATGCATTTTAGTCTCATGTCTAGATTCAAATCTTATTTTTTTGGAGGAAAAAAAAACGTAACATCAAAATATATTATAAAATTTAAAATTTTGATTTTTTTTAGGGTCAACTTATTTCTATTAAGTAAAATTGATGAAAAAAAATATTTTAATTATTAAACTCAATGAAAAGTGATATTTTAGATATTTTATATAAACTTACATTGAGTTTAATGACCAAAAATTAATTTTCTATCAATTTTACTTGTCAAAAATAGGTTAATGGTTTAAATTAAAATTATATTAAATTTTTATTTAAATTATACAAAATTAAAAACTCAATGTTTATTTTGTTATAGGATCAAACAGTAGCGTTTGGTAACGTTTACGTTTCTGGTTTATGTTTACAAAAATTTTATAAACTAATTTTTGTTTATTTTTAAAAAAACATAAACTACAAATGCGTTTGGTTTGAACAAAATGTTTGAAAAATTTTAAAAACATAAACTAAAAAATATGTTTGTTCAGGTTTAAAATATTTATATTTATTTTTTGTTATTTATGACAATGGGATCATACACATTATAATTGAAAAAAAAATAATTAAAAAAATTAATTGAAAAAAAAAATTGTTAGTCAAATTTTTAAATCTCTGTTTAAAAACTAACGTAAACTCATTTTTTGAGTTTACGTTTTTTCCTCAAATTTATAAATCGAGACAACCATTTATAAACTAAAAAAAAAAATTATTAAACAAGTTTTTATGATAATTTTTTAAATTTTTGTAAATATAAATTGAAAACTGAAAACGAAATGATTACCAAACAAGTCATTAGTGTTTTTTTTTTTGGGTGGGGGTTGTAATTTTCCGTTTTATTTTGTTATTGATTTTAAGAAAGATATATTATTTGAAAAAAATGTTAAAAACAACCGTAATAACTGTTGTTATTGAAGTACATTGAAATGTGTAAAAATATTTTGAGATATATGAAAATTTTAGTAGAATTATAAATTTTTTATTTGTTACTATTATTATTAACAACTCTTAGGACCGTTACTAACATGATCCATTATAATTATTACTTCACAATAATGTGGCATTAATTATATTATTAAAACCAAGTCTTGTTTCATATTTTAAAATTTTGTTATTGTATAACATGAGAAAATGAAAAAATTATACTTTTTATATAGTATTTTCCGTAAATTAATTTTATGATATTTTTACTAATTGATGCAAAACACTTGTCACATTGCTTACTGTCACATTGATGATTAAAAAAAGTTCGTCAGATTAATTAGTTTGTAGATCATTTTTTGTTTATAAATCATTTCACAAATTGTGTGTGCAATTTACTTTTTGGGTTAATTACAGTATAAGCTTTTGAATTTTTACCAAAATCTCGTGTTGCCCCATTCACTTTCGATTGTGGCGATTAAATTTCTTACATTTTAAATCAAATTGTAAATATTATCATTCCATTCATTGGTGTTAATGAGACGGGAGAAAAATTAATATATGTGATATTTTCTTCGCCTCATTAGCATCGTAATAGTTTCACGTATTTGTATTTTTGCTCCATTTTAGCATCCCAAACATACCAGTTTTTTTTAGCACATATTTTAGCCAAATAGCCAAAAAATTACTCCACTAAATTAGCATGTTCCCAAACGATTAGTATAATTTGTTCATTTTTAATTGTCTCATGAAAAGTTTGATGTGTATAGCATACATGTCAATTATCATTAGTCTCAATCACACTAGATAGACAAAATGTTGATATTGTAACTTTATTTGAAATATCAAATAGTTAATTATATCACAATTGAAAGTGAAGAGATGAAATTAAAATTTGAAAAAAAAAAAGAAAAAAGAGAGATTAGAAGTTAATCCCAACCGTTAGCAATATTCTTTTGGCATGCATTTGAATAATTTTAACATAAACGCATGTCTTTTTTTGTTTTTATTATTTTTCTTTCTTTTACAGTTGGCTGGATGGGAAGAATAAAGAAAGAATCATACTTGATAAGTGAAAATTTCAACTATCGAGTCAATTATTATTTTATTTTTTTATATAATATAAAAGTTATAAATTATACTGACTTCTCCTAAAATTGGGAAAAAAATATAACAAGTTTCACTTTTCACTGAATTCCTTTTAATTCATAAAATACTTAGTGCCATTTTTATTAGAAATTCGTTAATTATATGAATAAAAAAATAATGTTGTCATATCTTTTATAATAAAATGTATATTTTACTTTATGTATTTCCGTGTCTTTATATCATTTACATTAATTTCATTCTTTTTAACCTTACTGAAAAGAAAATTAATGTAATCATATCAAAATTATGAAATTGATTGTAATTTTTTCAAACTTTATGGGAAGTCAATGTGATTTAACCAAAAAATTAATAGTCAAATCTAGGAGAAGGTTAAATAACCGACCCAAACAAAGCCTAACCACTTTTGTTTTGCTATTATGATTGGAATGTGTATGAATGGGAGCCCTCTTTGTAGCCTTTCTAATTACTTTTCTAGGTGGTGTTTGGCAAGAAGGTTTGGGTGGGTTAGGGGCTAAAATAGCCACAAAAAACAAAATAGGCTATTTTAGCCACCAAAAACAAAACATCAAATCCAACCCATAATCATTACAATCTTCTCTCATAAAAAAAGTCAAAAAAGCAAAAAGTCAAAAAGTTCTTCCCAAACCAGGCTAAAATAGTTAAAAAGCCAAAAAGCCAAAAAGCTAACCCACTTCCCAAACGGAGGCTAAAATTGTTAAAATAGCCCTCTTTTTGGGCTTTGAATTCGGCGCCATCCTTGAATTCTTTTTATTTTTGAATTTTTAAGACTGGATTTGAAGTATGAATTTGAATAGAAATATTTTAAAAAAAAAAGAATAAAATATATAAAATATAATTATATTTTATTTATATTTTAATTATAATCTTTTTTTTTTCTAAACCCTATTTAAATTTATACTTCAAACATAGTCTATAAGTGATGGCAACGAGATGAGACACAAATAAATAAATAAATGAATAAATAAAAACAGCATTGGTAATCAAATTGACTTCAAAGAGATAATGCATTGACTTTCAATGTGGGGAGGTGTTTATTTTTCGGACCTATTATATTCAGTGGAAAAACTTGGTATGTGTTCACCCTTCCCATAGAGCAGTTTTTTTCAACCAAAACTTTACGATAGAGAGGAAAAAAACAAAAAAGGGTGAGAAAATCCCTCACTCTATCTTCTGACTTGTATTCATACCATTAATTCCATCAAAATTATAGTGAGAAAGACACCAATTTCACTGATAGTGGCTCAATAATGACTTTTACACTCTTATCATAATTACATTCTCATTTTTAAAAAGAAAAAAAAAATAATGACATTGAAATTCTTTTAATAAGTTTAAAGAGATCAAATTAATGTAAATAATATTAAGAGACAAAAATAGACAATATAAATATATATTTTAATTTAAAAGAGATAAGAACATGACTTTCTCATTAATACAACTAAAGAATTTCTGATGAAAATTGGACTAAGTGTTATATGAATTAAAACCTTAAGAGAGTTCAATATAATTATATCAAATTTATGGGACTTTCTGTATTTTCTTAAAACCTTGGTAGGCCAATGTAATTTACTCTTTATATTGTTATTGAATTTAAGACACCTGGTTAAAAATATATATATAAGGTTATTGATTACGTAGTGGAATTTCAACATGGGGATATTGTGTGTTATTATGATAAGTAGCATCCATTTTGTAGGATTCCTTAAAAAAATTATTCATAAAAAAATTTAAATTGATCAGATATTAAAACACATAATTAGGGCATGTTTATAAACAAAATAGATAATTTATTTTCAAAATCACATTTATAGTTCTCTCTAGTTCATTTTTTTTTTTTTTGGTAAAAACACAATTAGTCGGTTCAGTAAATCAGATATCGAATGATACAAACAAAATGATGTTATTCGGATGTGACCTGAAGCAATTGTTTTAGTTTGAGATGTAACATTTTTTGGATGTGATGAAGATTCTTGGATAAAAAATGATATTATTCGATATATAAGTTGTTATTTTAAAAATGGTTTAGTATGTGGAATATAGAGACAGATGCTAAAATAATAAAACCATTCACATATAAATCACCAATAAGACAAGGCCAAACAAGATGAAAAGATTCCCACATAAAAATCAAACATGCAAACACAATTCAAGTAAAAAAAAAAAAAAGAGCAAAACTTTGAAAAATAACTTTAGAAAATTCAAAGTTTGAATTTACAATTGAGGATGGCTAAGCAAGGTGTGGAAGTGAAACTTTTAAAAATTAAAGATTTTGTTTGGATTTTGAATTTATTGAAGAAAAATAAAATAGAAAATAGATTATGGGTAAGTAAACGAAAATTGATTTTTTTTTTTTTTTTAATTACAAATATATGTCATTTTCTACTCTTCTCATTTTCCTATCTGAATCAACAGCAACAAAAACAAAAACAAAAAAAACAAGAGCATATTTAAAAAAAAATTCTACTCATTTTCTCCATAAATCAAAGATGCAAACACATCATAGAAGTGTGAGATGTAAGATTGGAATGTTTATTTTTATAAGAATTTGTTTTAGTGTGAGATTAGAATGTTCAATTATATAAGCAATTGGTTTAATGTGAGATCAAAGAAAATGATGTGAGGATAGATTCTTAAAAGATATACTAAATCAGAAGATTCTAAAAGATATACTAATCCTCATAAAAATATAATCTTATGATGTAAAGCCTAACAAATAGAATCTTCTAATTTAGTATATCTTTTAAGAATTTTCAGAAGATTCTTAAATTAAAAAACTTCATTCTCTTTGATCTTTTGATTTAGTATATCTTTTCGTTTGGGAAGTGGGTTGATTTTTTGACTTTTTGGCTTTTTTGACTATATGAGTCTGAGCTCAAAAGCTTAGTTTGGGAAGAGCTTTTGGCTTTTTTGATTTTTTTGTGAGAGAATAGTGTAATGATTATGGGGTTGGATGGGATGTTTTGTCTGTTGTGGCTCATGAGCCTATTCTGTCTTTTATGGCTCATTGAGTCAAAAAAGCCCAATGAGCCCTTGCCAAACCAACCCAATATCTATCTTTTATTTTAAAATAATATTTTACTATAAACAAAATAAACTTCATATCTTTTAAGTATATTTTTCGTTTTTAAACAAAATAAAAATTATAAACACAATTGAAGAAAAAGATAGAGACTAGTTTTTCTTTTTTGTTTTTTTGTGCAATTTATTCTTGCATAGCTTTCTACTTTTATTTTTAATTATAAACGAAAAATACAGAGACATCAACCGCTATCGTTATGCTAACTGCTATCTTTACTTTAAATCTTTATTTTATTTTATATTTATATATTTAGAATCTAATATTCTACATCAACAAGGAAGAGTACACGATCACGTAATCGCTATTAATTTTAATTTTAAATAATTAGGAGAGGTGAAAAAGAAAATTAAAATTATTTTCCTTTCTTGTTGTTAACACTAAGTTGCATTATTGATGGAGACAACTAATGCCAATTAATGGCAAGGACTTTATATTTATTTATTTTTTGTTACAAGTAAATTCTCCTTTATATTTATTAAAAGACTAAAATGACAGTTACGTATACAAAAATCCAATCATTACGGAGTTCGAGAGAATATGTGATGTACCATTCCATTTTATCTTATCCATTACTTAAATTAATCACTAGAATCCTGGTAGTGATTAATTTATTATTTGTGATTTTGTTCAATAAATATTTATTTTATTTTACTTTATTATACATAACAATTTCATTAATCATTCACATACGATTCATTAAGAAGATTAGAATTAATTTTTTTTTCTTCTAAATGCATGTATTGCACAGAGACAATACCTATGATCGTTGCTTCAAAAAAAAGAAAGAGAAGATTTTTTAAAATCATATGATAATCCTGTTTGGTAATTATTTCATTTTTAATTTTTAGTTTATATTTATAAAAATTTTAAAAACTATTATAAAAACTTTTTTGATAATTTTTTTTTGATTTATAAATAGTTGTCTCAGTATATAAATTTAAGAAAAAAATATAAACTAAAAAAATGAATTTACATTGATTTTTAAACAGAAATTTAAAATTTTGACAAATAATTTTTTTTTTTCAATTAATTTTTTTCCCAATTGATTTTTTTCTAATTAATTTTTTTCAATTATAATGTGTATGATCTCATAAATAATAAAAAATGAATATAAATATTTTAGGCCTGAACGAACATATTTTTTAGTTTATGTTTTTAAAATTTTTCAAATATTTTGTTCAAATCAAACACGTTTGTAGTTTATATTTTTTTAAAAATAAACAAAAACTAATTTATAAAACTTTTGTAAACATAAACCAAAAACGTACACATTACCAAATGCTACCTAAAAAATTTGACCTCAAATCAATTATTTCAAAAGAAAGATGAAGTGAATTGGCTAAATTATTAATAAAAATTGACGTGTTCGCAAATTTTTAATATAAAGATTTAATTAGTAAATTGTTGCCTAAAAACGAAAGCAAAATAAATTTTACATAAAATATTTTACACAAATATAAAAAAAAATATTAAAAAATAAATAAAAATCTCATTTAAAGTTGTTGCTTTAGCCTTGATTAGGATAGGAGGAGAAAATTGAAGTTATTGCTGTATTCTTGACAGAGAGCCTATACAATATTCATAATTTAATAGTTACTTGGCAGCTTATTGATACTAACATAGACTATATATTTATTTAAAAAATTGGACAGCTCAGTGTACAAAACTCCAATCAACTTAGGCGATTTGAGAGGCTGTAAGCTATATTACAATCCAAGATTGTTTGTCCATGTTTGACCCGACGGTTGTTTATGCCCGAGTTGAGCTAAACCCAAGTTGCCTGAATTCACCTTAATTTGTTCAAATTATGTTTCGATAACAATTTTTTGTTTTTGAATAGAATCGTTAATGACATTAAAACAAATAATTTATATAATATGAGATTTGAGAATTGAAGAATTGATATGCCTCTACGATAAACTTTGCAATTTCTAAGTGAAAAAAAAAAAAAAAAAAAATTTGTGTTTTTATTACTAGTTTAAAATATATACATTGAATATAATCTAACGATTTAAATTCTTTTACCATCATCCAACAACTATTAATTTATACATTTAAATATACAATTGAGGCTTCAAGTTACTCTATTCAAGCACATCCAAATTTCATTCAAATTTCTAAACCCTAAAAAATTTCAAGGTTAGCTCAAATTACTGGGATTTGAGCACACTCAAGTTGCATCCCTAATCCGATGTGTGGACTTTTATCTATCCATTACGTAAAATTAATCAATACAATGCAGTAAAACTAGCTAGCCATAACTTGAGCTCAAACCTTTTCATGTGGTTTTGTTTAATAATGTATTTTCTATTTCTAATATTTTCACACACCATTCATTAATATGTAAATGGTTTTTAGGAGCTTACAACAATTATCAATTGTGTAAAATATTCTCATAAGGTAGAATGTTTGTTGGGTAATATTAAGACAATAAATTTTTATAAAAATTTTATTTTGGCGAATTGTTCTGAAAACCATATTCAGAAAAAAAAAAATAAAAAATTTCTAAAAATCTTGGTTTTGAATTTTCGACAAAATGTTTTCGCACATAAACAAAGACCAGACAAAAGCAATGAATATTTTTTATTTTTTTATTATTTTGTTTCCAAAATACAAAAAAAATTAAAACAAAAAACACATCATAATCATAGAAATACACATCATACAAATCATAAAATGTGTTCATAACACAATCCAGCTCTACAAAAAAAACAGTAATTTAGTCCATCTAGATTAATTCTCAAGGAGAAACTGTTACCAGCAAAAACAAAACTTCAATGAACAGAAATTTCAATCAATCTAGCAATATGGAAGGTTTTAATTCACAAGTTTATGATCCAAAATGACCAGCTAATTTCCAAAATTTCAACCGGGACATAAAATTTCACTATAACAAGGTAGTTGTGAAAAGAATGAATCTAAATATAACGTACAAACATTAAAAAGAAGAGATATGAACAAGAAAAGTATAAGAGAGATTAGACAATTACCTCCGATTATCCGCTTCTCAAGCAACTATGTGAACAAAGTAACAACATCCCTACGATATCCTCGTACCATCAAAAGCCTAGGCACGTTTTCGACCAACAGATCCATGTACTCCATGTAAAAGTATGCTGGGTGGTTGACAGGGGGCGGCGGCAGACTGACAAGCACGACAGCCGCCATTCTCGAGTACCTTAATATCGTTGAATTCAATTTCAACGTGGTGTAGAGAAATTTCTCTACTTGTTGCTCGTTGACGAACACGGGCTTTCCATCAGCCATGAGTGGTGTCCCTTCTCTCTGAGCATTCTCCTTCATATCCGTCAAGTAACTCGCAATCCGCTTCTGAGCACTGGTGAAAGCCTCCACGGATTCATCTTGTTGGGACCCCCCTTCCACTTGGACGTCCCATGATTTCATCGTCACGACAATTACTTCGGCTTGCATTCTAAGATCGTATAGGAACTTTTTGACGTCAGCTTTGAGCCCCTCTGCGTCAGAGTCCTCCTCAGCAATGCAGAAGACCTGAATTTTACAGCTCTCAAAACTCTCCTTAGTGAGGAGAAGTTGGGAGAGCAGGAGCATGAGACCTCCATCCCTTACAATCCAATACAAATCAATCGTGCCATATTGCCTCTGATACTCATTAGGCCACTCATCGAGGCCCTTGACAATAACAACCGCCTTGTTTGCAACAATGCAGTCGTTGATTATCCCTACAAATGTGGCCGGGATTTCAGTTAGGTTTTCACGACGCCATATTTCAGGGTACCGCATCACGACGATATTGGGCTTGAGATTCCCGAGACCCATGGTTTGGACGATGCCGCGGAAGCCGTGGGACATACTGGGGGCTACAACGATCTCGGCTACGCCTTCACACCTTTTGTAGTCAATGTAGGTACTAAGCTGCTTGCAAGCAGCCTTGGCATCTTCAGCACATTCATGGTAGTCTCCGTCTAATATAGATACGAAGATGGACATTCCACGGCCCTTTTTCTTCATGCAGTTGGCAAAGTCAGCGAGTTTGGGATGGCAGGGTACGTTCTCGGGTAGCTTGCCCCATGGCCGGCAGAATACGAGGGGAATGGGGTACCAGTTTTTTGGGTGGACCTGGTTTGCTGCATTCACATACAGAGGTTAAAACATCTGATTAGTCATAACTAAGCACTGCTGAATCAAGGTTATGCACGTGGAATTGCTTTGGAAAAAATTTCATCCAATATGAGAATGATGCTATTAGAGAGAGAGAGAGAGAAAAAAAAAAAAGCACTATACCAAACCTATAATCTATTCAAGCATTTATCAAAAGAAGAATATGCAATATTACCATTTAGGACAAGTATACGCACCTCCTAAAGATCGAAGACTACGGAGTGCTAGTTGAAAATATGCACTCTTGAAGCCATCACCCCAGTCCCCAGCTTTTCCCTTAAGGCTCACATAATAATATATGAGACTGGCGAGAGCTAGAGAGACCACAGTGAATGACCAAGAAATCAAGAACATAATCACTGCAAGAAAAACAAAAACAACAGCGGACTGTATTTCAGAAATGCATGAAATGAACACAGGCACACACGAACACCTATATAGGCAATCAGTGCAAGATAAACCTAGCATATAATGACTAATGAACTACCTTACACGGACTCGGGTGCGGGTATCGGGTACAAGTGTGCATCTAAGGGTCGGACACTTTAAAATTAAAAATTAAGGATACGTGGATACGGATCCAAATTAGGATACGAGTATGGGGATACGTTAAATAGTTATTTTTAAAATATATTTATTATATGAAGATGAGTTTAAAAAGTTTAAGGAATAACAAATTTTATTAAAAAAATAATAAATAAATAATAAATAAAAATTATAAACATTATTTTAGACATAAAATAAATTATATTATATATGACAAAATAAATTATTTTAATTTTAGACATAAAAGTTATGTTATTTATGATATATTATATTATATAATATTTTTTTGAATAAATAATATTATATAATATGTATGTGAATAATATTATATTAATATAGTTTATATTATATATAATTCAAATTATATTAAAAAGAAAAGTCGGAGACAGACTGATCAAAAAAAGAAGAGAGAGAGAGAGAGAGAGAAAGAGAGACGAAGAGACTTCGCAGATCAAGCGACGAAGAGAGTCCGAGATCGAGATAAAGGGGAAGATGACGGAGCACAGTACATCGACTTCACAGATCAAGCTTCGCAGATCGATCGATGCTCCGCAACCGATTGAAGTCGAAGGCCAGGTTCTCTCCTTGCTCTCTCCTCTTTCGATTCTTCTGCCGTATCCGTTTCTAAGGAGCTGTATCCCGCACCCGTACCCGTGTCGTGTCGTGTCGACACGGGTACCTTCGAAATTCCAAAGAGTCCATGTAACATAGCTAATGAGTAATTCCTTTAGCTTGTCATTGCCACCATTACATGAGAAACAAGCCTAAACTTCTTTGTTTTTTTATTTTATAGGTTTACTAATCAATCCCTATAATGATTTGTACATAAAAAGAACACAAGAAAAATTGAAACAGAAATGTGGGATTGAACCACTTTTCCTATCCATCTTGTTGACCAACTTTTCCTAAATAAGATCCAACCTTTTTAAGCTCACCCTGATAATGATATTTAGATTTTTTATGTCAATTGTTGAGAAATTTGGATGGCTGTGGGACTACCAGTATGTGATCCATTCTCAGGGTACCACATTCGGTTCACAAATATGGTGAGGGATAAGGAAAAGTTAATGCAAAGGAAATTACTATTCCTTCTTTAATTACCATGGAGAACAACAAGGGAAGACAATATAGTGAAAGCATGTGAGAAATTTAGTTCTAAATATAATTTCTCCTCTTTTTCAAATCTAATATTTTCATGATGCACTGACATCTAGATTCTCTCCAATCAATACATCTAAAAGATTTCCTTGGCCAAATTAAAAATAAAACGAAATAAATGAAACCAGAGATGACAATGAAGCATACCTATACAAAGTGAGGCTCCAAGAAGAGAGAGGCTCCAGTGGTGAAATTTCCACCGGGGACGCCAGCTGGGAGCATCTAAAAGATCCAGAAGGAAGCAAGACAAGTTCACACCCGTATAACATAGGAGGAAAAACATAGTAACGGTCGGTGTGATAAGATCCAGATTCCCAATTATGACACATCCAATACATATGAAAGCAGTAAAGAGGGTAGCAACATAAGGCTCAATCCCATCTGGAACCTTGAAGTAGTTAAGAACAGGTAGGATGTCATCATTGGCTATTGCTGCAAGCAGACGCGGGGCACCTGTCAAGCTCTGAAGTGCTGCGCCCAAAGTTGAAAGAATAATTCCAATGTAAATGATTGCCGGGAATGGCCAAGCAACCGTAGCTGTCAGTAGCCTGCATAAGTAGTCCAGTTACGCCCTAAAATGACAGAAGTTAATCAAACGAAATTCATACAACCATCCTTTTCTAATTAAATCTGACACATGGATTGACACAGATTTAACCACTGAATCTTTCAAATTATCAGTATCTTCAAAATCAGATATATGGATTTTTCTCTTGTAAATCAAGCATGAACAAATATTCTTAGCTAAATAGAAACAAGGAAATGGGAAGTACGATCAGAATAATAATTAAATGTTACAAGGTTAAAAAAGTTTATATAGTAACCATTAAGGTAATCTAATCATATGGTTCTACAATGAATCCAGACATGAGGAAAATTGTATATCTTCAACAATACAGAAGTCAAATAAAGAAAAAACCTATATACATACCTACAGATGTCAGGACTTACCAACAAATTTCTGCTTTCCATCCAAGGTAGCAACAAGGTGACTAAATTATAAAGTACTTGCTTTTATGATAACATGTTTCCTAAAGTTTATATCTAAATACATCAGACTGTAGATTATTGAATCATAAATCTCAACAACACAATTCTCCGATAATAGAAAAGACAGTTTACACGCAGAAACACTCAAAATACTAGCAGTCAAATGCTATTTAAGGTTCAGATAGATAGAACACACTATAATTTCCTTTGTCTGGCAGGTCACAGTACTCATTCAAGTGATAACAAAATAGCATTTAATATTAGACACCAGTATACAAAAGTAAACAAACGCCTATCCATCTTCACCCCCCCCCAAATCCCCCCCCCCCCCCCCAAAAAAAACAAAATCTATATATCCAAAAACGTTTTTGATTTCTGGAACATTACTATAATATTTAATTAAGAAAAACAAAGAAAAACCATTTGTTTTCTTAATATAGAAACAAACCATGTTTGACAGATTGCAGTTAAAGCAATCTAAACTTGTAATATTATCACCAAGTCCCCGTGGTATAGCCCAGCAGCCTATGGGCTGTGTCCCCAATAATTTGACTCTGGTTGAGCCTTCTAAAATTAAGTTTTGAAAGGAACCAACCCCCTTCCCCTCCCCAAGAAAGGAAACTAAGGAATATCATCAAATAACACAAGGAACTGTGTTACTTGTAAAATATTGAAATAACTCAAAAATGTCTCAAGAACATCTATGCTACCATTAGAGATAAATGAAAGACACAGCTATGCCTGCCATGAGGAAACAATTTAATGAACCATACAAAAGGAATACCTGTCAGTCAAAAGCTTCTCTCTGGTTGCAAGAGCTCCAAATAACAACACAGAAATAAAATATAAACCAGTTGTTGTGACAGTTGCAGCGAGTGTTCCAATGGGGATAGAACGCTGAGTGTCTTTTAGAGAGGAAGACCGATTTGAACCTGCCATAATTCCCGTCACAGCAGGGAAAAAGAGACCGACCAGTGCACTGACAATTAAAAATAAAAATCAATTATATAGTTACAATAGCCACAAAAGGGAATGATTTCATTGCAAATCCAGTTGCAATAAAATAGGTTGACAAACTTCAGAGGTATGCAAGATTGGCACAATTCAACAGTTTATCTACTAAGATAACAGCATGGCCAACATAACAACTAAATCAGTTATACAACTGCTCCACTTGTTAAAAAAGAAGCAAACTTATAAGATGAAAAGAAGAAAAAGAAAAGGGAGACAGTGCCCCTCCAGTCATAAAATTAAAATCTAAAGTCTATCATGATTGGAAGCACTATTTGCTCGGGGACTCAAGGCAGACAATAAAAGACTTATTATAGGTTGACCACAACTTTTGTGTGTTAAAATTTTCTCAATAAAAACAAATCCTTCTTTACTTTCAGAAAGAAAAAAATAAATTAATTAATTAAAAAAATAAAAAGAGATACTCAGTTGTCCACTGAAAAACATGGTCAGAACCAGAACTTTGCGGACAAACCAAGACATGTAATCCCCGTGGATGCGTAAAAATTCAAAATAAAATTTCATTATTTTGGAAACTTTACGCCACATCTGAAACACTCCCTGACACAGCTGGTATACAGCATTCCTTTTTACAAAAATTTGACATTATGTGTGGCAACCACAAACCAAGTACGTATCAACATCAGCATACATGTTGTATCATGTATGTATCCTGTATCAACATCTGGGCTACTGAGGTACTCACTCTTTTTTTTTGTTTTTTGGCAGGATGTTAGTAGGTTTGTACTTAGTAGAGTTAGATTACTATAGCAGGCCAACACCACTCCATTGACTTGAACCTTAGACCTCACCTCACTATCACCTAAATGCACATTACTACTGAGGTACTCACTCATGCCAGGCCATTTGTTAGTTTCATGTTCATCATCAAAACCCTACAATCTAGATGCCAGATTTCATGCCATGGGTTCCCATTAAGTGCGCTGTAAAATTTAATGTATAAAGAGAAATAGAGAATTGTATAGATATTGATTGTATTATTGATTGATATTGATAATTGTTTATTTATTACAATGATTCATGATTCCTATATATAGAAGAGGGTGAGTGTGTAGTAGGTAAGGAGTGGGTGAAGTGGAGGTGGTAGTGGTGTAGTTACTACTGAGGTACTCACACATGCCAGGCCATTTGTTAGTTTCATGTTCATCATCAAAACCCTACAATCTAGATGCCAGATTTCATGCCATGGGTTCCCATTAAGTGCGCTAACCTAATAAGCACAGACATAGATGCGAATGTGGATGTGGACACGGAACATAGTGATTTCAAAAAAATGGGGACACTGACAAGGTGGGGTCACGACAATAAAAAACAAATTTTTATATACTTTATTTGCTATGTAGATTAATATTACATCCACAAACAATCAACATTGACAAAAGCTAATACTAATTAAATAAAATAAAAAACCCCACTCTTAAATTAACTCTTATTCTTCTTCTTTTTTTAGATTAACTCTTATTAGTTTTAAAAATTAAAAAAAAAAGAGTAATAAACATTCAACATCCAACC
>NW_021028368.1:272045-356512 GCF_004153795.1 Camellia sinensis | reverse complement strand
TAGATGGCATGTCCCCGACGTGTCCCTCGAAAAAACATTAATTCATTAATTAAACAGGCAACCAACAGCTTAGGTCGCACCCCTTAACTTATCAAAAAAATGAATACCATGAAGTGACAACAGAATTTCTAGGACATTTTCATGCTATTAGGTAACTTGAACCCAGAATTGTTGGCCTTTTGCACGAGCAACATTATAGTCCTTAAAAGTATAGCATGGATGCAAAGTTGACTATACAATGAGAAATCCTATGGTATATAATGACAAAAAACAAATACATAAAACAAAATATTTTTCATCCAACACTCGCAAACATCTCATAGAGAAAGCCAATACAACTAGCAAAGCCGCAGTATATGATTAAGCAAAAAGTTCTACTAATTCTTTTCTTTTTTTCAAATAAAAAAAAAAGAAAAAATATATATATAACTAAATTTAGAATGAGAGGCAAAATTTATTTGAATTTAGCAAACACCAACATGGGCTAACAAAATGTTGAAGTGATCCAAAAAGTCACAGCATCAATTTCCTAAAGAATATCAAAATCTGACAATTGACACAAATTATGAAATGAACACATTGCAACCAACAAAATTTATCAGTAGCATCTAGAATTATTGGCACAACTTACTTGAAACTCCAGTCTGATTTTCCTTCAGGATCAGGTATTCCAGCTTCGTTCGTAGTCTGATACTCTGGACTCCAGTTGTTTTTGAACGTTTGCAAACTCAAACCCGTGACTCCAGCTGCATCAAGCATTCAATCAAGTATTGTAATGACCCTATCCTACCATTTCATAGCATATTGGTGGTTATCACTTCTTTCACAAGTGCATTTATGGTTTTTCCTCTTTCTTACAAGAATGATTCAAGTATCACACGCCTTCCTTTTGTGAATTATAACTTGATATGCATTTCTTGTTAATATGAGAACCCTTTGTGTTTTCCTTGTAAAATGTAAGTTTTAATGTGCAAGCATGTCTAGTAAAATGTCTCTAATGTGATTTAATTAACTTACCCTAAAATTGGTTAGCCTAATCAAGGTGCTTAAACCTTAAACATCCTAATGTGAGTCACATTTCTAGAAATTATGTAAGAAGTTAATCGTGATTAATTCAGAATAATCAGGATTAACAAGGAAACATATTATTAGCGATATGATCTTGATTAATTATTCTTAAACATGATTAATTAGTGTAAAGACTCCTTACTTGCGTGGTTGACATCACCTACTTGAGCAGAAAATGGATTGAGACAGATAGAGACTTGCGTCTTTCTTAATTATGATAATACCTATGATTAGTGAAGAAATATAAAAAGAAAGAGAGAAGCTAATCTAATAAGATTTTACTAGCTTGGCTAGAGAGAAAGAAAGGAAGGAAAAATGGAAAAGCTAGAAGATCAAGTTGAAGTTTGAAATTAAGGTAAGATTTCTAACCCTAATCCTAGCTCTCTTCTACAATCCTTGAATAACATGTTTAAAATGATGTTAAGGGTAATTGTTTGCTAAAATTATTGTTGATGTTCAATTGATCATTTTCGATTGATGGTGGATTATCTCTCCCTAGGGAAGTAGAAGCTAAAACTGACGCTTGGTTCGGCTCCAGCAAGGTTGTTGCCTCCATCTGCAATGCCCTTAGTCATGCTGATAAACCTCATCAATGTCACCAAGTTGGTTGGAGATCTTCTCGAGCAATCAACAATGGTAGGTGCCAAGTTGGTGTGTGTGTGTGTTTGAGAGAGAGAGAGAGAGAGACTGTCGAATGGGGTTTCAATCGACTGGTGGTAGGCAGAGGGAAGAGGAGGTGGTCGGTGGTGGGGGTTGGCAATAGGGTGGCGGGCTAAATAGTGGGTTGTTTTGAAAGAGATAGAGATTGTGGGTGGGGTTGAGGACGATAACGGTGGGGTGTTGAAGTGTAAAATTTTAAATAGACATTTTTCCTCAACGGCATCCATAGCATTTGCAACCTATATACATGACGGGGCTTAAGTGTTGAGTTTTAAACATTAGGGGGCAACGTGAAAAGGGCCACGGTTTAGGAGGGTTTATTGTAATTTACCCATTTTTTAGTGGAACTATTATGGTCATAACAACAAAAGTCCATGATGTTAGAAGGCAATTTTGTCTTGGTCAAGCAATTTAGCAACCTCAGAAGAGTAATGAGCATATTTGCAAGTGAAGCAATGGTGACGGAAAAAAGAAGTCACCAACTAGTTGAAGAAATCTAGATTTAGCTACACAATTTGACTACTAGGCGATGAGCTTTGACAAATCATGCCTGGTGCTTTCTCTAGCGAGCTATGCAGTAGAAAAATCGGGAAGGCAAGAGGTTAAAAAGAAAACAAGTCACTTTTGAGGTTTCACTTTCTTTTTCAAAAAACAATCATATTTAAAAAATTAAAAGACAAAGATGCATATCAAGAAGAATTTTTTTAACTTTTGACATTTATAAATTCTAAATGGGACTGGGACCTAGGCACCACATGCATGGTCCAAATGTTTCTTCAGCCATCCACATCCCAAGTATGAGAGGCTTGATCTACATTAGTACCATGCATGCCATTGCCTATCATATTTATGGTTTAGACAACATGCAACATAAAAAACAAATAGAAAAGTAGGCGAAAAAGAGTTAAGAACACTCACTTGTTGGATGATCCTTCCTTGCCGCAGCAATCCCAACAAATATACAGAAAATTGAGAGTAAAACGGGGATAAGAAAAGCAGGTGCAACCCGATTGATCATTTTTACACCACCGAACACAATAAAACATAGAATGATGGTCACAATAATCCCGTAAATTTGCAGGTCATGTAGACTTGGACTTGAAATAGGCTCTACTGATGTGCCATTGACTTTTGTGACAGTTTCTGCATGGATAAAATGGGCAGGAAAATCAAATTTGGAGGTACATGATACACTCAACATCCTTGAAAAATGATTCATTATTATGCACAACTACCAATAACCAACCATCACTCATGAGACCAACTTCATAAGATGTATAGAAAACAGAGGTATCAGGTAACATCAAAAGTTGACAAGTCAGGGACTGCAACCAGAAGAGACTACCACATGCACAAAAATGCTATTTGGACAAAACAAACGGGCCTTGTTTGGTTTGTATTTTGAGATATTATTTCAAAAATAATTTTCTAGAGAGAGTTTAGAAATTTTGAAAATTTGTTTGATTGTATATTTTAAAAATAGTTTTGGAGTTTGGGATGATTTGATATTTTTTTTGTAATTGAATAGATGGGTGTGAGAAAAAAAGTGATTGAGGAGAGAAGAGAGAAGAGAGAGAAAAAGTGATTGATTGATGTGTAGTAAAGAGAAGTGATTTTGGAATTTTTTTTAAAAAAATTCAATCAAACATGTTTTTGCAATTTTTTCTCCAAAAACATGTTTTGAGAGACAGACCAAACATGCCCAAGACGTACTACACTAAAGTACTTGAAGGTATTCCAAAGATGAAACCAGTCTATGATGGGAGTTTTGGTACAACTCTCATGCTACTTAATTGAAGTTGCCGAGGGAACAAATGCAAAATTAAACAGAACACAAATTAGGCAAATTTCTGCTTTGACAAGCTCCACAGGGTCATATCAATACAAATGTAGCAAGAATCAGTTTACTTTACAACAAAGATTTGAATGTCATTTCCGGAGCTTTCTCAAGAGATTACCTCTGAAAATCCCAGCAGCCGGCACAGCTTTTAGAAAAGTCTCTACAGCTCCCAACACATAACTGAAAACATTAGGCAACAAAAAACAAAGACGATAATTTTAGGACATTGTGATTAAATCTTCTGTTGAACTAGGTGCAATAATGGTTAGCCTCATTTCCATCATCCTCGTCAACTTCAGCCATACAAAATACCATGCCATGATAAATAAAGTAATGATATACACTCACAGAGCTCCAGCGACTGCATTCCCTAGAAAAAAACATAACCCAATGCTGACTCCAACTTCTGGACCCAAAGCTCGACCAATGAGATAGTAAGGTCCCCCACCCTAGATGTACCGTTGACGGATCAAGAAAGTAGATTAGTAAAGATTCCACTATTAAACTACATAACAAGAACCAATCAACTTTATGCTTTCAGATATGTAACAAGAACCCACAAAATTTTCATAAGCAAGTAGATCAATAAAAACTCATTTATTTATAGGGAGGTAGGTTTGCTCTGGTTCAACCTGTGTTGTCCAATGAACCTATCTATTTTTTGACATAGTCTAGAATACCAATTGGTGTGGCAAATAGAATTGACTAGTTAATGAGTTTGGGGGAAGGTAAGGATGAGGGGTAAATGGAACCATTTGATTGATTGGGAGACGGTGTCTCTTCCAATAAGTAAAGGGAGTTCTTGTCATTGGAAACATTAGAGATAAGAACTTGGCTTTACTTGGGAAGTGGTCATGGACATTTCCTATTAAACATGATTCACTATAGCATTCGATCATCAAGAGCAAGGATTCTCAGGTGGTTAGTAGGGGCAGCTCTAGAGCTCCATGAAAATGCACCTCCCAAGGTCTTCCTTATTTTGAGCAATTTTTTCACTTTAGTATGGGTAACAGAGAGTCCATTTGTTTTGGGAAAGACGTGTGGAAGGGGTGAAGTCTATTTATGTTTTTGTTCCCTCAGTGGTATCCTTTGTCCCAAAATCATAATGTTCTATTGCTTCAACAGTTGCCTCTTCTTTGGCAATGAACTCTTGGAATTTTAATTATTTTGGAGATCTTAATGATCGTCAAGCTAATGGATTGGTAACTTTGTTATCTATATTCTTCATGATGCGTCTTTGAGAAAGGGTGTGTAATGGAAGATTTAGGACCATTCATTCCTCGGGTTTTTTTCTTGCGAGTCATTCTTTGATAAGCTTGTTGGTAATCAGATGTGCCACCCTTTGATGCTCACAAAATGATTTGGAATGCATATGAAACCCAAGTATTTTCATAGTCTGTGGTCCATAAAAAGCTCTATACTAATGATATGATTCAAGAAAAGTAGACTTGCATCTTGTTACTTGAATGAGGTATCATGTGTAGAAGGGATCATGAGAGTATAGACCATATATTCTTGCATTTTCCAGTTGCTATTTTTATGGCACAATCTATTCCAGCTTGTGGGTACAGATTAGGTCATTCCTTCTTCTTGCTCTCTAATACTTGAGATTGATTTTAGAAGTTTTGGCTGCAATTCAAATGCTCGAGCTCTATGGGACATAGGAGTGAAGATTTGAAGACCATTTTATCTGTTCAAAAGTTGTTCCAATCACTCTCATTGAGATAACATGGTTTTTAATTTTGTAATTCTGGTATCACTTTATTTATGGGGCTATATCTTTTTTTATCACTTGTGTTGCTTATTTTCCTAGCAACCACTTAAAATTTTACTCACTTTAGTAGTAGGGAGGGTTGGTAGAGTAGGGAAGTCGCGGTGGCTGCTGCGGGTTTTTAAACACAATTTTAAATATCCAAAATTTTAATTGGATTTGCAAGATGCAACCCATTTAAACCCGTTTACATATTTGGACAGGTTTTTAATGGATTTAAGTTTAACTGGGCGGGTTCACAGTTTAGAGTTGAGTTTCCACCTCTACATAAAGCCAATAGTATAAGTGTGCAACTAAAACAAGCTTGGAGAGAGCTGTAATATATTAGTACTGGAAATGTGTGACGTATAGCCCTAGTAACTAAACAACAAGAAATGAAAAGCTACCCATTTTTCCTTCAATTGCATGTAAAAACATAATGTACAAGCAGATTATGTTTAGAAGTTTGTATAAAAAAAATATTTCCAGTATTGATTTTAACATAACACCGCCAAAAAAAACTGATTATTAGAGTGATGGAAGAATCAGACTTCTACTTCTTACATCAAGACAATAGTAACTAAAACAAAAACAAAAAAACAAAAACAAAAAAAAGAAAAAGAAATGAAATGTGTGACCTATAGCCCTAGTAACTAAATAACCAGAAATGAAAAGCTACCCAATTTTCCTTCAATTGCATGTAAAAACATAATGTAAAAGCAGATTGTATTTAGAAGTTCGTAGGAAAAAATATTTCCAGTGTTGATTCTAACATAACACCTCCCAAAAAAAAAAAAAAACTGATTATTAGAGTCCTGGAAGAATCAGACTTCCACTTCTTACATCAAGACTGAGAATCTCTGAATATGAAACCAACAAGCAAAGCTAGTAGTACAACTAAAAAACCAATATGTGTCATACCTTCATTGCACCATTAGTTGCAATGGCACTCAAGGAAATTGAAGTCAGGAAAGTACATAAGCCACAGAAGGCAACTAGCAATAATGATTCACCGATTCCACCCATACCAACAATCCTGCAATTTTCACAGCAACGGAAAAAGCAATTGGCTCAAATTATGTCCAATTAACCCACCCATCCCCAACCCCTGGGGTGGAAAAAAAGAACACACATGCACCGCACACACACAAGCATACTATCGTCTTTAGTTATTCAACAAGAGAGGGGGTAAAAGAGAAAGAATTAGACCATCAAAGTCTAATCAAGTCCACCAAAATACGGAAAAAAATTTATCACACGAAAGGTTTAAATAAATAAAATTTATACAAAAATACCAACAGAAGAGTAAAAGGGATGGAATAGGAACAGGACTTTCTAGTATTTAGAATATATCCGCACAAACCTAACCCTAGTCACATTCACCTATATGCTGATTAATAATAAACAGTATGGGCCCTTCTATTTCCTTCAACATACCCCTGTCAACCCAATATGAGAAGCACAACAGTATGGGATATGCATTCAACGCTGCCATCTAAACAGGACACTCAAATCATCAACTCTCTATTTTTTCTTATAGCAACAAAGAAATTTTAATTAAAACAGATGAAATAAGTACAAAAAAACAAAGGGGATTCAAGAAGTCCACCAAAAAGAAACTAAAAAATATATGTCAGATACTGCTCTCCAAGTATACAAATCAAAAACAATCGTTGATATCTTAATATGCATTGTTAGGCCCATTTCCTAATTTTGAACTAGTGGTGATCTAACATGATATCAAAACTTAGGTAAGGGGAGGTCTTAGGTTCAAGTTTCTCCGGTCCATCTGCATTTGTTCTCCATTTGCATCTGTTTCTCTCTATGTTTGGATGATTGCATCTTTATGTGCAAGATAGAGTTGCATGTGAGGGATGGTGTTGGATAGCTTGATTTACATTGTTAGACTCATTTCCTAACAACTTAAGGTTTTGGAACTAGCAGTGATCTAGCAGAAATACCCTTCGAGAGTACTTGTCCCAAATTAATACTTACTAGAACATCAAGCATCAAAGGATAGATTGAAAGTTACCATTAGTAAGAGAGTTTGAGAAAGTTTCAAAAATCACATTATTGTATAAGGGAAAAAGACACAGGAACATTATTGAGAAAACATGAGGAATATGTGATATCAAAGGAAAACGAAGTTTTATATGATTGTCCAACATAGAACCAAGCAATACTCATTTGATACCACAAATTTGATAGACAGCCTTAATGGACAAATACACTGTGCTATAAAGAGGTGCACTAGCACTTATAGAGGCATACACACAAGTGCCCCTACGTATAGAACAAAATAGAATAATTGGAAAAACCACCAAGATAAACATCAGTTATATGAAGTTTACCAGGTAAATCGAATATAGTAGATGATTCCCAAAATGTTTTGCAAGCATGGAACAAACACTCCCATCATCGTCCCTAGTTTGAGGCCCGTAGTCTGCATCACAAGGGCACATCAGAGACATGAAAAAGCATCCAAATACCATACACCATACTTTCTAAGAGGGAGAGATTATAAAACTATCCGTAAACTATGACCAATGTGTCAACTTTCAAGCCTCAGAGTGACAAAAACCTAGCCAAACAATGGCCATGAAAGGTTGGTTTGGATATTATAACAAGCTAAAATTACAATGAAGAAGTATATTACAACAACACAGGTAAATATGCATCATTTCTATTCCCCTAATTCTATTCACCACGTTTGGTTGCAGAAAATTGAGTTCACTTTTCAGAAAATTGAGTTTTTTGTTTTCCGTGTTTTTTTTTTTTTAAGTTTTTTTTTTAAATATTTTACACAAATGTCTTATTTTTTAGATATAAGAAGAATGACACATTTGACAAAAATAGTTTATAATTATATATTTTTTTTTTGAAGGGGGGGGAAAATTAAAAATTCCCTAAAAGAAAAAAAAAAAAAAAAAAACGAAAATTCAATACATTTTCATATTTTATTCTATTCAATAAAGATTTTTGTACAATTTTTTATTTTTTTATTTTTAAAACTTTTTGAGTGTATTAAGATTAAGTGAATCTAAAAATTTTAAAAAAAAAAATTGATAAAAATATTTAAAAAAATCATAAACAATATAAAAATACAAATTGAAAACTCAGAAAACTGTTTTTGAAAACTGAAAACCAAACAAACTGATTATGTCATACCAAACTGTGGGCGAGAGTAGTACTAGGAAGGGTGACCCACTGGGAAGTCCTCGTGTTGCCCCTCTTTTGTCCCTTTTTCCCCCCCCCCCCCCTTTTCTTTTTTTTTTAATATCCTTCTGAATAAAAATAAATAAAAAACTAAAATGGCTTTCTGTAGAAAGACTAAACAGAGACTATCAACCCTTTTTAAATAAATCAGAGAGCCATTAATTTCAGAAATTAAGTAACTATTGCACAGGTTATAGTCCAAAGAACTGCTACTTACACTTAAAATACTAAATAAGACAAATAAGCCCAGTTCATATTTATACAGTAATATTTGTATATTCCATGTTAAGATTGGAATTAAGGGTTGCAGTAAACAAAAAGAAATTCCCCCCAACCATTAATGATATGATATAGTTCAGAGAACAGCTATTCCAGGAACTTTTGACTCCGTTTGGCAGAGTTTTTGAAATTTAATTCTACTCAGTAGTTTGAGTGTGTTGTTTGGTTATAACTTTAAAAAATTAATTTCACACCCACTTTTCAAAACACCAACTTTTCAATATTATATGTCACATCATTCAATTCAAACTGTTTTTAAATTTGATAACCAAACAAATTTTTCACACTCAAATTATAATTCCAAAACTCACAAACTCAAAATATAACTCTATTCTCAAATCTTAATTATAAAACTCTACCAAACGCAACCTTTGTTTTCCACTAATCAATTTGTCTTGTCCAAGATGAATAACTGGGAAGAAGTGACAAGTCGGTGAATGCAGCAAAATCATAATACAACGATTTGGTTGAAAAGTAACATTTGACTGTACCACATGACAAATTCCAATATATCACATTTCACTAGGAAAATAAATTAATTTCAAAGACAACTCCATGGAGACAGATTTGGCAGAATGGTTGCTACTGCACTTAAAATTTGTTTTAATGGCCAAGTGGTGATGCAATTTGCTAAGAACTTACTTGTTAGAATTTCCCATCTTTACCTTCACCTACTCCACTACACACTCCACTTCACCTACCTCCACTTCACCACACACTCCACTTCACCTAACCCACTATCACCTCCACTACACCTACTACCACATTTTCTTCTATATATAGATTGTATAGGAATTGTAATTAATCAATCTTGTAATACATCAATCAATAATATACATCAATTTATTTTACATTACTGTTTCATGAGAAGAAGTTGCATGTTACGCTAAATTGTCAAATTCCAAAGTGAGGTCACTTCTTGTGGGAATTTTAGGGGAAATATGCAGATCCTTGAGTTTACATTAGTTTCATGGTACCAAGAGCAAGTAAAATAGTTATTATTTTGACACACCAACTCTATGTGAAACATGGAAGAGTCTTTTTGGTGAAACAGGGTATTATAGTATTTCACCGGCAATTATGTTTTATAAAACAACAGATCATGGCAATCAATAATAACGATAAATAGTAGCATCATTATCAACACATTTAACCCAATATAACTCCTATCAAAAGTAGTAGTACTTACTAACACAAAAGAAAGGAAAGGTTCATGAATCACTTGGCAACTTGCTTAAGAAAATTTAGGTACCTTTGGATGCTCAAGAGTTGTAGAAGCATCCTCACCATCTCTAGGACTAGAAGGTGCTGGAATCTGCTCCCCTGTCATACTGAAATTAACACCTCTTGAGCATACTACCAAGATATAACGAAATAATGAACAACTTTAGCATAAGTAAATACTTCATATCAATCGAAGAAATGTCTTAAATTCAAAAGGAGTTCACGTGAAACCACCCCTCCTCCCCCCACACCCTCTGTTCAATTGGAAAGAAATGGTAAACTCTGAAACAATAACAACAGCAATCTTTCATATTAAGTGAATAAAGAGCTGCTCAAAATAAAATTATTTTTTAAAAAAAAGAAGACACGGCAATTATTAAAATTTTCATAGCAGTGAAAAGGAAACTTAAGGAATAAAAATGAATCAGGTTCACTCTTACCTCTTAAGACCCAAAATATTCACAAGAGAATCAAAACCAAACAATTCCAATTTAGATTCCCTTTGAGGGCCATTAGCTCCTGCATGAATTGGCAATGACCCTTCTCTCACATCAGAACTCGTGCTCACTTTTATTTTCCTGCAACAGTTTATGAAGAAAAAAAAAACTAAATGAGCTAAAATAACAAAAACAATATTTTCTGAAGTTCATACAACATACATGCATAACTGCATATTTTTTTCAAAAAATGTTTTTGTAGATGTAAGCATATCTAACTTCTTTATTCCATTTAAGGACGTGGATGCTAAGACTGCGACTCTGATGAGCAGCGCACACTTTATTTAACGGAGAAGAGATGCCATATCACACCGCCCACTATGTGCAAATTAAAAGCATTCAATAATGTGATAACATAAAAAATGATTAAAAAAATTACAACATGTAGCTATAGTTCTATACAACTTCTGAAGTGATGCATGCAATGATATGCATGTTGTGTCAAATTAAGGAGATCATTCAAGATATATATTACATGTATCAAGTCATATATGTCATAATTGACTGCCTATTTTTACCACACTAATTTTGTCCACTTCATATAAGCCCACACAACAAAAGAATCTCATTTTCTCCGATATTACTGCTTTCTTTTCCTTAAATTTTGTAAACACAAAGAATAATTCAATTAAAAGTCAACAAAAATAAACCAAATTATAATGAGGTTAGGAAAGATACAAGACCATGTATGTTTTCAAAAATTACAACCCCCCCACTTTGCTAAAAAAACTCCTCTTAGTTACTGCACCATTATGACTATGACAAATATAGATGATTTCATTATCCAATTTATATAGCAAACCCATTTTACCTATGTTACTAAACCAAGTTTGACTTCCAAGTACAGGGATCTTTCTTCTCCAATTCACTCTATGTCACAACACCATATCTTTGCTCATAGAAGGAGGCAACAAGTCACTTCCCATGGCCATAAGCCATATATATTGTTTAGATATCCTTTTGTGAAATTCAACTTGGAACAAGTTGCTATGTTCCAACGCATTAGCTAGCCTATGTTACACCATCTCAACATACTCTTATCTCAATTTATTTTCAATAGGTGCTATTTAAATTTATAGAAACATATTTTTTTTCTTTAAATTACATATATTATCTAAACATGTTTCTTAATTGCCTAACATTTTGTATCATGTATGATAGCTAGCCTTATGGCTATCTTATAAGACTTTCCCTTCAGCTTAGCAAAACTTTTATTATCATAAAGAATTCTTGGAGTGCTTTTCCATTGCATCATCCTAGTCTAGGTCTATAGGCAATATCCTCCACAACTTACTATTCCAAGATGTCAAAAGAGGCTATTTTTAGGAAACTTTTGATATCTTATTTCACCATACTTCGCTTCATAATACTATTTTTACTAAAATAGCACTCTAAATATTCCAACCCTGTTCTAGTTAACCTAAAACCTTAAAATTATGATATCTCTATATCACTAACATACCATTTACCACTAATTTCATCAACTAAAACCTAAGTCATTGGCAAACAACATAAGCAACAGGACATCCTATTAAACATGCCTGATAAGTTTATCCATCATTAGTAGAAAAGATGAGAACTCAATACCGTTCCTGACGCAAGCCTATAGTTATTCGATACTCACTCATGTTTCCCCCACTATTCTCAAACTTTTTTTTTTTTTTTTTTGATCGGCGAAAGTCAATTGTTAGTTGTTAGATTAGCACATATGGGAGTTAGCATCCCCACCCTTCGCAAAGCACCAAGTGCTTGCCCCTTTAATTCAATTCTCCTAAGGAGAGTTTAACCCATGACCTCTCCCTAGGGACTAAATCCTTAGGAAAGTCATGGTGACCAACTAGGCTAGGCCTAGTTGGTTAACTATTCTCAAACTTTACGGTCATCCTACACGATATTTTCATAAGATCAGACAATATGTTTTATGGGATCACCATGTGTAAAGAAAGACACTAAGCACAATAAAATAAGAAAATGTTCGTACACCATCAAATATAACCAAACAGATAAAATATTTATAAGAAATACACCACTACCCTAGCCTCATTAGCATATACCGGTCTCAATAAATCAAAAATCTAATTTTATTAGATAAAAATAAGACTTTTTTTTGCTCTCTCTCTCTCATCATAATTTTATTTAGACTATCTCCTCCATAAGCCACGACACGACCATATCCACCTTAGATCTATTTACATTGCTAATCCACCAACATTAAAAGTGCTCATAACTAAATCACAGTCCACATACAAGACTAGCATCTTCTCTCTCTCTCTCCACTAATTCCCTACAGGATTCTCCTTTCTCATCCTAACAAATCCACCAAGACATTAACCCCACTAAACAATTACAAGAGGATTTTTTAACATAATTGTGGATAAGGGGATTTTTTATGGCAACGATTTTAGATGGCCGTGGCCACCATTGGTGGATGTTTCTCTAGTTTCATTAGAGAGAGAGAGAGAGTATATATGTATGTATGCATTTGTTGTGGCCACATTTGGCAACAATAACAGTGGTTATGGTGGTGAAGACAATGGTGGAGCAATTGGTTTTTTGGAGTTTAACTTGTATTGGTGGTTATAAGGATGTAAGCAAAAATTAAGTGATGATCAATTAGAAAATGCTGGCAACCATGAAGGATTGAATTAGTGCAGGAGAGAGAAAGAGACGGAAAGTGAGATTGGTTGGGATATTTAACATATGAGGGTACTAGTAATGTGGATAGACGGAGCATCAACTATGTGTGATGCATGTGGTGACTGAAAATTGAGGATGGTGAGAGAAGCGTAAAAACCGTAGTGTCTTGTATCCTTTTCAAATTATGTTTTTCTTTTTAAGTATTAAGATATACCGTAGATCATAAAGGTGTCATCCCTTAGCTTATGCCGCCCTGAATTTTATCAGGGAAATATCCGTTCAAGGGATGTTTAGAAAAAAAAATACAAATAAGTGGCAAACTAATAAATTAAAATCATAAACTTTTTCATGAATCTGTAATAATTTTGTAGAATTATTTCCCCAATTTTATCTAGTTCTCCATAATCGTAAAGCCATTTATTTTCTACAGCTCCTTTTTCTTCACCGATAAAATGTGTTTAAAAAAATAAAAAATAAAAAACCACAAACAAGTAAAACGATTATCAAGCTTGCAAAACAGAGATTCAAAACCCAAATCAAAAATGATCAATTTAAAGTTCTTAACAGTAATTTCAAACTTTCCACTAAATAATACATTAAATTGACAAAGAAACGACACGTCATATATAGATTCGGATTGAGGAACGCAGATAGAGAGAGAGGGAATTGAATTAGGGCATACTTATCGCGATTGGGGAAAGGAGAAGAGGAGGCAGATCCAGGATCGAGAGAAGACATCTCGAGGACAGCGCGATCGTTGTCGTGAGCAACAACTGGCCTGTACTTGCGACCTCCGACCTGAACTCGAGATGGTGAGAATTCATTGTCGTCCGAGCCCTCTTTCTCTCCATTATCCATTGCTGCTTCTTCTTCTTCTTCTTCTTCTTCTTCTTCTTCTGATTCGGATCTACAGATCCAAATTCAATCTACAGAGAAAGAAATCGCAGAACCACCGAGATTGGAAATGCACTGGCCTATATATAAATATGTATATATATATAATATGTTATAATAATTAATTATAATTGTATATAATAATAAGTGCAGAGAAAAGACAGAGACAGAGGATTTTAGAGAGAGAATTCAGGGAGAAACGCCTTTGAAGCAGAGAGAGAGAGACGGCTTCTTTGAATGGAGCATTGAATTTTAATTTTATAATTTTAACCGAAGTAAGGCATTGTAGAAAAGTCTCCGTTTTTACCAGGGAAAAAAAAAATATTCCGTGTGAATTGGTTGTGTTTTAAAGTTATATATTATAATACAGCTCGGCATATTTATCATTAAATAAATAAATCGATAAATATAATTTTTTTAAATTAATTTACATTAAATTTTTTTACAATTAATACAAAAAAAAAAAAGGTAAATTTCACTTTGCCTTCTTTATGTTTGGTTATTTTTTTATTTTGACTCTTAAAATTTATTTTGTTTTAAGTTAATTTTTGTTCAAAATTAGACAAAAAAATATCATAATAATTGTCATAAAACATAAAAAATATATTGTTATATTAGAACTCAAAGCATTCTTCTTTTTGTTGGTTCATAGTCCACGTAGGGTTCTGATCTTGTTATTTTATGTTTCAGAATCAATTAATCTTTTGATCAAATACTAACTAGAATTATCTTAATAAAAGAAAAATGAGGTTACATTATGGCGATGACCAATTAAGGATCATTGCCATCTCACGAATTGGATTCAAATCAATTGAGCTTCTTGCTCTTTAATAAATCGCGAGTGGATTTGTCGTCCTCCTCGTTATAGTCTTCTTAGAATCAATAGTATTTTGTCAGATCTTGCTTTTCTTTCCTAACTTCCCCAACCAACTAGCTACTGGGAAAGAAGAGAGATACATATAAGGGGTTATAAGGCATTCTAGAGGGATATAAACCTGCAGGAGCAAACTTATTTTCCTCAAATTGCATTGAGATCTTGGAATCTAATAAGAACTACAGGACGAAAGAATAATATTAACAACAAAACTCCTCTTTACCTTCCTATTCAACCGCTAACGGAGGGTTTGAAGGGGGCAGCATCAATCCTTGAGTCCTTATGTTTATAGGGAAAATTAGTCTAGGGTCCCTCTTTCACTTTTCGTAATGGAAGAGATCCACAAAATTATTTTTTGATATCTAAGGTCCCTAAACATATCACAGAGAAATTAGACCTTACCAAATCAAAACTCATCTCTCTCTCTCTCTCTCTCTCTAAACTTCTCCATTCTCAGACCTGTCCAGATCAACTCTTATTTCTCACCCATGACTTCTTTTTCCAGCCGATTGAGCTCCACCGTCACCGGATTCGATCCGTGCAGCAAATTCAAGAACTCATCCGCGTCCAAACTCAGCGGCCTCTGCGGAGCTCGCCTCCTCGAACTCTTAAACGATCCCGACACCATCAACGGCGTCGCCGCCACCAGCTTATGCATGCAAGTCATGACTTGGATAACCAATCACTGACCGTTCTTGCAGTGATCAGGGTCTCCGTTGACAAAGTACATAGGTCCAGGCTTGTCAAGGCTAACTACAGTGTTGTTGCCATTGTTGAAGGTAAAGATTGGATTGCTCATGTTGCAGTGAAAGTAGCCCCATTTGTCTACCACAAGAACAGAGTCATTATTGTATTCAAAACAGAGTAAATCTCCAACAAGAAATCTGTTGGTTGCAGCCCGCTGGTCATAGAACGCGGTGTGGTTGTCACTGGGCTGTCGCCAACTCTGAATTCCTTAAAAGCTCCAATAGAAGGGGTGTTGATGGCGGTGGTTAATAGTATGAAGAGAAATGTGGAGAAGAGACCAAAGATAGAAGCCATATTTGTGTTCTTGTTCTTCATTTCCCTCTTAATAGCAGAGTGAGTGAGTGGTTTTGCTTTACTTATGGAATTTATCTCTTTCTCTCTCTATCTCTCTCCACTGATTTAAAACTCAGTGAAGTTTAACTGAGTAAAATTGGTGAAGTCGTATATGTACGTATGTATATATTATACTGTTTGTTTGTGTTGTGGAAGCTTTGGAATCTAGAGAATTTCTCTGGACCAAAGAATTTCTCTGGACCAAACCAGAGAATTTCTCTGAAGCAGAGTACCAGTTCAACCTAGAGAATTTCTCTGGAAAATTCTCAACCCAGAGAAAATTCAGTTCTATTGCCAAATACTCCTAGAAACTTGCAATTCACTGTTGCACCTTGCCAAAGCTTCTTTCAACATCTTCGTTTCTTCTTCCATTGTCAATAGACGTTCTGTGAGCTAAATTACCAGAGCTAAATTTTAAATATTATTACACAAAAAAAAAAGAATGGCAAAAGTGCACAAGTTTAAATTTGGTTAAAACACATTCCGAAGTCAGATAAATTTGGTTAAAACACATTCTGAAGTCAGAGAAATTCCGAAGTCAGAGAAATTCAAAATTTCTTTGGAGATAAATCTAGAATTTCTCTGGAGAGAAATTTCGAAATCCAGAGAAATTTCAAGAATTTCTCTAGAGAGAATTTTCTCTAGATCAATTTTCTCTAGATCAACTTGAGGGACCTTAGACATTATGAAAATATTGAGTGTCCTTTATGCTGCAAAATCTTAATACCAGGGACCTTAAAAAAAATTCTCCATGTTTTTTATATCAGAGGTATGAATTATATATAGTAAAATATTTTTATATTACATATTTGTTAATGTATTATTTTTTATTTAATTTTAACAGAAATTAATATTAGGAGTAAAGTAAAAAAAAAAATTAAAACATGAAAGATTAAAATGAGAAAAAATAAACTTTAAAAGTTAAAATAAAAAGGTGACCAAATATAAGGACGAAATATAATTTACCCTATATATTTTTCTATCGAATCAATTTTATTTTATTTTTCATAATTGATTCATATGAATCCTCAAAGTGGCCCCTGGGCCCTGGTATTGACTGGATGGCCCAACCTTCTTTTTCGGTGGTAAAAAGTTAAAAATTAGCTTTTTTTCAACTTCCCAAAACGCTTATTATTTTCTTTTCTTTTTTATGTTTTTCCATTGGGATTTTTTTTTTTTTTTTTTTTTTAAAATGAACAAATATGACAAAGAAAAAGGGATGATGATTCTCACAAGATAAGATCATGAGAAAATTAGTGATATCTCCTCCAATCGAAGAGGGGCGCCTGCGTCACTCCGTTATCATCTCTAACAATTGATTTATCTCATTGATCTTGAATCTATAGTATAAAATCATGATTTGATTAAAAGTAATATTTGATTGAGTGAAATAAAGAGGAATAAAATAATTATTTTGTCAAAATATTTATTTTTATGTTTGATTGATCAAAAAAATGTTGACAAAGTACATTACAAATTAAATTGTCATTTCCAAAGAAATAATTATTTCATATGAAAGTTTAAGAAATAATTATTCCATTCTATGTCATTTCAATTTATTTTAGTAAATCAAATAAATTGTCTCACTTAGATTGATTCATACTTATTTAAACATTCACAGATCATAAATCAAGTTAACTCGTAAATTCAATTGTAGATAAACTTTTTAGATAAAAGACTTGTGTTTTGTAACTGTTTAATTTAGGATTCATTTGAAATGTGAGTTGATTTTTTGATTATTTTAGTTTGAGGTTAAAAAGTTTCGTTTGGAATAGGTTTTTTTAACTTTTGTAAGAAAAAAAAAATGAAATGATTATGGTTGAGCTGTGACATTTTGTCTTATTTGAGTAAAAAATATATTTTATCTTTTTGTGACTATTTTAATTAAAAAAATCCCATTTTGTGATATGCCAAACTAAGGCTTTGTAGTTGATTGATTTTGAGTACTATCGTAATTTTCCCCCTAAATTATTACACTTATTTTACTTTGAAATCTTGTGTTTCATGGTGTGATTGACTTTAATAGTTAAATAATTTTGTTAAAGTGTGTCTTTAAGCACATGTTCATAAAACTTAAAAATATTATATTATTTTTATTATATTGGCAATCACAATTTCTGTAAGGACTGATTGATCCTTGCTGGCACGCTCACATTTACAAAAATACCCTTCGAAAAGCCAAAAAGCCAACATATATATATCCATACAGAATAATCTTCTAAAATTTTTTAACACAAGCGCATTAACCAAGTCCATAGGTAAATTGCTCTTTCTATGAATTGATTGATCAATTAATGAAATATTTTGTTAACTTGTGCTAAAAGACTCAAATAGATTATACATTCTTTACAAAAGTGTACATAATAAAAAAATGTATAATATTTTTAAGTTTTCTTAACCTGTACCAAAACATATGTTAATAAGACTTATTACTTAATTGCTTGAATTTTGAAGCAGACCGAGCTAAGCCTCGATTCAAAAACATGAAATGTCAAGAACCATAAAACAGGAGGTTCAAATTTCCCAATTTCATTGAGAGCAAAAAACAAATTGACATCTCGATGTGATATTACGTATGTGGCAACTAGTAAAATGATTTTTATTTGATTTTGGATTTCATCTCACCAAGACAATGCCTTTTTTGTGACAATAGTGATGCTATTCTGATTGCGACCAATCCTGTCATTAATGAGTTTACCAATTCAAGGATCCACTTGAATTGCTTTTCAATTTTAATTTAATAATAAATATTCAAAACTTATACATAATAGAACATCAATCCACATACCAAAATGTCATTTTAATTCGTGCTTTCAATTTGAATATCATACTTTCATTTTTGGTGCAACATTGCCCCTATGTCACACGTGGTTAACATTTTGGATGAAAAAACAACACGTGCAAAAAGTGACCAAAGTTCTACTCTTTTTTTCTCGTGTTCCTTCTCAAAATTCTAACGGTAAGTAACAAAATGACCAAATTGCAACAAAACTGAAATTATATTGTTTGAATTGAAACTACGAGAATCAAAGTGAAATTTCCTAAGGTTAAAAGGACCTAACAGTGTAATTTATCCAAAAATGAGTTACTCCCAAACATAGCCTCAACAAGAATTTCATCATTGTAGGTAGGGGTGGGCGCGGGTCGGTTGCGGCCACGGAACCTCCAATCCGCCATCCGTCCGCCAGATTTCAAAATTCTAACGGTAAGTAACAAAATGACCAAATTGCAACAAAACTGAAATTATATTGTTTGAATTGAAACTACGAGAATCAAAGTGAAATTTCCTAAGGTTAAAAGGACCTAACTGTGTAATTTATCCAAAAATGAGTTACTCCCAACCATAGCCTCAACAAGAATTTCATCATTGTAGGGTGTACAATTATTAAGGAACCAACTTGTACAGTTTCACATGCAAAGTACTGTCAACAAACATAAAATACACTTGCTACATACTCCATCTCCATTACAGGGTTTAAATCATGAAAAAACATCATTGAACAAATATGACACAGAAATATCGATTGATTTTAGTTTTCTAAACTCAAAAAAAAGAAAAGTAGAAATACAAACGATAAAAACTTGAAAACCATTAACAAGAAAATAAAAATAAAAATAAAGTAAAAAAAATAAAAGAAAAGTTCTTAGTTCTTACCCGTCTGATGACAAGTTTTTCTTGGGCTTTCCATTCTTGTCTTTCGTCTTCTCAATCTTTCCAACCCCGTTATTATTCTGGTTGCTAACCGACCCCTCTTGAGCACTGCACATTTGTGACCTCATCTTGAACCCAAACTTCTTCGACACGCTTCCCCATGGGCTCGAGCTGCCCTTTACTCGGCCCAACTTCTCGATCTCTTGCCTCATGTTCGAACACTCTTTTTCAAGCTCGGAAACCCGCATCCTCATGCTATCCATACCCACCTTCAACACCTGATTCTCTCTCACAGCCGTAGCCCAACCTCCTTCGGTGGATCCAGCCAAACCGCTTCGTAATTGTCTTGAACCGTCGAGGTTGTCAGAGACCAAGAAACAGCCCGCTATGGAAGTCCTAAGTTGGAGTTGCTCGAAGAAGAGGACTTGGACTATTATTCTAAGAGGGAGCCTCTCATTTTGCGCAGCATGGGTGCACGCTTCCAAGGAGAGCTTCTGACAGTCTATCAACCTGCAGAGTTGTTCTCTGTCCGGCTCTGCCAACCATGGGTGTGACTGCCGAATGGCAAACAAAGGGAAGGTCGATAAGGCCAAATTAACAAAGTGAATGAACCCAATCCTAAAAAGCACGGACACTTCAAACAGGTGCCGTGTCCAACATGCATCAGACTCTGACACGCCACATGGTGTGTCAATTTTTTAATTACTACTTTTTTGCAGGTCATGTTAGGGACATGTGTGTCTTCTGATTTTTTTTTTTATATATAATTTTAGAAAAACTAATTTGGGATCAAAGTAAAATATATGAAAACAAAGAGAGGAAAAGTGAAAAAAAAAACAAATATACACCCAAATATATATTGGGCTCTCTTATATCAATATAACTAGCAAATAAAAAATTGTCAAAAAATATAGATTTTTGTTGAATCCTCACTGTGTCCATATCTTACCATTTTCAAAGTAATTGTGTCCCATCCCATGTCAGTACCCGTGTCCGTATCCATGTTGCTTTTCCATGCATTAAAGAAATACAAGACAGGAATCATGATTCAATATTCCTAGAACCAAAACACAACCTACCAATTCATCCTGAGGGAGACTCTATTGTGCTTTCATTGACAGTAGATCAATTAAGATTGACACAGGAACAACAAAGTTACTCATGGTCAATCTTTCTATGTAGCAATAAAGTAAATTTTACCTTCAGATAAATGTCGATTGCACGATAAAGACCATCATCCAAGGGCCTAGCATAGTCAGGAACAGCAGCGGCAAGAGAGTGAAACTTGGGGAGCTTCAGATTAACATCGGGGGCAACCTCGGCAAGGTATCCATCGATCAGCTTGGCTACCATCGTGATTGGTGTCAAAGATGGTGACCCCATCAACCGTCCATCATCAACTGAACAAGGGGAGGCCCCACCCGTCACCTGATCAACGGCCAGAAAGTGCTCAAGAATCCGCTGCACACAATCGACATTGTAAAGAGTCTCCGTGGAATATGAGAAGTTGGGTATCAAGAGATCTTCCAGAGTCGCCTGATCAAGTTGCATCCCTATCCTTCTTTCCAAGTTCGATACAAAAGATGGGTTCGCTCGAAGAATCATGGCTGTGCGAAGTAAACCAAAGAGAAATTTAGTTGAGACTAAGCCCTTTTGCATCGGAAGTAACCGATCGATTTCTTCGAGTAAAAGTTTCTGATCGTCTTCAGATGGCGGGGCCGGTGCCAAACGACTGCTCGACTCACCAGACCCCTGACGCCGATTCAGACCTGGAAGGTACTTTTTCGCATAGAAAGTGAGAGACCCTGCAACAATCTCTTGTTTAATTCCACGAGATTCCATGGCCGAAATCAATCTCTTGTAAAGAGGCAAACTCAGATTCGACACATCTTCATACCACCAATCTGAACTAGAATTTTTTAGTCTCGCTCCTGTGCTTATGCCATTCCACAATACACTCCCGCCAGGACTCTGCATGGGCCCACCGTGCTCCATAACAGGCCACCCGAATAGATTTGGGTCTGTATTTGCCTTTGAGGCTAAAGACTCAATGCATCGCTTTGTAATATGGTGTTCTTCGGCATGAGGGAGAATATCGTCACAGGTCTGTAGTGCTCTCAGAGAGTCTTTCCAACTACGGAGGACAACTTGATTGAGAAATATTTCGGTTTGTGAAATCAGATTGCCTTCTCCGTAGTCTTCTGTCATTTCAAGATGTTCGGCGGCACAGCGTAGGAACACGACATTTGAGGCAGTGAGTTCAAGTTTCACACCATAGCAGAATTTGGCTACGAGTTCAAATGTTTTAGCTCCACCAGGGATGTCGGGGAGCTTGATGACGCAGCCCTCTTCACTGTCCTCGGATGATTCCGCGATCGATCTTTCCATAACCCCACTTCTAGAAAGCAAAGGAAACTGCATTGCATGAATTTTAAAAGACATTAGAGATCACAAAAACGAAATGAAGTTTTGAGGAAAAAAAATATATCTCCATATCAAGGCCCTCCTTGAATCCCATACATGTGTACAGGTTTGCACCACATTTGTTATGGTTCAAAAAACATGAATTCAAATTCTTGCAACCAAATCACATTTAAATTTTTGCACAAAGTGAAGTGACCACGAGCAAATTTACACAAAATTAAAAGGAGCAAATTTACACAAAGTGATGTGCTGATAATTGTAGGGATAAAATGGAAGTCCAGACATATAGGATTGACCTAAACCAGATGAAAACCCATCCAAAAACCTTATTTCGATTTGTATGATCTCGCCCAAACCAATCAATGACCTGATTATATATATCTCATTTCAGTACAAGAGCATGGAAAGAACAAAAGAGCAAATCTAGAATGCCACATGGAGATCACTTCAGATGTAATTAACTTGTGTAAGGTTAAATCAGTTTTTTTTTTTTTTTTAATAATGTAATTTTATAGGTTAGTTAGAGTGTTGCTGGACAAATTCAAGTCATCTTATAAGGTTTTAGTGTAATTTTGCAAATTGCTTGACATGGGTTATATGTCATAGAATTTTCCTCTTCTTCTTTCTTTCAGTCCCAAAACCCAAGGCAATCAAGCCCCAAATTAACCCTGAAACCTTCATCCTACCTATTGGCCTCCAATTTAAACTCTCAAACTCTAATTTGGCTGTTGCTCAAGCCTTCAAACTTCATCTTGGATTACCCATTTAACTATCTGGTTAGCATTCCTAAACATTAAGCCAATATTTCTGCTCTGAAGTCTGACTCTGATCTTAGATCCGAAAACCTGACCTTAATACATGTGCAAAATATAGTATCAGCGTTCATGCATATCCATTTGATTCAACAAAGGATCCATTCCACCAAAATCCAAGATCAGTCCTGTCACATCCTGATCCATAATCAGGGTTCAGACCCAAACTGCAAGATCTGTATCCAACTTGATTTTCAGACAAGATCTGAGAAAATGGCACAACTTCCATCAGTTGGAATACCAGATCATTGATCAAAATCATGCAGGAATTAAAGAAGTTATATTTCAAAAATTCATGTATTTTCCTCACATCTCCCCCTCTCAACATCTGTAAGGTTAAAATATAAGACTTGAGAGCGAAAAATCGAAGCAATTACCCTAGGGGCCTAGAATCATCACAAGACACTTGGCAAATGCCAATAAAAGGACACACACAAACATAAGGAGTGTGTTAGCACAATAAACATGCGACTCCAGCTCACTTACCATCTTTCACACACAAGACACCATGAAACTATGAAAAATCATTTTTACTCAAAATAATTGATTGGAAACTCAATAAAGTGTAGCTTATACAACTACAAGAAGCAAGATCTGATTTATAAGCAATCTCAGAGACCAGTCACCACTAAATTAACATCACTCACTAAAATTTGAAACATATATATACTACCTTGTGCAGATGGAAGGACATCTCCTCTACTTCAACAACAATATCACTTGGCAAGCCAGTGGTGCAGAACCTACAGTAATATTCAAACAAGAAAGGTCAAATTACATTGTGGGAAAACAAACATTTTTGCTTGAAGTCATACATTTATAAGTCACATCTCATGAACATGCACCACATTTATGGTCAAGAAAGGGAGCTAGGGTGAATCTCTTTGCATGAAATGATTAATAAAAGAAAGCCATGATCAAAGAAGTTTTGAATGAATAGAGTAATGGTAACATACACATGAATATTACATAGAATGCCAGGAGCAAAAAATACCAAAAAATGTGAATCCATCCAAATAACCCAATTTGATGGATGTTCCTCACAATAATGCCTCTGAAACCAGAGTTGTCCTTGTCAGTCAAGTTCATGGTGCCAAACTACTAGGCAACATCGCACTTGATGCAAGGAAACGAGTAAAAGCAAAGAAAGACATGCTATAGCTCAAGTCCCTCCCTGAACTATCGGTTAATCTTTCTTTTTCTTTTATTCAATGAGAGGATACTCATTGCTTTGTGTCATAAATTCTTCTTTCCATTAAGATAAAAGGTGTAAAAATTTTCAGCAAAGATATTGACAACCAGATTGTTTCTCAACAACCCAACATATACATGTGGACAACATTTAATACTCTGTTGGCAGATCCATCCACCAACAGTTGAAGAACTCAACAAGCCATGCCATTTGAGCATAGCAATGGGGAATTTGGAGACCATTCACCCAATTTTATCCTGTTAATTCCAACTCAAGGTAACAAATTTCAAAAGCATGAACAAGTAAAAAAATGAAAACATGAATCTCCATTCAGAACCTAAACCTTAGGCTGTGTTTGGATGTTAGATTTGGAAAGAGATTTGTGGAGGAAAAAGACTGTAAAGAGAATCGTGAATGAAAAATTTCATTCACATTTCTCTTATAGTTTCTTTTTCCTCTACAAATTCCTCCCCAAGTCCAAGATCCAAACAGAGCCTTAAAGTTCTCTTAATACACAAAAACTGAGACCAGTCAGAAAAGAAATTAAAGATGCAAATTGCGGAGCAAAAGCAATAGATGATGCGATAATGCTCCATGCTTTAATTTAAAAATTAAACAAAAAAAAAAAAGGAAAAAGGAAAAAAGAAAAGAAAAAAAGAACACCAGAACAATTTCAACCAGCTTGTAATAATCATCTACAAATGAATTCACAAACACACAGTACATAGACCAAACGCAAGGAAAGGAATCAAAAGAAGAAGAAAATGAAGAGAAACTCTCCTACTGTTGGATTCACAGGATAAAAATAACATGGTCAAATGAATTTTACAAAAATTGAAGTCTACAGATATCAGAGAAGGCAAACTACAGAGATCAGAGAACATACCAGGCCTGTCCTTTCCTCTGGAATGCATCAGTTTTGGAACCCAACTTCATACAAGCCATTTTTGCAACTTCAAGCCAACTGAAACTTCAGAGCACAGCGTCAGTGAGAAACAAAAGCTAATTCACAAGCCAAACAGACCTTTTACAAAACCCCTTTTTTCCAACTCCAAAACCCTTCAATTCAACCAAAATAAACCCTTCAGTTTAGGGCAATGCACTTGTAACTGCCCCAAACCAAAGGCACTTTCATGATTACAGACACAAACCCACCAATTTTGTGCACTCAAAAACTACAACTCCAAATCAAATCTCACCCAGAAACCCTCAGATCCTTGGAACACCATGAAAATGCAGCCTCCACTCTTGAACCCACCAAAGATTGATCGAACCCACCTCCCAAAACCTCCCAACTATAGCAAAACTTCCCCTAATAGACGGAAACACTCACCAAAACCCTAGAAACAATCTTTGCTTCCAGTAATTGTCCCTAGAACAACACCAAGAAAAAAAACCCACTTCCACACAAGACTCAAATCTCAGTCCAAAACCACCCAAAAAGATTCCCTAATCAGACAGGTTTTAGGTCAACCCCTCCAAGCTTCTGCCCCACCTTCTGCTCACTCAACCCACTAGAAGATTCCAAAATCCAACCCTATATGCCTCAAAACTGACCAAAATCTCTGAACTCTCTCATACCCAAACCAGTTTCAAATGGGTGTCTATGGACAAAAACAGTTTCAAAATTGCCTTAAAAAAATCACTGTGTTGATTTCCAATCCCTTGTATTATAGTGGTTTGGAAACACAAAGTGAAGTGCAATACCCATCTGTCAAAAAAAGGGACTTCTCTAGTAAATTAATGGCTGTTCTGAAAACTACACTCTACAAAACACATGTGGGTCCTCTGGCTTCGAAAATACTCATTGTGATGAAAGACCTGCTTTTTTAATAGGAAAATGGATGGTGTATTAATTAGTGTTATTACTAATGATGTGATAGTAGGTCTCATTATGAATAATTTGATATTTTGATTTTGGTGTTATATTTTTTTTTATTGAGTGTCATGTCATTAATGGTCTTTTTAGAGCTCCAAAATTAGTAGTCTCTATCATTGTTATTTTTAAAATTAAATTTTTTGGGCTCGTTTGGTTTGATTTTCTGAAAAAATTTTGGGAAATTTTCTCTACAAATAAGTTTTCAAAAATAACCAAACCAAACAAATTTTCCCAAAAAAATTTCCCAAAACTTGTAAACCAAACAAGTTTTCCAAACAAATCTCTCTCTCACACACATCAAATCAATCACTTTTTCCAAAACTCTATCTCAAAATAATTTTCCAAAACATCTTTTAAAAAAAACCAAACCAAACATGTTTTCGTACTTTTTATCTCTAAAACACATCTCTCAAACACAAACCAAACATACCCACAAAATTTTATTATTAGCCATCTCAATTACACAAGCATCGCCCGTATCAAATAAGAGTAATGTTAGACCCTAAATATTCTACCAAAAGTTTTACCAAATGTCTCACATGGGTGTGGGACCCACATGGGACCCACATTGTGTGGGTCCCACACCCATGTGAGACATTTGGTAAAACTTTTGGTAGAATATTTAGGGTCTAACATTACTCTTATTTGATACGGGCGATGCTTGTGTAATTGAGATGGCTAATAATAAAATTTTGTGGGTATGTTTGGTTTGTGTTTGAGAGATGTGTTTTAGAGATAAAAAGTACGAAAACATGTTTGGTTTGGTTTTTTTTAAAAGATGTTTTGGAAAATTATTTTGAGATAGAGTTTTGGAAAAAGTGATTGATTTGATGTGTGTGAGAGAGAGATTTGTTTGGAAAACTTGTTATAAATTTGATAGATTTAAGAATTGTTTTAGATGTCTTAAATAAGTGTATTTTTTATCTTTTTAAACTAAAAAATTAAAGAAAAAATATAGATGTTTAGGTTAATTTTTTAAATTTTTATAAAAAAATATGTATTAAAAAATTGTATAAATTAATGTGTAGAAAAAAATTAAAATTAAAAGTTATACAGCCGTAATTTTTAATTTTTAATAAATAATATTAATTTTTTAAATAATTTTTTAACTTTTTATTGACTTCGCAAACTCGACCTTAATTTAAGAATACAACAATGATTCATCTCCTTTTCCTCCCACCCCCTTTGACCCCCTCTCTCTCTCATTGGTTACATTTTCTTTTCTTTTTCTTTTTTTTCCTACTCCTCCAATCACCACCCACTATGTGACAAAGGGGGTGAGGGGTGACCCCAAAAGGGGTCTCAAGTATTATTCTTAAGAATAAAACCTACTTCCAAGTATGAATTGTGAAAAGTCTTCGGTCTCGTGCAATAACAATAAGTGGGCCCTATTTGAATGGAGATATATACCGTTTTAGACCAGTATCCAATGGAATGATTTTCTCATGGCCTATAATTATTAAAATTGATAGGGACACATACATACATAATCCTACAATGAAAAATGCTTCGTACCACTAATTTAACATTATTAATAATGTAATATCATATAGACTTTACCATTAATCTGATAGTTTGGTCTTTATTTTATTTTATTTTATTTTTACATTACCACTTCATTAGTGATGTTTTTAAAACTTCAAATTTAGTGTTCTAAATCATCACTCATCCTACAATTCCCACCGTAATTTTAACCATTCATAATGTGAGGTCTATACATATATAAATAGACTCCCCGCATATATCAAAAATCAAAATCAAATTGGAGGTCATAAAACCTCTCAAAAAAAAGAAGTCCTAAACATTTTTCTAATTATTATTTCAACAATAATGTTATATAACATAACATTTAAAATAAATTTAAAAAATACATTAATGGAACGTTGCTAATGTAAAAATGACTATATCAATTGGGAAAAAGGACTTTAAAAAAAGGGTTAATTTCATATCAGTAGAGGTTGGGAAAATTATTTTTAAATTAGTGAAAAATATTATGGGTACGTTTGGGATGTAGGTTAATTTTTTAGCTATTTTAACCTGAGCTAAAAAGTTTCATTTGAGATAGTTTTTTTGATTTTTTTTACTTTTGTGAGAAAAAAATGAAATTATTATAATTTAAATGTGACATTTTATCTTATTGAATTAAAAAGCCTATTTTATTTTTTTGTAACTATTTTAGCCAAAAAATTCTCGTTTAACTTATGCCAAACGAGAGCTATAAATGTTAAAAAATAAAGTCATATATATATTTTTTTAATGAAATTGTAATTAATTTTTTAACAGGCCTTTGACATGTAATTTCCTTTAAAAAAAAAACTAGGGAAGTGATGGTAGGAATGAGATGCGACTCTAGACATAATTTTTGTTTAAATAATTTAATAATTTTTGTTTAAATGATTTGAAACTTGAAAATAGGACACAATTGAGAAGGGCTAAACAAAAAAATTTATGGAAGTGATGGTAAATGGAGAGAGGATGGGGCAGCGCGAGCAAGATGTGTGGGTAGGAATGGAGAAGTGTTGAGGGTAATCTCTTTCTGTTTTATTATTAAAATATAAAAAAAATTAACATAAATCAAAGTGGGTGTTTGAGAAGTGGATTTTTTTTTTAGGTTTTTTTAGTTATAAGATATTATTGGAGAAATTTTTTTTTGTATTTAGAAAGATAGTTGAACTTTTTTGTAGTTGGATGTGATGTTTATGAGAGAAAAAATAAAATGATTATAGAATTTGATGTGATATTTTGTTTGAATTTATTTTTTAAAATTTTATAACCAATTTGCCTTTTGATGAAAAAAAATCAAAAAAAATCGAAAAATCAAATTCCAAACACCTGGAGAACGCGGGGATAGGACAAATTGTCCTTGCATTATAATAGTAATTAGGGGTGTAAAAAAATTTACATGAATCAAAATGGAGGATGCGGGATAGGACAATTGTCCTCACATTATAATATTAGGTCAAGTTTGGCATCTATTAAATAATATAAATAGTTAAAAAGTCATTATCCTATTTAAGTCACATCATCTTATTTAAATCACATCATCTCTCTAACACATCACATCAAACTCAACCCAAACCCAACCCATATAAGCCAATAAGTTAAAAAGTGCACTTTTTTAAAACATCTCAAACCAACCCTAAGATGGGGGTGTAAGTTCACTTATGGGTGCGATATTATTTGTAAAATATAAATTTAAAACATCATCCTCAAAATAATCCATCCTTTTTAAAAAAAAAAAATTATCCATTTTTAAAACAAACACAACTTTAAAATTTTTTGAATTGAATTATGTCATTGTTCAAATAATTGGAGTTATGGGCAAAGAGAGTGATACCTCCATCACCATTGGGAAATCAATTAAAGTCATTTTCTCTTCACCTACTTAAATAAATAAGAATCAGCTTGTTTGGTTGTGTTTTTTTAAAAATACTTTTTAGAAAATTCTACTTTCTTGTTTTTTGTATTTTTTTATTTTTATTGAATTTTTTAATATGTTAAACAATTTTTTTTTTTACTTTTTAGACATATCTAACATAAATATACCTAAAAAGTAAAAAATTTGTGAAAAAACTTTTTAAAAATTCATTAAATACCAAAAATATAAAAAAAATACGAGAATTCAGTATATTTTTTATATTTTTATGGACTTATTAAATTTTTAAAATATTTTTTCATAAATTTTTTACTTTTTAGATACATCTAAGTAAGGTGTATCTAAAAAAGTAAAAAAAATATTTAAAATTTTAAAAATATTCACTAAAAATAAAAAAATACAAAAACTAAAAAACTAAATTTTCAAAAAACTTAATTCAAAAAACTCAAACCAAATACACTGATTAAATTTTTTTTATTTTTTTTTTAATATTGTGTGAGCTTCAAAATTCTACAAGCTAGACCCAAATAGCCTCCGTTTGGGAAGTGGGTTGGTTTTTTGGTTTTTTAGCTTTTTTGATTTTTTTTGTGAGAAAAGAGTGTAATGATTACGTTTGGGAACATGCTAATTTAGTAACTTTTTGGCTATTTGGCTAAAAAGGAAAGTAAAAAAAACTTGTATGTTTGGGATGACTTTTTGGCTAATTACGAAAAGATGTGTAAAAAGTAGAGAGAAAAGAGAATCTTTGACTTTTTGGTATGGGTTGTTGGCTTTTTGGCTAATTTAGTAACTTTTTGACTAATTGGCTAAAATAGCCTCTTGCCAAACGAGGCCTCAATTAGATGTAAAATCTAGGGAGCATCCTTTTTTTTTCATGGTTATAATGAAGTTTTCTTTTGGACATGTTGATGGAAGTGAATTGGAACGGAGACCCAAACCAAACTTTTTAGCCCAGGCTAAAATAGCCAAAAAAGCCAAAAAGCCAAAAAGCCAACCCACTTCCCAAACGGAGGCTAAGTAAAATTGACGAAAATAGAATACTTTAGTCACAAAAATCAATGTAGGTATATATAAAATAACTAAAATATACTTTTTTTTTTTGTTGATTTTAATGACTAAAATACGAATTTTTTTATCAGTTTTGCTTAATAAAAATAAATAGATGTTTTAGATTGAAAATAAATCAAAATTTTATAATTCAAATTGATAAAGTTAAAAAGTTAGAGTTTATTTTATTACAATAGTTAAATTATGTGATTTATTTTATGATTTCTCCAAAATTAATTGATTGGTGTAGACTTTTAAAAAAAAATTAAAGAAAATTAAAATATGATTTCTATTTGTGCATATTGAGTAATTGCATAATACTGGTTTGGTTATTATTTTGGGGTTAAAAAAGCACAAAATAAGTTAAATAAGTTAATAAGACAAAATATCACATACAATCCATAATCATTACACTTTTTCTTTCACAAAAGACAAAAAAATCAGGTTAAAAAAGTCTCGACACAAAAAAATTTGACTATATTAGCCGATACCAAACGAAGCATTAGGTTGCGTTTGGTAGAATTTTGTAATTATGATTTGAGAGTATGAGTTTATTTTGAGTTTGTGGGGTTTGGAATTATGATTTGAGTGTAGAAAATTTGTTTGGTAAAGAGTTTTGAAAAGAGTTTTGATTTGAGTGGGAAATTATTGATGTGACATTTGATATTTGATACAAAAATTTACAACTCATAATTAAACATACAACTCAAAATTATTTTAAAGCACATAAAAAATTTTAAAAATTTCAGAAAGTATTTTTTCGATTATATAAAAATTAACATATCAATTGCAAAAAAAAAAAATTCACTATTCCAGTCAACCGGCCGGACGACCCGTTAGGCAAAATTTTCAAAAAAAAAAAATTCTGAAAAGCACAACTGGTACAGACTTCTCTGTAGAGTTTTGGAAATGTGTTTCCAAAACACGTTCCAAACATCATATTCAAAACTCAGTGTAGAATCACATTTTGAAAACATAACCAAACAGAGCCTTAAAGTTTCATGTTATATTATAGGAAAATTGCAAAAGAGTGGGATGGTGAAAGAATAAGGGGTTGTTTGGGGTGTTCTAAATAAATGTACTTTTTGACTTTTTATGAAATATGGATTGGGTATGGGTTAGGTTTGAAATGATGTAATAAAGAGGTGATGTGACTTAAATAAGATGATGTGACTTAAATAGAATAGTGACTTTTTGACTTTTTAGATTTTTTTGAGGATGTCAAACTTGGCCTAAGCTTCGTTTGACATTGACTACGGTAAACAATTTTTTTGTGTTGGCACTTTTTAACTTGCCTTTTTTAGTCTCGTTTGGTTTTTGTTTTTGGATATTTTTGACTTTTGTAAGAAAAAAATTATAATAATTATAATTTGAATTTGACATTTTATCTTATTGGTTTCTATAACTTATTTTATTTTTTTATACTTTTTTAGCCTCAAAATATTTACCAAATAAAGACTTGCATTTTCATAGTGATGCAATGGTACAAGTCTTTCTTATATTTTGTGCAACTTCTTCTTTGTGTAAGGGCTGCACTATAAAAAATTTCATGTATAAGATAATTATTTTTGCATTGTCCCACTAATTTATAATTTATTCTTATATTTGGCTCTTTTAGAAAGATGATTAAAAGTCAAATTTTGACTTTTAACTTGCTTTTGAATCACATCATCTTCTTATTTTTTTTTTTACATATAATTTTTAAAAAAAATTAAAAAAATAATTTTTAACCAACATCATAAAACAACCCATTATGGAACAAAATTTATTTGACCACGAGGCAAGTTATTGTCAGAGCAATTATGCATGGTACTAAAATAATGTACAACTTATTAATGCATTAGAGTGATGTATTTGTTTTATGTTTAGGCGTGGTATGGAATCATATTATGAAGTTTTTTGTTCTGTGACACTCTCTCACGGCGATCGCCGACCAAAGCACTTCACCCAACTATGAAAAGTCTACTGAGGAAGAGGATCATCTAATTAGGAGCACAAAGAAAATTAAAAGTACAAACTCAGTGGAGGAAAAGCAGATGGAGCAAGAGATGGATATGGAAACTGAGGATCTAAGGGAAAGATCCACGATGCTAAACCCTCCTCCTACAGAGTCTACTCAACCTAAATCCTTCAAGGCAACTTTAACAGAACCCAAGATAAGGGATTATATCTTTGATGATAGAGTTGAAATCATTTCGTCTGATGAAGAGGATGAGCCGAGTGAAGATCAGAGGAATAACTCCACAACTGAGGCTAGCCATTCAGATCATTTGGGTTTCCCCAAAATCTCACTGCCGAAAAGACTTCTGGAAAAAATTAGAAAACCATGGGAGAGCTCTCTTATTGTCAAGCTTCTGGGCAAGAGCATAGGCTATAAAATGTTTTGTACTAGAGTGGGAAACGTTTGGAGGCTCCAAGGAGAGTTCAATGCTATTGATCTGGGCAACAACTATTTTCTTTTTAAATTTTCAGAAAAGAATGATTACTCCAAAGTCTACACAGGGGGTCCCTGGGTTATCATGGACCATTATCTCACTGTGAGACGCTGGGAGCCAAATTTCAAGCCTTCGGAGGCACTCGAAACCAAAACCGCTATCTGGGTTTGGTTTCCAGACCTTCTGATTGAGTATTATTAGGATAAAGTCCTATTTGCAATTGCCGAATCTCTTGGTAAACCTCTCAAAATTGATTGGGCTACCGCAATGGCCACCAGGGGGAAGTTCGCCAGAATCTGCATAGAAATTGACCTCACTACACCACTCAAACCAAAGTTTATTTTAGAAGGTAAATATTATAATATTGAATACGAATCATTGCACTCATTTTGCTTTCTGTGTGGCAAGATTGATCATCGAAAGGAAGCATGTCGATTCAAAGAGGCCATCCAATCAACGGCGGCATGGCAAAAACTAGCCAGTTCCGGTGTTAGTGGTCCAATCACAAGCATGCCTGCAACCAATGGCCATCTGCAACTGCAACAGGAGGAGGAAACCACTTTTGGGCCTTGGATGTTAGTGACAAAACGGGGACGGAAGCTGGCCCAGAGCAAAAAATGGCAAGAAGGGACTGGTCCAATCCAAAACAACAATAGATTCAAATACCAAGAGAACCATCAAGGTGGGCTAGGAGATCATGCCCGAGGCAAGAAAACAACAAGAACTGGGGCTGGGAAAGCCCAAACTAAAATTCAACCCATTCAAATGGGACCCCACTTAACACCGGACCCCAAAGGTAAAACCCAAATTGGCCAGACCCAACCCATCTTCAAACAACCAGATCCCCAGCTACAGCTTTCAACTAGTTCAATTCCAATAGAAGAGTGTTCAACATATCAACATAGTGATATGATGTCAGAACTCCCAGACTGTCACCACCCAAACACCCCCAGCCACCCCAATGACCGCCAAGATCACATAAGTCAAACTGACATTGAATGTACTGGAACTATCCCACACGACAAGTAGACCTAACCATGGTAGAGGTTACTCATACCCCAACCCAGGTGGCCTTACCCCTTCTCAGTTCTTCTCACACTTCTACTCTTGAAGACCATCAGCAGAAAGAAGCAATCCCCCCTAACCCCGGTGAATTGAAAGATTGAAAGGCAAGATCAATCAGTTCCACCCAGGCTAGAGGTGCAACAACATCAGAAGCAGACCAATGCAGTGGGACTATTGTTAGAACCAGAGACCGAAGCAACTCACCTCGTCGCTTTTGTTTGGTGGATAGAGCAACTATGGTTGACAATCAAACCAAGTTGGGAGAACAACCCAATGAAGCCATTTCACTCAATCCAAATAGCCTCCATGAGAGCAGCAGAGGCCGACCACATGCGGATACGTAGTATCCTTAAGGATTGGGTAACTGACTCTCCTCCTATTTTTCTATCTATGGATTTGCTCAAATTATTAATTTGGAATTGTCGCGGTGCTGGCAATAAAACCTTTAAGCATAACCTTGTTGAGATTCTTCGATCTCATAAACCTGAAATACTGATACTCATGGAGACTAAAGTAGCCTTCAGCAAAATGGGAAACTTCTTCAATCAGCTGGGTTTTACAGCTTCGACTATTGTCGATCCCATAGGTAGAATTGATGGGATTTGGATACTATGGGACACTAATCATGTCAATGTTCGAGCTTTCTCAGTTGGTCCCCAAGTTATACATGCCACCATCCACAAGGAGGACTATAAGGAGTGGGTTCTAGCTGCTGTATATGCTAGCCCCAATCCTTTGTTGAAGGACAATCTTTGGACTGAACTTAAAGAAGTGGCGGACAGTATGGAAAAACCTTGGTTGGTGGCAGGAGATTTCAATGACTACGCTAACTAGAGTGAAAGGAGGAGTTATTCAACTAACCAGAGTTCGACTAGGCCCCAAAAATTCCTTAAAAGAATTAACAACTGTAAGTTGTTAGACTTATGAAGCTCGGGTCCCAGAATGACCTGGACAAACAACAGACAAGGGCTTGTTAATACTATGGAAAGGCTGGATAGGGCTCTATGCAATGAAGATTGGCAAACCATGTTCCCTGAAGCAACTGTCAAAGTGCTGCCAAGAACTTATTCTCACCATTCTCCTCTTGTTGTTTATACCCAGGGTATGCACTCTCTTAACCCCATTAATCAACCCTTTAGATTTAAAGTTGCTTGGATGTCTTATCCTGACCTCTCTTATATTATTTCATCTTCTTGGTCTGACATGCATAATAATCTGCTTGATTCCACCTCTAAGTTCACCCTTAGAGTTAAAAAGTGGAATAAAGAGGGATTTGGCAACATTTTTAAAAGAAAAAGAACTCTCCTTGCTAGGATTGAGGGCATTCAAAAAGCTTTAACCAACTCTTGCCCTCATAGTCTTTTAACTCTTGAAAAAGAACTCATTAAAGCTTATAATGATACTTTTCTGCAAGAGGAAATATTATGGTTTCAAAAGTCGAGGTCTCAGTATATCCTTCTTGGTGATAGAAATACAAAGTTCTTCCATATTTCCACTATCACCAAACGAAGAAAACTTAAGATTAATGCCCTTAAAAATAATGAGGGGAACTGGGTTACTGACCAGGAGGGAAATGAGAGTATTATCCTTCCCTATTTCACCAACCTTTTTAAATTTGAGGCTGCTCACCATCTAGCTCAGTGGAGTAATATTAACATTACTTTTTTTACTCATGATGATAATGAGATTATGTTAAAACCCATCACCAATGCTGAAATTCTGAGTGCTGTTAAAAGTATTGGGGCTTTTAAAGCACCAGGTAAGGATGGTGTTAGAATATTATGGGCCATTCTGTGTGTGATTTTGTTCGAAATTGCTTCCATAATAAGAGGATCCCTAATGAAGTTAATGAAACTCTTATTGTTTTGATCCCCAAAATGGAAAATCCTGAAAATATTACACAATTCAGACCAATCAGCCTTTGTAATGTCCCCTATAAGATCATCACTAAAATTATTGTGGGGCATATTAGACCACTTCTTGACACACTTATTAGCCCTAATCAAAGCAGCTTTATACTTGGAAGAAATACTACTGATAATATCATCATCACCCAGGAGATTTTGCACACCCTTAGACACATGAAAGGGAAAAAAGGGGGTATGGTTTTTAAAATTGACCTGAAAAAGGCCTATGACAGGCTATCTTGGGATTTCATAAGGGACACCCTTCAGGAATTCCAACTTAATGAAAATTGGATTGATTTGATTATGAATTGTGTTACTAACACCCAATCTTCCATTCTTTGGCATGGGGAAATTGTAGAAGGCATTCATAATGAAAGGGGACGTAGACAAGGAGACCCTCTTTCCCCTTATATGTTTGTACTTTGTATGGAGAGACTCTCCAATATGATCCGCTCTAAGGTTGATGTAGGGGATTGGAAGGGCATCAAAGTATCTAAAAATAGTCCTGCTCTTACTCATTTATTTTTTGCTGATGACTTTATCCTTTTTGCCAAAGTTGACCAGAGCAACTGTAACATCATCATGGAGGTTCTTAATGATTTTTGTGAGATGTCTAGACATAAACTTAGCCTTCAGAAATCAAAAATGTTTGTCTAAAAAAATGTCTCTTTTAATTATGCAAGATCTTTGAGCTATCAATGTGGCATTCCCCTCACCCAGGACTTAGGTAAGTATCTAGGGTCCCCTCTTCTTTATAAGAGGATTAATAAGAGCTTATTTAATGACATTCTTGAGAAACTGAAAACAAGACTTTCAGGGTGGAAGGCCAGACATTTATCCTTTACAGGTAGAACCACCCTCATACAATCTGTTACATCTACCATCCCTAGTTATAACATGCAAATCATGGAGCTGCCTAGAAGATTCTGTGATGAAGTTGATAAAATTAATAAGAACTTTCTTTGGGGAGACATTGATAACCATAAGAAAGTCCATTTGCTTAACTGGGATACGGTTTGTAGGACTAAGGAGGAAGGGGGTCTTGGTCTCAGAAAAGCCAGGGATAATAATGCTGCCCTACTGACCAAATTAGGCTGGAGAATCCTTACTGATCAAAAGAAACTCTGGTGCAAAGTGTTACAGGATAAATACCTTAGAAATCACATCATTTACAACTGGCCTGTACGGGGAGCAAATATTCAGGCAAGCCCGTATTCCTTTCTTCCAAGCTCCGTTTCTGTCCGATCACCTGCGAGCACAACAGCGGTGAGCTACCCGGCGGTGTGTGGCCGGAAAACCCCTCCGACGATCAAGTTAGAACACACACAGGGGATAGATAGAGAGAAGGGAGAGTGTTTAGTGTTTGTTTCACCAAATGTTTATCCGCCGCGTATGGGGGGCGCAGACATGCTTATATACCCTCTGCGCCCCATATCCACTCCCAGTCATCTCCTGGCACGTGGCTCTGCTATCCCATCTGTCAGCATAAACCTTGCTGAACATCACCTAATCCCAACTGCCTGCCTTCTCAGCTGGAGCTCGGCAGCCGAGCTTCTCTATCCACGGCCGTGCTGTGCTTCATACCCAAGCACTTCACGGGCTAAGCCCAAGGAGGACCGGGCTAGGCGGCATCTCGGCAAAGCCTAGCCCGGGGTACCTCCTGTAGTCGGCCTTCCTGCCGATTAAACGATTACCTCGGCTGACCACGCCTTTCCGGGCGCCGGTCATTCAGCTTGACTGGCTCCACCATCGCCTGATCAAGCAACTCGGTCCAACCGAGCACTGCCTTGCCGAGCAGCTTCTTTACGGTCATGGGCGGCACATACTTGGCCCAACTCCTGCCCAGCCCAACTCCTGGCAGCCCATCTCTGGGCGGATCGAAGGTCATCTCGGCCCCATGCACCATTAGGCTCTCAACTTGCTCGGCCGTTGCCTCGGCCCAATTCCAGATCACAAATCTCCCTCTCATGGTCTATGGAGAGGAGAGCTTCTCATATTTGGAAAAACATTTGTAGAAGTATGAGCATTCTCAGAAAGGGGGTGAAATGGAATGTAGGAAATGGGGAAAACATTTCATTATGGCATGACTGGTGGTGTGGCTTGCAACCTTTTGCCCAACATTACCCTTCCACTCAGGTAAATGACAGAGATAAGGTGAGCTCACTTCTGGATGAGGAAGACAATTGGAACACTGAGCTCATTGCCAATATTATTACCCAACAAGATCTTCAAGAGATCACTAAGATTCACAGACCCAGATTTGTGACTTACACTAATGCACCCACTTGAATTGGAACCTCCGAGGGAACTTTCTCCACGGCTTCTACTTATAGAATTATCTCTAACCAAGAATCTAATGGGAGGGCCTGGAAATGGTTATGGAAGGTTAAACTATCTCAAAAGCTCAAATGCTTCCTATGGCTCATCCTCCATGACCGACTGCTAACCAACCAAATGCGGTTCAGGAGGAATATGACAACCACTGAAGTGTGTCCCAGATGTGGTCTCTACAGTGAAGTTTTAAGTCATCTCCTTCGAGAGTGCCCTTGTGCCAAAGCTATATGGACTGAAATTAAAGACTTTAAATGGTGGGAGGAGGGTTGCAGACAACCTCTAGCAGAATGGATGGCGTCCAATTTGAAAAATAAAAATGTGTTTCTTGAAACTAAGTGGTACTGCTTATTCACTGCCACAGAGTGGCAGATTTGGAAAACTCGCAATCTCATGGTTTTTGAAAATGTGAACCATCCCATTCCAACTAGTCTCAAGAGTATTTGGATCTATGCTCATGAGATTGAAGAGGTTTTCTTTTCTCCTCTCCATCCCAATTCAACAGTTTCTACAACTATTAACTGGTGTTTTCCTATTGCAGGTACATTAAAGCTCAACACTGATGGCTGCTCTAAGGGTGACCCTAGGCAAGCTGGTTACGGAGGTCACCTGCGGGACGAAGCTGGTACATGGGTATGGGGCTATTATGGCTATCTGGGCCACTGTTTTGGTGTGGAAGCGGAATTATGGGCTATCTATCGTGGACTAACAATTCTTTTCCAGAAAGGCACAATGAATGTGGCAATAGAGACTGATGCGGCTCAAGTTGTCGACCTAATACAAAATGATCCAAGTCACAACTCCCTTTTTCTTTCAGAGCTTTCATTGAGGATACCAAGTTCTTGCTGAAAAGATGCAATTGTACTCTTGGATACACACTGAGGGAAGGCAATAAAGCTACTGATATGCTGGCTAACCTTGGAGTGGCGTAGACTGACCATGTGGTAATTAGGGATGTAAGAAAAATCGAAAAAACCGATTGAACCGAACCAAACCGGCTATATTTGGTTTGTTTTTTAACAAGAATCGGTCTGTGTGGTTTTTTAATTTGATTTTTTTTTTTTGGTTTTCGGTTCGGTATCGGTTTAAGCACCTTGTATACTGATCTAAACCGAAACCGACCGTTTCAACATATATCGTATTTATAATATATATATATATATATAAAATCTAATAATATAATGATATTAATAAGTATAATAAACCTTAATTAATTAACCTTATCATCTTTATAACCTAAGCTTGTAAACTCTTATTATATTAATTTTAACTCTAACTCATTATTCTTGAAACCTTAGTATTTTTAAACTTTTTTTTTGTTTTTATTTTTGTTAATTTAGAAATTGAAATGTATTAAATGGATAGATTGGATATGTTTGAATGGTAGACAAATAACTAATTTAATATTTTTATATAGATTAATGATTATATTTAAAAGTGACTCAAGTTTGAAAAATCCTAAACCGATTAAATCGCACCAAATCGAACTGTTTCAATCGGTTTACTTCGGTGCGGTTTGATGGGAGAAGCGGTCTGTATCAGTATTCAAAATAATAAAACCGGCATTATCGGTTCGGTGTAATTTTTTACCTATATACCAACCGTACCGAACCGATTACATCCCCAGTGGTAATGCTTGAAGATCCTCCCGAAACTCTTAGAGCCCTAGTGGTTGAGGAAATACTTGGAGTTGGTACTGCGAGGGCTTAGCCCTTTGTTGTCCTGTTTTTCTTTCCTGTGTGTTTTGCTTTCATCTGTATCAAAAAAAATATTATGAAGTTTTTAAACTTATTCTTTTGTTTTACTTGTACTTTCAATTAATATTCATATTTTCAAATAAGAGAAGAGAAAAAAATTGTTCATAACAAGGCCTTAGTTAAAATTGCTTTAAACAATAATTTAGCCAAAAAAAAAAAAACAGAAAAAATAATAAATAACGAGAGAAAACCTTTCAACTTTTCAAATTAATTAACCATAATTGTTAATTGGAGAACCAAATAAATTTGTCATAAAGGTAGCTTTATATTTTTGAATTTTGCAATATGCCTTATCTTAAATTCTTTAACTAGAATCCGTAACACTACATAACTATATATACTCAAATAATCATGTTTTTTAATTTTCTTTTATTTTCCTATTTTCCGACCATATAAACACGTTTTTATTGTATTATTGAGCAAAAACACAACTAACGAGGTGTTTTAAATTGTGGGATAATTATTTTTAAAAATGCTAGGAATCCTAAAAGTTCTACCAAAATTTAATATCTCATGTGGAACTCATATAATATGGATCTCACACTCATATGAGACATTTGATAGAAGTTTTAGTAGAACTTTGGTGTCTAATATTACTTAATTACTTTAGATTCTAAACTTTTATTATTGCATATATAATACATTAGTAATAAAATATTATAAGATTTATTAATTTATATAACATTTTCTTATCAAAGTTCAATGTTTTGTTTCTATTCTTAGGCCAAGTTTGGCATACCTCAAATAATTTATCTTTTTATTTTTTTTATCACATCACTTCTTTACTTTTCTACACATCTTTTCAAAGTTTTGTTTCTATTCTTACTCTTATTTCAAATGAAGAAAAGTAAAATCAATAACATTATAATAATCAAAATATGTTATTATATTTTATTTATTATATGATGTGTCACTACTAAGGTCAAGTTTTGCATCTTTAAAATAATTTATTTTTTTATCTTTTTTCTATCACATCACCTCTCTATTTTTCTGCACATCTTTTCGTAAAAAGACAAAAAATACACTTATTTAGATCATCTTAAATAACTCCTAAATTTATTACAGACATGAGATGTGTGATATATTAAGGGGTTGTTTGGAGTGTTCTAAATAAGTGTACTTTTTGTCTTTTTGGACTAAAAAATTGACAAAAAAATATAGATTTTTGGGTTAACTTGTTGACTTTTTATGAAAAAATTGTGTATTAAAAAATTGTATAAATTAGTGTGTAGGGAAAAATTGTATAAATTAGTGTCTAGGGAAAAATTAGGATTGAGAGTTGTGCTGCCGTAATTTTTTACTTTTGGTAAATAATGATAACTTTTTAATTTTTTAAGTGACTTTTTGAATTTTTTTCAACTTGTCAAACTTGACCTAAGTTTTTTTTTAAAAAAAATATCAAAAAAATCAATTTATTAGTTTATTATTATTTTTTAACCACATCACATCTTTACTTTTTACACGTGTCAGTTTTTTTGTGCTTCCCAAAATAATCTTAAAATAATTCAGTAATAACAAGAGTAATGCTAGAGACCCCAAATATTCTATCAAAAGTTTTACCAAATGTCTTACATGTGTGAGTCCCACACCCATGTGGGACATTTGGTAAAACTTTTGGTAGAATTTTTGGAACCTCTACATTTTTGGTAATAACAAATTACAGGGTAAAGAAAGTATAATAAATAAGGGGTAAACATCATTTTTTTTTCTTCTTTTTAGTATTAGGATCAATCTTTTAAAAAATGAGAAGAATAAATTCAAGAAATTTTTTATAATTTTTTTTTGATTTATGTATTTATTTTTGGTATGGGATTGTTTTGGAATTAAAAAATAATATAAGAGGCAGACAAGATTAATAATGATGAAATTAGGCTTGCTTGCCTTTTGGATTACGCTTTCGATACTCGAAGCCCCTCGTAGTTAGCGCGCCCTTAAATGGCGCCGATCACAGACAGACAGACAGACTCATAATAACGCAAGTCAGGCCTCTATTTATAATAATTCAAAAGCTGCTCGCGCGTGACGCTTCTTAACTTCTCGGCTCAACCGGCTTCTTTTTAGCCATGTTCCCAATCTGATTTTGTTTTTTTATTTTTCCATATTTTTGTTTCTACAACAAAAATTGATTTAATAAATTTTTACTCACAATAATCAAGATTAAATTATTTTCAATTTTAGTCTACTAATTCCATATTAATTTTCTCACAATGATATTTAAATTATATCATAGTAGCATAGCAAAATATATACATACTCCATATTTTGCCATTTTGTCCTCACTTGAAAATAGCAAATTCACTTTCTGTATATTGATGATTTTTACATAAATTCATGAATTTAATTTTAATCAATTAATATTACAATATTAATACTCAAATAAATATAATTTATTTTACATCTCTAATATAATATTGTTGCACTATTAATCTTATCACTTAATTAAATTATACTTATGATCTTACCTCACTTTAATTTAACAAACAAATATGACTGTCAATGTCAAAGAAAAATTTTAAAATTCGATGCTTGTAGTTTTTCTTCTTTCGGATATGTTAATTTTTGAACATGGGTGCACCATATATCAAAGAACTTAGTCATGTCTAAATAAGCAACTAAAGAGTAAAAGTTATCTTTCAGTTTTTAATTCATTTAGAGTTATAACATTTCTCATATTTTTTTACATATTTTTGAAAAAAAATAATCTTTTAATCATCTTTTCGAAATAGGCCTAAATAATTATATTTTTATAAATAAAAAATTATTTGTATGATAATACATTCATAAAGTCGTATATATATATTGATATTGATATCATGCAAACTTGTGCTATATGAACAATTAATCAGCTCTACGATTGCTAAGCCCTCGTTTGACATAAGTTAAGCAGAGGCTTTTTAACAAAATAACAACAAAAAAACAAAACAAGTTTTTTAATCTAATAAAATAAAATGTTACATTCAAATCATAATCATTTTATTTTTTCTCTCACAAAAGTCAAAAAAATAAAAAAGTATATTCCAAATGAGGCTTTTTAATCTCAAATTAAAATAGTCAAAAAATTAAAAAGCTAATCCACATCCCAGACCAACCCTAATTAACAAAACTTGAAATTCTAATTATGGTGTCTTACCCACGCGAACTAATTTGTATACAACAAGTGCCAAGAATGCGCCACTGCACGTTATTGCCCATGTCACGCCTATGTTCACATTGGAGAATCTCCCTCGTATCCATAATTAAAGATTATAAAATGAAGAAAAGTTTTATAAACTTTTTATGTGAAACAATATTTTATATACAAAAAAATGAAACTTCTGCCATTCTACTTTACAATTTAAATAGTATATATGTTTCTATATATATACAACATGTGGTGTCTTACTTTTTTATATAATTGATTATCTAATTTTTATGACGTGTATTGCAAATATTCTTTCTTTATTTTATTTTTTTATAAAAATAACTATATCATACATAATATCATATCAAGACTTCAAAGGCAAATGCCTATAAATAAAAAAATAAAAAATAAAAAGACTTCGAAGGCAAATAATTGTGTACAATTATATATAAATTTAAACTTATACAATTACTTCTTTTGAGATCAAACTTTGGTTTATACAAAACTACTTGTCAAACAAACTCTAGGACTATAAGCTAATCACATTTTTGTTTTTTTGTTGACTTAGGTTAGGATTGAACCTTCCAAAGGAGGACAAAAGTAGCTGCCATATTGATAGGTTATTATAAATATATTATAATTTTATTTATTGCATTGCAGTATGTGGTTGCTTAAGGAGTGGTTAGTTCATTTAGCTCAGAGAATGGCCACTTCCAAACAACCAAGGAATTAGAAATTATAACAAATATGATGACAACTAGGACTTTTTCTGGAAGAAGCCAAACTGATAGCTAAACCATTTGAAGTCAATAAGTTGATCATTTAGTGTGTTGTAAGCTTGTTTAGAAAGTCACAAATTAACCTAACCTCAACTAACTTTATTATTATTAATTTGCTCTTTCAAATTATTAGTTAATTCACATACGGGGAAGTTCATCATTAATAGTATGATAGAGAGATGACAATAATTGTCCTTTTGATTCTCGGTCATCATCACACTGTTACTCTTGGGAGTTGCCCTAAATTTAGGGTTGAGGAAGATGATAAGGTTGAATACTTAGAGCATTAGCATCAGAGTCGCTGCAACGACTTTGACGCTAATGCAGAGAGCTAAACTGTAAATATGTTGATGCATTAGAGTCGCTATCGGCTTCATTTAATTTGACAAAGTTACAGTTTCTCCTCTGATGAAGCGAGGAACTATTCACAAGGTAATCAATTTTTTATTATATTTTCTTTCATGCGCTTCTTTCTCCCGCCGGCAAGAACACTATCTCTCATACCATCATTACTGAAATGGAGCAAAGCTTCCTTGTTTGTATGTTGTGGGCAGCAGTTGATACCACCATTATTGAATTGGAGCAAAGCTTCCTTGTATGTATGTTGTGGGCAGCAAAACTGAACTGGAACAAAGCTGGGGTCGTCCCTCAGGATGTCCCCTAGGATGTCCCCCAGGATGTCCCATGAGAAGAAGGAAAATGCTGGCTCCTGTGTTGCTATGTTGCTACTGTTCTGTTGTTACTCTAGTACTGTTTTTGGTCTTATTTTATACTTGTTTTAACATCATTTTGCACTCCAAAAAATATGATTAAACACGAGGAGCATTTAAGGATTATAATGATTTAATTAAACTTTTCCAATTCAATTATAATCTATTTTTCATTACTAAAACAAATAATTAAATTAAAAAATATAAAATAATAAAAAATAAGATTTTAATGGAATAGAATTTTAAAATAGAGAGTTTGATGGAATGTGTATATAAAAAAGAGGCTAGCTAAAATACAAAAGTAGATTTTGAGTTATAATTTAACTCAAAATTTGCTGAGACTGATGCGGATGCTCTTAGGTGTGGGCATGTTAAAATTTTTTGTTTGAAAATAGGGAATTTTTTTCCCCAAGTAGGCAACTATATATATATATATATATTGCAATTAACCTTCAATTTTGTAATTTAATTTTTAGGCTCTGCGGAAAAGCGGTGAAAATTCACTGTCGAACAAATAGTAAAATTTTACTGTTTTGATAATGCGTAATAGTATAAAAGGCAAATTACACAAATAGTCCTTATAGTTTGGGACTCGTGTCACTTTGGTCGCTGACTTTTCAATTGTGACACATTTGACCTTGAATTTTGAATCTTATTCCAAATGAGGACAATTGAAGATACCATTGTTTAATTTCAATGACAAAATCGTCAATTTAATAAAATATAAACTAATTTGATAAAAATAAATGTCAAAAAAATATTTTTATCTCCCAATGATAAAATTATGTAAAATTGATAAAAATTAATAAAAATTACATGATTAATTTTTTAAAATTAATTTTACATGATCATCATCCAAACACATAATAAAAATTAATTTGATAAAAAAAATGTCTAAAAAATTTATCAATTTTACATAATTTTATTTTTAGTGGGTATAAATAATTTTTAAAAATTCAAAAATATTTGTTTGACATTTATTTTTTTCAAATTAGTTTATATTTTATCAAATTGATGATTTTATCCTTGAAAAATCTAATAATATCTTCAATTGTCCTTATTTGGAACAAAATTCAAAATTCAGTGTGAAATATGTCACAATTAAAAAGTTAGGGACTAAAGTGACACAAGTCTCAAACTATAAAGACTATTAGTATAATTTACCCTACTATAAATTCTTAAAATATTACCCTTAAATTTATACTCACAACAACTGATATACTATATCTCTCATCACTAGGGGTGAATTTAGGGGGTGATGTTTTAAGGGTTTTAAGCATTTTCTTTAAGGAATGGCAAGCACATTGAATTTTTGTCCAGTTTTTTATATTTTAGATTCTATACAATTTCATATACATCCCGGGCCTTGTTTAAAATAGTTTGGTGAGGATTACAAAATACCAGTTTATTATATAAAAAGTAATTAATTTTTAAGTTTTGAAATAATTCCAAAACTGAGATTAACGTTGTGTGTTAGTGCATAAGGGTATTCTGTATAAAATTAGCCTACAAAATATTATAAAAATGGAATTAAGAAACTTTTTGTCTTTGTCCTTGTACTACTATAATTTTTTAATGAGGAGCCTTCAACCAAGACTTCCTAAGAAATTAAGTTTTTAATTTTTAATTATAATATTAATATTCACTCCCACACCTTTTGTATATTTGATTTTTGTTTAAATATTAGTTTCTTTTTTTTAAGGTTAATCAACAGGAGAGTAATTATAATTATAAAAAACATTTACATTAATAAATTAATAAAATTTAACACAATCAATATACAACACAATTGATTTAAAGCCACTATCCTAAAAACAAAGCATGACCCATGTCAAATCATTTCTGACCTTTTTAGATAATTCATTTCCCAAGTGTGCACGTATTGGGTTTAGCTGTAACTTCCTAGAACTGTGAAGAATAATTAAGCTTAGGGGCGAGCATAATCTGAAACGGTCTGAATTAGGGTAAAATGAGGATCAATTTGTTATTTATAGTTCATAAAAATTTGAAATAATCTAATTCGTTTAAATTATAGAATCAATTTAAATAATCCGTTTGAACATGAATTGGATCGATTTAGGATTACGAATTCACATAATTAAATAACAAAAAAGAATTCACATAATTAAATAAAAAAAAAAAAAAAAAAAGAACATTTTAATTTCATAAAACACGAACATAGCATTAAACAAAAACAATAAAACTGAATACACATTACACAAAACAGGGTTTTCTTCTGTATTAAAACTAAACATAGTATCAAATAAAAGTAATAACAAAACTGGTTTAGCTTTTATATGGAATAAGAAATGATATTATGTGAGAGGATCTATAGTATAAATATAGACTATTTGTATACAATCCGGATCGGTTCCAATATGGAATTATGGGGTTCAATCTGAAATTGATCCGCGGCTTACGGATTTTTAAATTTTCAAACCGGAACGAACCACGAATTCAAAAAATCAATTCAAATTTATCGGATTGGACTGGACCTAATTGGATTACGAATTATACAAATTTCTTCCTCAGCCCTAATTAAGCCAAGTAAAGATTTAAATCTATTGCAAACTTATTCACTGTGCTTAGTTTTAATTTTTTTAAATTAAGATTTTTTTTTTATTTTTTGTTTTTTGTATTTTTATTTTTAGTGAACATTTTTAAAATTTTAAATATTTTTTTTAAATGCATCTTACTTAGATGTATCTAAAGAGTAAAATATTTGTAAAAAAAAATATAATAAAAAATTAATAAATACACAATAATACTAAAAATATATTGAGTTTTCATTTTTTCAAATATTTTTGTTGTTTAGTAAATTTTTTAAATATTTTTTTTCACAAATGTTATACTTTTTAAATATATATAAAAGTTAGGTGTATGTAAAAATTTTAAAAAAATTACTTAAAATATTATAAATAATTCAATACAAATAAAAAATTATGAAAAATAAAAAAAATTAATTTTTTAAAAAATAATTTCAAAAAACTCAAATCAAAAAATTTCGACTTTTTAAACCCAAACATATCAAATCTGACAAACCAAAAAAGTTGAGATAACAACAATGATTTAACAAAGTACATGCCCAATCTTCTTTAGTAGCCCATGTGCATTTTTCATGAAAAATGAAAATGAATGGAGATTGGTGGGGTGACCAAGTATTTTTAAGTCAATGATGTATAGTGCTTACTTTAATCAATTATTGGGCCCTCACAAAACCATAAAGCTTCTGAAAGGACCAAATTTGTACCGTCCTATGTCAAAATATAAAGATCCTTCATGCATTTGGGCCTTCTAATGTATTTAGGGCTCATTTGATGATTAAAAGTTAATTTTTGATTTTTAATTTATTTTAGATTAGATTATTTCTCACATATTTTATTTACAACAAAAAAAAAAGAGAGTTAGTTTTTAACCGATTTTTCAAAACAATCCTTAGTTTGAAGTTGTCGTCTCAAAATTGTAATTTCTAAATATTTGTTGCACAATTAATTTTTGTTAAATATTAAACAGTTGGAATTTTTTTTTTACCATTAAAGAGGTTATAGGTTCAAATCTCATAAAGGCCAAACATTCTAAACTTTAGAATCACTAGACGTTTATCTGGTTATTAATTTCAAGATCCCGAAATTAGTCAAGGTGCGCATAAACTGGTCCAATTATTCGATTATAAAAAAAAAAAAGTTGAGAATTTTGAATTCTTCCACAAAATGAGGAAATTTTATTTGAATTTGCCAAAAGGATCATGTTATTCCCAATCAAATTAATTTTTATTTAAATTTTTTCCAAGCAATTCGTGCATATATAGATTTTTCATTTTTCATTTGTTTTCTCTCTTTCTTTTTCATTAGAAGATATCGTCTTAAAGTCATTGAAATTATTCTTTTACCAAATTAGTTAGTGAATTTTGGACCATGCCACTTCAAAATGTAGAGCATTAAAGGCTATTTTGAGAAAAAGGTTAAAAGTTATATTTTAACTTTTAATTCATTTTAGATCACATTAGCTTTCACATTTTTTACACGGATTTTTTAAATTTTTTAAAAAAAACTAAACTTCTTAAAACAATCCTAAATAAAACACTTTGCCTCTATTGAATTCGAGAAAGTTTCAAAGCCTGAAAGAAATATAGTAAAAGTTTAGGAATATATAAATTAATAATATAATTTGACACAATTATTTCACACAAAATGAGTTTTATCTTTTTGTAAATCTCACACTCATATAAAAGAATTGTCTAGTTTTATAATTAATTTTTGTGTAGATAGAAAAGCCTCAAATGCTTCCATATATGAGATGAATTCATCATTTCAAAATGTCACAGAGTGAGATTCGTACCCATATACTTTATTTTGTAACCACTTGAATCATATAGAGTGTGTGTTTGGATAGTGGCTATTTTTTAGATTTTTTATTATTTTAGTAGATTATTTTAATTTTTGTATTTGGGAAGATGTGATGAATTTTTATTTGAATTGTTATATTGAAAAATGTGTTTAAAGTTGAAATGAAAAATTTATCCCTAAGCTCATTTATCAAAATTAATGTAAAAGAGCAAAAGTGTAATTTACTACCAGTGGGGCAGGCGGAAAGGTGATAGTAATGGGCTACAATGCCACTGATAGGCTGCCAAGCTACATTTTTTTTTAAAAAAAAAAAATATAAATCGATGGTTCAACTATTGTTCAAGGCTAAAAAGCTTTTTTCAAACTTCAGACTACAATAGCCTACCTCATGCCTTCCCAAACACCGCCAGCACATATAAGCCATGTTTGATTTACAAAAAGAATCATGCTTTACAAATTTAACTTTTATATTTTATAAAATTAAAATTATATATTTTTTTTTTAGATTGCCAAAAATAGGAGCAAAGAAACAAATCAAAGAGAGGGAGCGCAAAGAAAGCGAAACATCCTCCAGCCAGATGGAAAAATTGTCCATAGCAAAAGCCAGCCGAGCGAGACAGTGGGCTACTGAATTTCCTTCCCTCTTCACGTGCTGAACAGCCCAGGAATGGAATCTGGGCAGCAGAGATTTTGCCTGCTCCACAAAATGCCCAAATGAAGCCAAGGATTTCGAAACGGAGTGAAAGGCACGAACTATTATGAGCGAGTCACCTTCAAGAACTATGTGGTGGAGCCCCAGATCCAACGCGAATTGAAGAGCAGCAAGCGCTGCAAAGGCCTCGATGCAATCCACCTCCATCGTTGACACCCGTTTGGTTGACATGGCAGCAATGACAGCACCCGTATGGTCCCGAACCACAATCCCAACACCAATAAAGCCATCAGCAGCAGAGCAAGCCCCATCAAAATTAACTTTAACCATCCCTTCTGCAAGAGGAGTCCAACGAATTGGCAGGAGAACGTGCTGCGGCACTTGAATACGAGTCTGGACAGCGCAAACTTCTTGATAATAGTCAGATGCATACCGAGCAAGCTCCACCTCAGAGTGGACCGTGTTATTGAACACCACTTGGTTGCGGTGTGTCCAGATGCACCAGCATATTACCCAAAACAACTCCCCCGTTGCTAAATCGACAGATGAAATGAACTTGGAAATCCAGTCGAACAAAGTCCCAACCCGTTTCCGGTGAGCAACCAGCGCGAGACTACTGCAGGCCCACACCTTTTTGGCAAAAGGGCAGTCGAAAAAACAGTGGTGAGTGGATTCAGGAGCCTTATGACAGAGGCCACAATCCGCCATAGTTAAAACCTTTCGAGTTCGTAAGTTAGAGCGCACAGGCAAAATTTCCAAACACAGTTTCCAGCCGAAAACTTTAATCTTACCAGGGATCCGCATATTCCAGAAACTCTTCCAAAATCTAGCCCGAGCCAGCCCACCATACGACGACGAAACATGCTCAGATCTATTATGGATACTCATCTCAAGATGGTATGCTGATTTAACCGAAAACTGACCCTGTTTGGTATAATGCCATACTAATATGTCCTCTGCCAACAACGGACATATAGGAACCAATTTAATAATCTCAATCTCTGAGGGAGGGAAGCAAGCACCAAGCATTCCCTCATCCCAATTCCCCACATCATGATCAATCAAAGCACTTACTTTAGCATTAACGTCCAGGTGAGAAGGAGGGGTGCAGATTTTGAAAGAAAAAGGTCGCGGAACCCATTTGTCCTGCCAAATGCGAATTTGATCCCCATTGCCGACGCGCCAACGTAAACCTTCCAACAAGAGAGAACGCGCATTCCAAATACTCCTCCACGAAAAGGACGGACTGGCCCCCAGAGGTGCATCAAGAATCGAGCACTGTGGATAATATTTGGCTTTCAGAACCTGGGCCACCAAACTATTCGGAAATTGAAGGAGTCTCCAAGATTGCTTAGCCAACAAAGCTTTATTGAAAGCCACAATAGATCGAAATCCCATCCCGCCTTCAGTTTTCACCTTACAAAGGGTTGGCCAACTACACTAGTGAATCTTGCGCCGTTCCTCACGTTGACCCCACCAGAATCGTGCAATCATGCCACTAATCTCACGACACAGTCCATCTGGCAATTCAAAGCAGGACATTATATAAGTGGGGATAGCTTGAACAACTGCCTTAATAAGAATTTCTCGGCCTGCTGCCGATAAGCACTTTTCCTTCCAACCATTAAGACGCTGCCACACTTTATCCTTTATATAACCAAACACTGCCTTTTTTGACCGACCCACAACAGACGGCATCCCCAAGTATTTCCCGCTAGTCACCAATTGGCCCACACCCACTAGAGCTGAAAGGCGAACCTGCTCCTCCAGCCGTACATTCAGACTGAAGCATATCCCGGATTTGTCAAAATTCACCCGTTGTCCAGAGGCCAATTCATATTTCCGTAACAGAGCTTGAACGGTATGCAGCGACTGGTCATTCGCTTTAGCAAACAACAAACTATCATCGGCGAAAAAAATATGGGAAATTTGCAGTCCACCTCGACAAATAGAGATACCCGAAAGGCGACCCTCTACTTCAGCCCGCCGTATCAGAGCCGATAAAGCTTCGGCACACAGCAAGAACAAATACGGGGAAATGGGATCACCCTGCCGAAGGCCCCGCGAAGGTCAAAAAACAACGTGTGGGTTCACCATTTAGAAGCACTGAATAAGAGACACTCGAGACACAATGCATCACCAGTCCAACAAATTTTAATGGGAAACCCATCTTAATCATAACCGCCTCCAAAAAGCTCCACTCCACCCGGTCGTAAGCCTTGCTCATATCAAGCTTTAAAGCAAAAAACCCGATTCCCAATCTTTTATTCTTAAGGTAATGGAACACTTCAAACGCCGTCAATACATTGTCGGTAATAGCCCGTCCGGGAACAAAAGCACTCTGATTGACTGACATAACCGTAGCCAACACCTCCTTAAGCCTATTAGCTAAGACTTTCGAAACTAGTTTATACACAACATTGCACAGGCTTATAGGATGAAATTGACTCGGCAATTGTGGGTGTTTCAATTTTGGAATAAGAACAATGTATGTATCATTGATTACAGAAACATCATTCCCCTCATTCAGAATTCCCAAAACAGCCCGACACACATCACCGCTTACCAAATCCCAGAATTTTTGAAAGAAAAGAGCTGGAGTACCATCAGGCCCAGGGGCCTTTGTAGGGTGCATCTGGAACAAAGCTAGACGAACCTCTTCTGCCACAAAAGGCCGATCCAAATGCTGACCCATGCCTGCAAGTATGGAGAGATTGATATAGTCAACAACCTTATCCACATTTTGAGAATTATTGGTGGTAAACAAGTCTTGAAAATAGCCTAACACAATATCTTCCAAATCAGCTGGCCTCGAGCACCACTCGCCCCTCTCATTTTTCAGGCCTGAAATTGCCTTCTTCTTCTGCCGTTGGGAAGCTTTCGCATGGAAGAAGGCAGTGTTTCTATCCCCCTCCTTCAACCAATTTGCACGAGCCCGTTGAGCCCACATCACCGATTCTTTTTCAAGGAGCTCATCCACCTCTAATTGGGCATGACGCAACTCCTCCAAATCAACAGCACTAAGAATCGGTAGAGCTTGTAACCGTTGGATGTCTGCCAACTTTATATGCAGCTTACGTTGCACATTACCCAGAACCTGCCAATTCCAAGCTTGCAATTGAGAAGCCACTGCTCGCAATTTACCTGACACAAGCTCAACTCCAGAGAGATTACTGTCTTGGTGCCATTCCCTTGTAATGATGCCTTCACAATCCTCCTCTCGCAACCACATTGCTTCAAAACGATACAACTTTCGGTATTTCGGCCTGTGGGCCATCTGAGCTTTAACCTCTTCCAGATCTAACAATATAGGAAGATGGTCAGACGATGTACCTCCCAAATGGTATACCCGAGCCATCGGAAAAGAATTTAACCATCTCTCGTTAGCCACACATCTATCCAAACGTTCCCGGATCATACCATCCCCCGCTCGACCATTACACCAAGTGAAAGCCGCCCCTTCAAAACCCAAATCAGCTAAGTCATAGTCAGAAAGGACCTGGCGGAAGCCATCCATCTGCCTTTGACTTCTTGCCGCCATTCCAGATTTTTCATGGGCATACAAAATTTCGTTGAAATCTCTCGCACACAACCACGGCAGATGCATCTGATCCTGAAGGCGTCGCAACAGTTCCCACGAATCACTCCGTAGAGAAGCGATTGGGTTTCCATAGAACCCAGTAAAACGCCATGATGCAACCCCAGACTCAGAAAGGATAACTGAATCAACATGGCCTCTTGAAAAGCTCTTAATCTGTAGCTGAATTTCGCCAACCCATAATAATGCTAAACCCCCCGAGAGCCCCACACGATCAACCGTAAAACACCCCTGCAACCCAAGTTTACAACGAATCCTCTCCATAGCTCTAGCATCAAGTTTGGTTTCCACCAAGAAAACCATAGTAGGCACTTCCTTCTTCAACAAAAGCTGAAGAAAATGAACTGTCAGTGGGTTCCCAAGCCCACGGCAGTTCCAACAGATGATTTTCATGGCTGTCGGCGGGGCTGGGTCCCAGCCACCACCGTTGAATCCAGACCGACCACAAGATCATCAAGCCGAGCTCGTTTCTCCTTGGAATCACCTTCATCGGCCAGAACCTTCTTATCAATCAAGCTCCGTTTTTGTTTTTTAATTTATTTTAGATTAGATTATTTCTCACATATTTTTATGAAAAATGTCTCGTAGCTCAAATTTTGTGGCTCAAAAGTGGCTCAAATGGCCAAAACGACATCGTTTTGGCCATTTTTATGTTGTTCTGTACTCAAAACGACGTCGTTTTAGCCATTTGAGCCACTTTTGAGCCACAAAATTTGAGCTACGTAGCATTGTCGTATTTTTATTTAATAATAATAAAAAAAAGAGTTAGTTTTTAACCGATTTTCCAAAACAATCCTTAGTTTGAAGTTGTCGTCTCAAAATTGCAATTTCTAAATATTTGTTGCACATTTAATTTTTGTTAAATATTAAACAGTTGGAATTTTTTTTTTTACCATTAAAGAGGTTATAGGTTCAAATCTCATAAAGGCCAAACATTCTAAACTTTAGAATCGCTAGACGTTTATCTGGTTATTAATTTCAAGATCCCGAGATTAGTCAAGGTGCGCGTAAACAGGTCCAAATATCCGATTATAAAAAAAAAGTTGAGAATTTTGAATTCTTCCACAAAATGAGGAAATTTTATTTGAATTTGCAAAAAGGATCATGTTATTCCCAATCAAATTAATTTTTATTTAAATTTTTTCCAAGCAATTCGTACATATATAGATTTTTCATTTTTCATTTGTTTTCTCTCTTTCTTTTTCATTAGAAGATATCGTATTAAAGTCATTGAAATTATTCTTTTACCAAATTAGTTAGTGAATTTTGGACCATGCCACTTCAAAATGTAGAGCATTAAAGGCTCTTTTGAGAAAAATGTTAAAAGTTATATTTTAACTTTTAATTCATTTTAGATCACATCAGCTTTCGCATTTTTAATACGGATTTTTAAAAAAATTTAAAAAAACTAAAATTCTTAAAACAACCCTAAATAAAACACTTTGCCCCCATTTGAATTCGAGAGAGTTTCAAAAGCTGAAAGAAATATAGCAAAAGTTTAGGAATATATAAATTAATAATATAATTTGACACAAGTCTTTCACATAAGGTAAATTTTATCTTTTTGTAAATCTAACACTCATACGAAAGAATTGTATAGTTTTATAATTAGTTTTTGTGCAGATAGAAAAGCCTCAAATGCTTCCATATATGAGATGAATTCATTATTTCAAAATGTCATAGAGTGAGATTCGTACCCATATACTTTATTTTGTAACCACTTGAATCATATAGAGTGTGTGTTTGGGAAGTAGCTATTTTTAAATTTTTTTTTTATTTTAGTAGATTATTTTAGTTTTTGTATTTGAAAAGATGTGATGAATTTTTATTTGAATTATTATATTGAAAAATGTGTTTGAAGTTAAAATGATAAATTTATCCCTAATCCCATTTTTTTCAAAATTGATGTAAAGAGACAAAAGTATAATTTACTACCAGTAGGGCAGGCGGAATGGTGATAGTAGTAGGCTACAGTGCCACTGATTGTAGACTGCCAAGCTACATATTTTTAAAAAAAAAAAATATAAATCAATGATTCAACTATTTTTTGAGGCTAAAAAACTTTTTTCAAACTTTAGACTGAAATTCAGGAGAAGAAGGTGTTTATCAAAACTCCATGGGCCATTAAGCATCACCCGGCGTTTATCCGCTATATGGTGAAATTGAAACAGGAACAAATTATCCCCAATGGCATGGAAGTCCATCCCTTGCACTGGTCTCCAAATCTGCAGGAGCATAGACTTCATAGCCTCCGTATTGAAAGGTTGAGTGGTCAGCACCTTTCCCACTAAACCTAACCCAGCCCTCTCAGCAACGGACGTGGTTAACGACTCGTCCACGACCACAGTATCTTGTTCATCCGTCGTAAGAGTTAACCGACTAGCAAGATCGGCAATAGTGTCGACCATAACGCCAATCACAGCGGACCCAATATTCACCCTAGATGGCGAGAAAAACCTTGCACCGATGGGCAAGACCTCACCCCTACTGGAGATGCCCTAGAACATAATTTTAAAAAGCGATATTGGTTTCATACAAAGGGAGATGGGAATGGAATTCATAACACAAACAACTCACATTTTAAAAATAAATTTTATAATAACGAGTTGGTTATTAGACATTTTTTGATTTTTTATAAAAAATAAAATAATGATATGACATATATAAATATATTTATTAAATAAGTACATTTAGCTATAAGTACATTTAAGTAAATATATTTAGGCCTAGTTTGGAAAGACTAAATAAGTGTACTTTTTGACTTTTTATGAAATATGGGTTGAGTTTGGGTTGGGTTTGAAGTGATGTGTTAGAGAGGTGATATGACTTAGCCTCCGTTTGGGAAGTGGGTTGGCTTTTTAGCTTTTTGGTTTTTTTGACTATTTTAGCCTGGGCTTAAAAGCTTGGTTTGGGAAGGGCTTTTTGACTTTTTGGCTTTTTTGAGTTTTTTTGTGAGAGAAGAATGTAATGATTATGGGTTGGATGTGATGTTTTGTTTGTTATGGCTAAAATAGCCTATTTTGTTTTTTGTGACTAAAATAGCTAAAAAAACCTGCAAATCCACTTGCCAAACACAGACTTAAATAAAATGATGTGATTTAAATAGAATAATAATTTTTTAACTTTTTGTCTTTTTTTAATCATACCAAATTTAACCTTAGTTGCGCCTTAAGCAGCAATGAGTGAAAGGCTTGGAATTGTAATTGATGATGAATCAGCGACAACTTTTTAAAATTGCAACATAATTTTACTAACAAATTAACCTTCTATCTTTGATTAAAAAAGAAAAAAAAAAGTGCATTACTGCCCAAACAGCCCCTTAAAAAATCCCCTACCATGCTAATATACGCATTCCAATGGAATTTCTACTACTGTGATTTATGGGTTCTTTGGGAAACAATGGTAAAAAGTTAATTTTTAAATATTTTAGTTTTTTTAATTAAAAATGTCAGTTTTTTTACTCAAAATAATCTAATTTTCTGTAAAAAAAAAATCACTAAAAAAATTAAAAAATAAAAAAATTAATCTTTTACCAACTTCTTAAAAGATCGCTATTGCGTCCACACACCTATACCATCATGTTCGCATGCGTAGTGTCGGCGTTTCATGGTGTGCAACCTCAAAAAAGGTGTAAGTGTAAGGTTTAATTTTTTACAAAAGGTGTAAGTGTAAGGTATAAGGTGTAAGGTGTAAGTTGCACACCATAACCAAACCCAAAATAAAATAATGATATGACATATATAAATATACTTATTAAATAAGTACATTTAAATAAATATATTTATAGTTGCGCCTTAAGGAGCAATGAGTGAAAGGTTTGGAATTGTAATTGATGATGAATCAGCGACAACTTTTTAAAATTGCAACATAGTTTTACTAACAAATTAACCTTCTATCTTTGATAAAAAAAAGAAAAAAAAGTGCATTACTGCCCAAACAGCCCCTTAAAAAATCCCCTACCATGCTAATATACGCATTCCAATGGAATTTCTACTACTGTGATTTATGGGGTCTTTTGAAAACAATAGTAAAATGTCAATTTTTAAATTTTTTAGTTTTTTTAATTAAAAAAAGTCAGTTTTTTTTCTCAAAATAATCCAATTTGCTGTCAAAAAAAAATTACTAAAAAAATTAAAAAATTAATTTTTTATAAACTTCTTAAAACACCGCTATAGCGTCCACACACCTATACCATCATGTTCGCATGCGTAGTGTCGGCGTTTGTACACCGTACTAATAATATCATTTTTTTGAATTTGGAGTTTTATCGCTAAAATGCGCCTCCTCTTGGGAGGCTTCTCATGGTCTCTTGGGTTTCGAGCTCACCCCTCTCTCTCTTTCTCTCTCTCTACATTTTCTCTGTGTTATCTGAATTGGGTGTTCTCTCTTTGTAGAGCATGAACAGAGTACACACTTGAGTGGTTTGCTTTCAAACCTTCTCTTGAAGATTCTCACCTTTTCTTTTCTGTGCATTGTATGTTCTGGCATTTTATCAAAACCCTAATTTAAGTTCTTTTTTAATTTTTTGGCAGACAAAGGCAACAACAACTACAGCATTTGCAGTTCCTTCAGTGATCTGTCCTTTTAGCAGTTTTTGCCTCAGTACCATTGTTTTATTTTATTGCATTTTTGTTTCAATCTTATAATATTGCAAAATATAAAAGAAAAGACCAAGAGGGCTCTCGTGACTAGTTGAAAGGGAACAGTTGAGCTTTGAGCAGACACATTTTGATTTTTTAATTTTGATTTTTTAATTATTTATTTTTATTTTATTTTTAAAATTTTGAACATTTTGGGAAAAGGCTCGTTTGGTTGTGGAAATATGGAGATTTTGGACATGGGTGCTTTTGCTTTTTGCTGTTTTTATCTTTTTTAAGGTGATTGGGTCATTGGAATGACTGTTCATGTGGTGGGAAAAAAAGGCAAGAGATGTGGAGTGTGGAGTGTGGAGTGACTATGGTTATGTTCATTGGATGAAGATCTAAAGTTTGGCACAGTAAAATGGGCAAAATCTGAATCAGATAAATGAAAAGACTACCCATCTTTTGAATTTTGGTGAGAGCTTTTGTTGGGTTTGTGAGTTCTCAGGATTTGCAAAATGGGTATTGTTGTTTGATGTTCTTTAGTTCTGCTTTGAGGTTTCTGAATCAATTTTTATGTAAAAGTCTAGGATTAGAATAATGGGAATTTTAAGGTTTTTGGGGCTCTGATTGTGGTTATGAAGATTGTTTTGCTGAATGAATTGGGAGAGAACAGGGAAAGCATGCTGAATTGGAAATAATCTGCATCAACTTTTTTGGGTTTAGGGATGAAGATCATTGGCATGAAGATCATTTGAACTCAACAAAACCAAAGAAAGTGCACACAAACCGATTTAGAATTTGTAAGGTTTAACTCTACTTTGCGCTTCTTTTGATCTTTAAGGCGTGTTGTTACACAAAATTGGACCTGCATTTGGTTTTCTTAGACCTGTTTTGTTTACTAGTTAAGCTAGATAGCAAAAGCTTTTGTTTACGATATCCATATTGAAGAAATGGGCTGTGTTGCTTCAAGAATTGATAAAGAAGAGAGGGTAAGGATTTGCAAGGATAGGAAGATGTTAATGAAACAATTGGTGGGGTTTAGAGGAGAATTTGCTGATGCCCAATTGACTTATTTGAGATCACTGAAAAATACTGGAGTAACCCTTCGTCAGTTCACCGAGTCGGAGTCATTGGAACTTGAAAATACCTCCTTTGGCGACCTTCCTTTGCCTCCCTCACCACCTCCCCCTTTGCCTCCTTCCCCTCCTCCTCCCCCAACTTTTAGCCCAGACTCGAGGATGTTTGAGGATAAACAAAGGATGTTCGAGGATAAACAAAGGGTGGAAATTGCCCAAGAAGAAATCGTAGAGGTTGGTGAGGAAACTAGTTGCACACCGCCGCCTCCCCCAGTTCCTAGCTCAACCTGGGATTTTTGGGACCCTTTTTCCCCTTCTTCACTTCCTTGTGAAGAGAAGAGAGAATTTGTAGAACCAATTGAGGAGGAAAATTGGGCAGAGGCCAACGCTGAATTTGAGGAAGAAGAACAAGAGGAAAATATTGTTGACAAAAATGCTGCAAATCTGCTTCCTGAGAAGCACGAGACCATTGAGTTGGGTGACGATAGCTCATCAATGGTTAGCTGGCACACTAAAGACACTGCAGATATGGCCATGGTAGTCTGCAGGAGCAAGAAAACATTGGCAGGTATTGTTAAGGAGTTAGATGATTATTTCCTGAAAGCATCAGCAGGTGTCAAGGACATAGTGATTCTTGTGGACATCAATTCTAGTGAAACTTTCCGTTGGCAGAATTCAAAAGACAACAAGGGTAAATATTATCATCTTGCTCCATTGAAACAGTATAGCATTTTTTTTTAGTCTCCATTGTATATTGTCTGAGGAGACTTGCTTAGCTTAGCTACCATCAACTTTCTTTAGTGTTGCTCATAACATCTTCATTTGTATTACTCTTTTATATATTTATATTGTTGAGCCTGTTTATTTTCTGTAAAAAAGCTGGTTAGTTCCTATATCTATAACAGCATTTGTGTCTATTGTACAAGAGTGATGGCTTAGGAAGTTCTTGTAGTTGCTCTACTCATTTCTTATTTTGTACCTGGACCATGGTGAAGACAGTATTGAGATAAGAGCAATCCCAGCATAATAAGTGTTTCCTTATTTTTTTATGAAATTAATTTATCCTTTTGCTTTTGGTGGGTACTATTTCTGAAATGGATATAGATGTTTATGGTGTCATTGTGAAACATACTCTTGTACATCAAATTTCTTGTTTTATTACTGAATTCTGGTGAAGAATATAGCTGCTGAATCTCTAAATGTCTTACCTGTATACATGTATTGAATCATTCATTGTTATTTAATTACTTGCTCTTCTAGTTTCCAAGTGTCTCTTGGAGCTTATAGTACCTACCATTTCCAGAGAGGAGGGGCAGTTCTGCCAAGGTCTTTAATGCATTGACGTGGAGTTGGTCTTCTAAATCACTTCAATGTACAAGAAGTGCTGCAGAGTTCTGTGGTCCTAGTGAGCCATGCAGGCCCGGTGCTCATTGCATCACACTTGAAAAACTATATGCTCAAGAACAGAGACTCTACAAGGATGTTAAGGTATTTTTGCTATTTAATAATTTTAATTGGTTGATTAGTCCATAAAGAGTCTCTACGTACACCTTTATTTATACCATTATATTACTGTCTCTGTGTGTGTGGGATCCTGCTGCTTAAAATTCTTAAGAAGTTGAGGATGATATGTTAGTCACATCTCCATTAGGAGACTAAGGGTTGTTCTTGTTCACATTCCACATCAAATTTTCAAGTGGTTATCATTGGATGTTTTTGGCGGCTATATCCTTAATGGGTGGAAGTTATTTTTGAGAAACTGCTCATGATAAGGGTCCTAGTCAATTTAAAGGGCTTGTGATAACCATCATATTACTTGAAACCCTGATTACTCCACATCTATTTCAGATTGTGATTACCATTCTATTACTTCCAAATAACAGTCCTATCTATTCTATTGGTGAAATAGAATTGGCTTGAAAGCTCTTCCTCCACATCTCAATACAGTGTGAGATTGTGCATAAATGTATTTGTGGGTGTTTGAGCTTCTACTTCACACTTTGAACAACATGGTAGGAGTGAATTTCTACCGCTATAGTTGATTTCTTTCAATGGGTATTCAAGCCAATTTGTTGTTGTTGTTTGGGATGAATTAGTATCGAAGACATTGCTTTATTCAGTAGGTTTTTGTCATTAATATGGATTTCAGCTTCCCAATATTTTTGTGGCATGAGTGTACTCTTAATACAGAAACAACAATCTTCCTTTTACTTTCCATCAAGAAACTTCTTTGTTCTTTTGACTCTTTTTGTTTTGTTTATTTATTTATGTTCTGAAGTTTATCTTCTTCTTCTTCTTCTTGGATGGCAATCAGGTTACTTCATATTAACAGAATGACAGGAAACAAAATAAAATTTATGAATTTACTGCAGTTCCAAGACAGAAATCTTCCCACCACAATTGCACTTGTTAATCACTGTACTGCATTTGATTGATAGAAAAAGAGAACTTAAATAACTGAAATTTCTTGAATTACTGAATTTGAGGATTAGATCTTCGATATATGTTTCTGCCAGATACTGCTCAGAATTGTCTGGGTGTAGCAGCTATGATCCACTACAAGGATCAAAGATGAGTTACTGGTGTAATATGTTTCCTTGTGGGTGTTTACGCTAATGTCCCTTGAGATTTGGGGAAAATACATAAAGTCTCACAATTTTGGCATCCATTGAGATTTTAATTGACATTACACTAAGCTGCCCTTTTATCAGTAATTTGTTAGTCGTATCTTATCATGCGGATGAGAAAATGATGTTGTCATATCTTTTACATCAAAATATACATTTTGCCTTGTTTGTTTGTTTGTGTGTTTACATACCATCTGTGTTAGTTTCAGAAACTTCAACCTTACTAAAAAGGAGGTTGGTGTAATTATGCCAAACTTGTGGGGCTTATTGTATTTTTACTAAACCTCAAGGGTTGTCAATATAATTTACCCTTTCTTTGTATTTCTTTCTTTGTTGTCCTTTTCTGATATCCTTCTTCTCTTGTGGTAAATATTATTTTAATTTGTAGGATAAAGAGATTACTAAGTTAGAGCATGAGAAGAAATCCTCACTCCTCCAAAAGCAACAGGATGAAGACCACGACTGGACGAAGACTGAGAAAACTCGATTTATTGTTGAGAGTTTGCAGTCTGACATAATACATTTGGAAGAATCAATTAGTAGGTCTTGTTCGTCCATATCAGAGCTTATAGTTGAAGAGCTGCATCCTCAGCTTATCTCAATAATTTCTGGGTAGGGATCTGGATATTACAACTAAACATTCTTTCTTACTAATTCTTGATTTGGTGCTAAATTGGGTAAACTTTAGGTGTGATTGTTAAAAATTATAATTTGCTGAAAATAATTTCTCCAAAATGACTATATTTCTTTGTGATTTGTTTGGGAATATGGGTTTGTTTGTCATTTATCTCACATCTTACATTAGTTGAACAAGGATAGCTGTGAATTTTTGTCATGGGGTACACCCCTCACTGACAACATACAACACGTTAATTATTATTTGATATTCATGTATATGAATATTTAATTCAAAGACAACAAAGAAAATCAATGAATCCTTAGCCACTTCAATGTTGACATGATGATGTTGATATTCTGTGTCTGGAGAGAGAAATTCCCTATCTAGCTTTCAACCTCTTTTTATTTTTGTTGTTGCTGTCCTTTTCCCTTTATTTCATGTTGGCATGTTCTAAATGCTGAATATTCTCCATTTCCAGAGGTTTTTTAAAATTATTTTCTGTTAATTGTTCAGGCTGACGAGTATGTGGAGAACAATCTATGAGTGCCATCAAGTTCAGAATCATATATCCCAGCAAGTGAGTCATCTCACAAATCAGCAAAGCGTCGAACCAACTACTAATTATCATCGCCAGGCTGCAGCTCAGCTAAAAACAGAGGTTAATTCATGGTACAATAGCTTCTGCAAACTTATAAAAGCTCAAGGAGAGTATGTAAGAGCTCTCTGCAGGTGGATACAACTCACTGAGTGCTTTGCAGAGGACTCTCAACAGAGTGGTAGCTCATCTGCAGTGCATACCCTTTGCGAAGAATGGCAGCTGACCCTTGACAGGCTCCCGGATAAGGTATTTATACTATTTGATCTTATGTTCAAGCTCTTTACATTTCTTATTACATAATAGCTGATATCTGACTTCTATGTAGGTCCCGTTTGGTATCACTTCTAAATTAGTTTTTATGATTATAATTTTTTTTTTCCCCGATTATTATCTTAAAAGACTTGAAATAAATTGTAAATTCGTTCGATTCAACTTTTGATAATTGGTGAAAAAAGCTGAACTTATTTGGTTACAAATATGCAGAATGCTCTCAAGTTATAATTAATATGTATTTAAGAGTTATAAAGTAATTTTTTTAAAAAAGCTACAAATTGTAGCTTAAGAAAACCTCTTTTTATGGGGGGTCAAATAAGCTGAAAATGTCAAATAAGTTATAATATAAAATTGCAACAAAAAACAGTTAGGCAAAATTTTGTTTTCAAGCAAAGAAACTGAATAAGTTGACTTATAAGTGTTACCAAACGGGGCCATTATCAATTAACACCATACAAATACAAATACATATATACATATATATGGTTCAGTCCACTTCCTTTTAGAAAATTTGCAGCCCTCAGGGAGGAGTAGAACCAATAATTGGCTTATGTTTGCTAGTTCCAGACTCAGGTGGTATGTTGGTAGTCAAATTGTGTCTTGCAAATTTATTTATTTATTTTTATAAAAAAACTAGACTAATAACCACATTAGATATCTGAGCAGTTAGAAAATTATGATGATAGGTTGAATTAAGATCAGCTTACACAATAATGTCCTTTTTGGATTGTGGAAGTTGTTTTGTAGGTTTTCAAATAGGGTGATCTAGGAACATCCAATCATTGTTGTTTATTGGAATAGCGATCACTCGGGTAAAGAGATATGTCTAGTTGTATAACTGTGAATGAATTTGAATCAAGAGCATTTGGACACTCCACAAACCAGAACTGTTTATTAAGAGTTCAACCTGGTCAATATTTTATAATGGATTGGAAATATCTCGCTTGTTTTAGGGAAAAAAAAAACAGATGTTCATAGGCTGAGGTTACTTTTCTGAAGAACTCAAATATAATAAATGATTGAATTCTCTCATTTGTTGGATCTTTTATAACTGTTATTCTTTGTTCTCCCATCTGGTGGCCATGAAATCAAATTTATAAAACCATTTATCATTGCTTTAACCACTCTTTTTGTGCTTTAGTGGGAACCTGATGCACTAGGTCACCCTTTTACTCTTTCACATGCTTTATTATATAAGAATCCATTACAACTCATTTATCTCTACTATGTTCTACAAATACTTTATTTTATTTTTTTTAAATTTTTTTATGACAATCTGCCATGTTTACAGGTAGCATCAGAGGCCATTAAGACCTTTTTATCAGTTGTACATTCTATAGTCTTGCAGCAGGAAGAAGAACTCAACCTGCAGAAAAAATCGGACAAGCTTGAGAAAAGACTGCAAAGGGAGTTAAGTTCTCTGTCTGAAATGGAGATGAAGCTCGAGGGAAACTTTAATGTGGAAGATGCGAATTCCATTTTGAATCCAAAGCATCCTTTATCAGTCAAGCGCGCTAAAGTTGAGGCTCTGAAAAAACGAATGAATGACGAGAAGGCCAAGTATCATCATTCAGTCCAGGTTACCCGAGCCATGATTCTGAATAACCTACGAACAAGCCTCCCCAATGTGTTCCAGGCACTAATGGGATTTTCAAGTGCCTATGCACAGACCTTGGAGGCCATTCTTGGTCGTGCCAAACCAGTAGATTGTGATGTACCATTCAGCCCAACAGCAAACATGTTGAACTTTTAAGTTGATGAGATGTAGTAGCGAGTTGTCAGATCTTGTTTAAGAGTTCCGGTTTTGTGTTCTGATTCTGATTCTGATTCTGGTTCTGGTGCCAAGTTTACCAAGATGATGCTTCAGAACTTTAATGGGATTTATGTATATTTCTCGAAAACTAGAACCTTTTTGGATGATGAATGATAAATTTGATAGTATTCATCAGTATTGAAAACATCAATGGTGAAAAATAGTATTCGGAGACTCAGGGTTCTGAAAGGAAGAGGTGCTCGAGTTATTTTTCCTCTGTTTACTCCCACCCTTCAACCTCCACCTCTCCCCCACCACCACCACCACCACCATCTCATTCCATCCAAAGCCCCCTCCATCAGACTACAAAAACAAAACTCAGAATTCAAACTTACTGCCATTATTGAAGTCACTAGATTATTCCTTTTCTTGCACAAAACCATCATGTGAACCAAGTTGTATAGATGCGCTCACAAGCAATAAATTTTCTCACTTTCTATTTCCTAATGCCATTCCTCTAATGCTAGAACTGTAAACCGGAAGAGTCTAGTAAATTGTTTAAATTTGATTTGTTTATTTTCCGAGATAATCTCAAAGAGTTCGAATAGTTTGATTTTTTTATAAGGCATACAAGTTTATTAAGTCGAATAGCAAGTTATTTAAGTATAATAATGTGGGAACACAGTTCTTGCTACAATCACCCTCATCTTCATACGTAGAGAGAGAGAGAGAGAGAGAGAGAGAGGGAAAGTGTCACATCTTTCTCTCTATAGATGTGTAAATAAATATAGAAATTGGTGTGTTACTGTCCTTATTCTTTCTCAATAAAAAGTGTAAAATATAATTTAAGTATATGAAGCACCCAAGCTGCATTGAGGACTTCTAAAGTACAATTTATTGTATGCAGAAATTTTTAAGAGTGTAAAAATGTTAATATCACATCATTTTTTAAAAAAAATTATGTATACATTTTTTAAATGTAAATATGTTCATGATATAGAAATTTGTTCACATCATATTACTACCAGCAATATCTAATACCTGAAAGCCCAAAAAAAAAAACAACCAATATTAATAGTATTGCGTTTTTGTTTGGATTAATTACAATTAGACTCTTCAACTATTAGATAAAATCTATTTACTCCCCTCATCTTTGAGTCTATAAATTTTAACCCTTTTAACTATAAAAAAAAAAATAGTATTTTAACCTAAAAAACAGATATTTATACAGTATATATAGGCCTATTTTAGGAACTCGACTAAAGCTAATTTTTTGAATTTTTTGAATCACATTATCTCTATTTTTTTACATATTTTTTTTATAAAAAAAATCAAAAAATTAATTTTTAACTTACTATCTAAAATAAGCCATAGTTAAGGTGGTTAATACCTGTAGGCCCCTTTTGGTATATCTGTGAGAAAATGATTATAGATTATAATTTAACATATTATAGCTGTGAACATAAGCTGTTAACCTGTTTGGTGCAATTGTGGAATTATAGATTTAAGCAGTAGAGTGATATTTGGTTGATAAGCTGTAAAATAGCTTTTTACGGTATAATTGTCATTTTTGTCCTTATATGATAATTTTGTCATTTTTTTCAGTTTTAATTTTAAAAAATTATTTCATTAATAAAAGTTAATATAATTAGTATTAATTAGTAGCAATTAATATAAAAATTGATACATTTGATAAAAATGTAATGGAAGTATTATTGTAACAATTTTCTTTCCATTATAAATTAATTAGTATCAATTAATTGCTTAATTAGTATCAATTAATACTAAAATTATTAATTAGTATCAATTAATATTAATAATCAACAATTGTTATTAATTAGTATCAATTAATAATTAATTCATTACAAAAATATACAATATTAATTTTTTAATAATTAATACCAATTAATATTGATACCAATATAAAAATTGTTGATTTTTTTTCTTTTTTCTTCTCTTCTTTCTTTTTGTTAATTTTGTTTAATTTATTAATTCATTACATATTATTTTATTAATTTATTAACCGCAGCCGGTAGCTAGGGTTTCAACTCCGGAGAACAACGCAGATTGAGAGAGAGAGAGGGATGGCGGTGGTTAGAGTTTCAGATCGCAATCGCGATCGCAAATAGAGAGAAAGAGCACGAATCGATCTTGACGGTGGCAAACAACGCTGGAAAACAACGCAGCTAGAGAAAGAGAGATGGCAGTGGTTAGGTTTCAAATTGCGATCGCGATGGTAACGGGAGGTGACAACGGAGTAGATATTAAGAGAGAGAGCGAGTGTGAGAGAGAGAGAGAGAGAGAGAGAGAGAGAGAGAAGACAGATCGTGAAGAGAGAGAGAAAGAGAAGAGATAGCGGTTAGTGAGAGAGAGCTCTGGTTTGTTTGCCAGAAATCGCCTCTCTCTCTCTCTCTCTCTCACTCTCTCCAGTGAGCAAATGAACAATGTTTTGAGAAAATGAGTTTATATACTTGGATTTTTGGTAATAGTTGAAATTGACGATGGCCATATAAGTAATTTTGCTCATCGATTTTCAACTTTCCGTTAAAAGTTGAAATGGGAAAGCAGCTCCTCCCCTAATCAAAGAAAAAGCTAAAAATCAGCTTATAAAAAGGTATAATCTACACCATTAAGCTACACCAAATACTCAAAAATAACTTATTTTAAGCTATAAGTTGACTTGAGCTGAAAATAAATTGTGCTAAACAAGCACATAGATTCATAAGTAAGGGGTTGATGTAGCTATTACATAATGGCCTTGTTTAATAATGACTTTTTAAACTAAAATATATAATAAAGATAAAATAGGTTAAAATAATTACTAAGATAAAATGTCACATTTAAACAATAATTATTTCACTTTTTCTCTCACAATCATCAATCAATTATAAAAAAAAGCAATCAACTTTTAAAATACAATTTTTTTTAATCAGACTAAAATAATTAACAATTCAAAAAGCCAACTAAAATGACCAACTTTCCAAACGAGCCTAATAAATGAGGGGTTGAGATGATGATATTACCTATGGGTGTTTGCGGTTCAATTGCGGTCAGAAAACCTATAATCCGTTATTCGTCCGACGGATTGGCGTATTGAAAAAAATCAATCTGCATTCGTCTATCGGATTGATGGATTGGCTGATGGATGCGAATCGGTTTGGCGGTTTAAACTTTTACAAATTTTGAACATAATACAACTTGTGAACATTTTTTTTTATAACAATCCAACTCAATATAACCAAAAGATTATCAAGTAAATTGTCAAATATCAATAATAAATTCGTATAAAAAAATCATGCATTATCAAAACTATTTCATTACTTTTTTTTATTTAAAACTATTTAATTTGATTTTTTTTTAAAATGACAAAATTAAGTATTATATTTTTCACACAAAAATACCAAATATTAACACTAAGGTAGCGTTTGGTAACGTTTTTGGTGTATGCTTACAAAAAAATTTTAAACTAGTTTTTTTTTTTATTAGAAAAACATAAACTACAAACACATTTGGATTGAACAAAATATTTGAAAAATTTTAAAAACGCAAACTAAAAAATATGTTTGTTCATGCCTAAAATATTTATATTTATTTTTTGTTATTTATGACAACGTGATCATACACATTATAATTGAAAAAAAAAATTTAATTGGAAAAAGGGAAAAAATTATTTAAAAAAACTAATTGGAAAAAAAATTTGTTAGTCAAAATTTTAAATTTCTATTTAAAAACTAACATAACCTCATTTTTTGAGTTTACGTTTTTTTAATATACAATATTAAATTTTTTTGACATTTCTGATTCTGTTTTTATTAAAAAAATTTATTACAATTAATAATATAACAATTGTTATTTTTTTAATTTATTATTCTTTTTCATTACAATTAAATTGTGTCATTTATTTAATGGATATAAATTGCACAATTTATTAAATATTATTTTGATTAATTTATTTATTTTTTATTTCAATTTATTTTGTTCAATATTATTTTTATTATTTTGTTTTTAATTATTATTTTTGTTTAATTTATTAGTGTCAATTAACACTAAAATTATTAATTAGTATCAATTTCTTAATTAGTCTCAATTAATACTAAAATTATTAATTAGTATCAATTAATATTAATAATCAACAATTGTTATTAATTAGTATCAATTAATAATTAATTCATTACAAAAATATATAATATTAATTTTTTAATAATTAATACCAATTAATATTGATACCAATATAAAAATTGTTGATTTTTTTTTCTTTTTTTTTCTTCTTTCTTTTTGTTAATTTTGTTTAATTTATTAATTCATCACATATTATTTTTTTAATTTATTAACTGTAGCTGGTAGCTAGGGTTTCAACGCCGGAGAACAACGCAGATCGAGAGAGAGAGAGAGAGAGGGGGATGGCGGCGGTTAGAGTTTCAGATCGCAATCGCGATCATAAATAGAGAGAAAGAGCACGGTTCGATCTTGACGGTGGCAAACAACGCTGGAAAACAACGCAGCTAGAGAAAGAGAGATGGCAGTGGTTAGGTTTCAAATTGCGATCGCGATGGTAACGGGAGGTGACAACGGAGTAGATATTAAGAGAGAGAGAGAGAGAGAGAGAGAGAGAGAGAAGACAGATCGTGAAGAGAGAGAGAAAGAGAAGAGATAGCGGTTAGTGAGAGAGAGCTCTGGTTTGTTTGCCAGAAATCGCCTCTCTCTCTCTCTCTCTCTCTCTCTCTCTCCAGTGAGCAAATGAACAATGTTTTGAGAAAATGAGTTTATATACTTGGGTTTTTGGTAATAGTTGAAATTGACGATGGGCATTTAAGTAATTTTGCTCATCGATTTTCAACTTTCCGTTAAAAACTGAAATGGGAAAGCAGCTCCTCCCCTAATCAAAGAAAAAACTAAAAATCAACTTATAAAAAGGTATAATCTACACCATTAAGTTACACCAAATACTCAAAAATAACTTATTTTAAGCTATAAGTTGACTTGAGCTGAAAATAAATTGTGCCAAACAAACAAGCACATAGATTCATAAGTAAAGGGTTGATGTAACTATTATATAATGGCCCTGTTTAATAATGACTTTTTAAATTAAAATATATAATAAAGATAAAATATGTTAAAATAATTAATAAGATAAAATGTCACATTTAAATTATAATCATTTCACTTTTTTTCTCACAATTATCAATCAATTATAAAAAAAAGCAATCAACTTTTAAAATACAATTTTTTTTAATCAGACTAAAATAATTAACAATTCAAAAAGCCAACTAAAATGACTAACTTTCCAAACGAGCCTAATAAATGAGGGGTTGAGATGATGATATTACCTATGGGTGTTTGCGGTTCAATTGCGGTCAGAAAACCTATAATCCGTCATTCGTCCGACGGATTGGTGTATTGAAAAAAATCAATCCGCATTCGTCTATCGGATTGATGGATGCGAATTGAGCGGATTAATGGATTGGCTGATAGATGCGAATCGGTTTGGCAGTTTAAACTTTTATAAATTTTGAACATAATACAACTTGTGAACATTTTTTTTTATAACAATCCAACTCAATATAACCAAAAGATTATCAAGTAAATTGTCAAATATCAATAATAAATTCGTATAAAAAAATCATGCATTATCAAAACTATTTCATTATTTTTTTTTATTTAAAAACTATTTATTTGAATTTTTTTTAAAATGACAAAATTAAGTATTATATTTTTCACACAAAAATACCAAATATTAACACTAACGTCGCGTTTGGTAACGTTTTTGGTGTATGCTTACAAAAAAATTTTAAACTAGTTTTTTTTTTTTTTCGAAAAACATAAACTACAAACACATTTGGTTTGAACAAAATATTTGAAAAATTTTAAAAACACAAACTAAAAAATATGTTTGTTCATGCCTAAAATATTTATATTTATTTTTTGTTATTTATGACAACGTGATCATACACATTATAATTGAAAAAAAAAATTAATTGGAAAAAGGGAAAAAATTATTTAAAAAAACTAATTGGAAAAAAAATTTGTTAGTCAAAATTTTAAATTTCTATTTAAAAACTAACATAACCTCATTTTTTGAGTTTACGTTTTTTTCTCAAATTTACAAACTGAGACAACTATTTATAAGCCAAAAAGTTATCAAACAAGTTTTTATGACAGTTTTTAAATTTTTTGTAAATATAAAGTAAAAACTGAAAACGAAATGATCACCAAATAGGCCCATTAACATTTGATAAAAGAATTTTTAAATTAAAAATAAATTGAAAATACAATAGAATATTTAAACTATTTTTCAATTGAAAATACAAACCGAATATCTAAAAAAATTAAAAACACAAAGTCTTACAAATTATTAAGAATGCCGCGGTTTGACAGTTCGGTTGTTGACAAATGAATCTCAAATCTACTAACCATCCAAAATTAGACGAATTAAAAAAAATTAATCCACAATTATCTTCTTACCATCACAAATCCATCCAAAATGCGGCGAATCGATTTGATTAGACGAATTTAGCCGGATGAAAATATTAATATTAGCTAATAACTGGGGGTCTTGGTGTAATTATAATCAACCTTGTTATTTTGCTGTGGAAAAGTTTCAGCCGCCATTCACTGGTTTCTGGAATTCCGAAGCATTCGTCTGAGCCACACGCACACCCAAATGTTGAAGAGAGAGAGAGAGAGAGACTAGTTGAAGTTGAAAATCAAAGACCCATCTCCAAAACCCAACTTTTTAAACTTCAAATCCACTCTTTTGCCTCCTCCACCAGGTAAAATTTCACTTTTTTTCTATGTATCTTTGTTTCTTTTCTCTGATTCTTTTAGTATTTCCACGAATTTCAATGCCAACATGTCTTTTTTCTTTACTTGTCTTTCATTTTTGTTTTGTATAGTTCGCAATTGAAGCAATTATTAGCTTTGAAATAGTTAATAAAGTACTGAAGCATTTTAATATAGGTTGAGAAATAAGAATTAAGTTTTGATGGTTTTTTGTGCTGTTGAAGAATGGGAATATATTGTTGCGCCAAAAATGTTTGACAAATTGCCTGACCCAGTTTTTAACTTTTAAAGATTCAACAGGAATTAGTTCTTTTTAATCTTTCTTTTCTTGGTTTGACATTTTGCCTGGGCGGCTTTTTCTAATGAATTCGTGAATTTGAAGTGTTAGGCTTATTGTTCAAAGCTCACTCAAAACATATGATTATTCAAGTTCATCCTCCTTGCAAACAACTGGGTTGCTCATTTTTAAATCCCATTATCTACTTCCTGTGTCAAGAAGTCATCCTGCATTATAACATTTTTTAACATACTTAAATGAGGATCCATCAATAATACTTATTTGGGCAATGGAAAGCCTTCTGTTGATATTGTAACTTCACTTGTCTATGATGAGGATAAGCTCAAAGTTAGGGAGAGGGAAGACGCAGATGGGTCAGTGAAGTGGTTTGTAGCTTTTTGTGTTCGATAAAGTTTCGTTTCAATTAATGTCATTTTGTTAGGAGCCAAAATGCTTGTATACAGAGTAGTTCTTTTTGTTTTGACAGATCCTTATTGCAAAATTCATACCATTCCAAGAACTAAGATTTAAGGTACAAATCTATGGTCTTTTGTAACTTGTGTTCTTTCCACTTGGTATTTTGGCAACTGGGACCTATTACATTGACTATGCTTTGACTTCTCCCAAACTCACTTACTAATGCACTCTGGAAATGTTGCACAGTAATCAGAAGAAAGTAATTTTGCTTTGCTAAAAGATAGAGAAAGGAGTCTTTATCTTCTTCAACAAAAAATGCAGGAAGAAGAAGTAAACAGATGCCAGATTCAGGAATGGTACCCAAAATTTAAGTCAGTCTCTATCAAAACCTTGATTCATGAACTTCCAGAATCCTTTATTAAGTATCTTCTTGATGATTCTGGGCCCTTCCTTCTTCCTCTTTCCATATCAAATGAAGATGCCCTACCCAATAGAGTCCATAAACCTGAAGAGGAAGAAGATTATGTTGTATCAGAAGGATCTGGAGACGAATCAGAACAACCTTCACCAGCACCTTCTTTCCCAGAACTTGAATTGCAGATCAAGAAATCTATTGAATCCCTTGGGGGTGCTATCTTTCCCAAGTTGAATTGGAGTGCACCTAAAGACTCTGCTTGGATCAGCTCAACTGGAAGCCTCAAGTGCACCTCTTTCAGTGAGATCGCACTTTTGCTACGATCGTCTGACTCTCTTGTCCATGATCTGTGTCATGCATATGATTCGTGCAACGACAAGAGTTCATCAAGACCCTCAAGTTTCTTCCTAGCTCTTCGCAAGTGGTATCCCTCTCTCCGTCCAGAGATGGAATTTCGTTGCTTTGTACATTGTCAGCTCCTAGTTGGAATTTCCCAACGTGAGGTCACTGGATTTTATCCTGCCCTTCTTGAGAGGAAAAATGAGCTAGAAGTGGTGATTCGGGAATTTTTTACGGATGAAGTGAGGATGAAATTTGAGTCTGAAAATTACACGTTTGATGTTTATGTTAGAAAGGATGGGCAGGTTAAGCTTCTGGATTTTAACCCTTGGGGTGCATTTACACTGCCACTGCTGTTTACATGGGAGGAATTGGAGCAAAATTTTAATGAAAATGGTAATACTTCGGAGTTTCGAATAGTAGAGAGCCAGTGTGGAGTACGGCCCGGATTAAAAACTGCAGTTCCTTACGATTACTTAGACACCAGTCCAGGGAGTGGTTGGGATCAATTCCTGAGGAATGCTGATGAGGAGTTGCAACGCCAGATTCAGTCCTCTGGCAAAGGTGATTAAGGATTTTGCTTTCCCCATTTCTGAGGTTAGTGTGACAGTTAATACATGTCAAATATTAGCTAAATATTTCATGCGCCTGTCGATTTTGTGTTTGTACAAAACCTTCTACTATTGCACTTCTATCTCATGACCACTTTCCTCTTCATCTTTTTTGCCTGTTCTTTTATAATTGCTTAATGTGATGGATTTTCTATATAAATATATGTAAAATAATAAATAAAAAACGGTCTTTTGCTCATCTGACTCAAGCTTGCCTTGTCCTATGCTCTTCGGTGTTGTCTCACAAAAGTTTCAGGAGAACCTATTGTAATTTTGTGTGATGATCACTTTGCTATTATCTTGGGTTTGCTAGTTGATGGTTATGAAAAGTGATAGATCAATTTCAGTGATCCTGTCTATGTTGCAGATTTTATGTTCATTTGTCATTGTCAGCATGATAGAATCAGATCTAACCTCTCAATAGAAGGAAGATATGTATGTATAGGGTTCTACATTGTGTTGCAAGAATGTGTTCGTTCAGATGGATTAAAAGTTACTAGAATTCCAGAAAATTTGGGTTAAAAAAAGTTTATTCTTGATTGAATTAGCTAGTGTTTCACACGAAGACCATCTCAAATAACTCTCCAAAAATCTCGCCCTCTCCGAGACCAGTAATTGAAAACTTGGAAACTTGATTTTATTTTGCTTGATTGCATTAATGAATAATTCACACAGATCATCTCAAACATCCAATAAACTCTTTTCAGTTCCAGTGTAATCCATATCCTTGGATAATCCAAATCCCCTAAAGTTACGTATTGCTGTATTTTATAGAGTAAATTATCTATTGGTTTAGATAACAATTTACACTATAATTCATTATAAGTGTATATACCTATGTATTTATTTCTTCATTTCTAATCTTAAGCTTATCCTGTGCACAATTATTAACCAATAAAAAACTTACTTTGTAAGTTACTGCACAAATTAACCATAGAAGAGTCAGACTCCTCCTCGGATGGGGTACTTACTGGGTCAACTTGTAAGCAAGGTTCAAAAGAGTAGTAGTTAATTAATGCCATTAAGGAGGAAGCTCATCTAATGGATATACCAATCCAGTTAGGCTCTACAAAAATGTTCTGGGCAGTAATCTTTGCATTTACTCGATTTTTACTAGAATACTCACTGATAGTACAGCTGATGTACTTCATACAGCAAGACAATTACTAGGAGGGAATTATTTCGGTGTTTTGGATGAGGAATTCTGATATCTATTCGAGTGTTTTCTGTATCCTGTTTGTGCTAAATCTTGTGGTATTCTTCAAATGAAAGAACATAATGCTTTGGCCAACAATGACATTAGTTTCTGCATTTGTTTGTTTATTGAAATTCTTGTTTTCTCTTCTGAATTCTAACATTGTTTGAAACTTGTGATTGATAGATTACTCTAGCTTTGTGTGACAAAAAATATGGACTTTTCTTGTGCAGCTCATAACTGAGGTGGAGGATTTCAAGCCTACGAGCTATCTGTGTTGTCACGCCCAAGGAAAATGGGTATTCTATTACCCATCTTAAGAAGGAAGTGATGTGAATTTTCAAAACTCAGTGATTTCAATTTAGAATGCAAATAAATTTAGTTGATTCACTGAAAGCTTTACTGAAAGCACAAATGATAGTAGTGGACCTGAGTTCAAACTGGCTTCAGAGTGAGCCTTCCGTTGCATTCAATACTGTAATGAGTTCATTGTTTGTGACATTCTGGTTGTTCTTGTTCGGATGTGTTTTTGCATACTATCCTTAGATTGTGTTTGGATCATAGATTTGGATTTCATTGCTAAATTTCTACCCAAATCCATGATCTAAACACAACCTTAAAGAAATTATTAACTGGTGACTGCTCAAAATAACGATGTTGGAGTTGGATTATGGGTATGGTTAGAGAGGGTACAGCCTGGCAGGTTGTCTACAATCTGCAAAACAAACATTTTAGATCTGTGTAGCTGGTGACTGCTCAAATGCAAGGCCTGAAGCTGAATGGTTGGGCAGTTTTTGAGGTGCCTTCCGGTGAAAAAAAAAAAGAAAAAGAAAAATTAAACATGTTTATATTACTAAAAACAAAAATTAAAAAACATGTTGTCCACGTGCTTTGAAAACAAATAAGGTGATAGCTGAAAGAGGCTGTCAACGGTCAGAATAATAGCTGGCCATGTAGCATGGTGATCGGAGATGATTTCGTTTGGAGGGGGTTTTCAATGAGGTAATCTCAGACAATGGTAGTTGTAAGCGGCCGAAGGTGAGGATGGCTAAACAATGAATGAAAATTTCGTTTCTAAAAAAATTCATTTTGTAGCCGGTTATAGTGATGAGCGGTAGGTGGTTGATAAACATGGTGGGAGGGAATGAAAGAATGAAAGAATTTGATAACTTCTATAAGTATTGTTACAATTTTTTGAAAACAAAGATAAATAACAAGTTTATTTATTTATTTATTACAATTTTCAAAATTTTATAAATAAAAACTTATAAATATAAACGTTATTAAACAGATCCTAAACTATTATGTTCTCTGTTTTCTATTATCATTTTGAGTTGAATCAGATAAAAACTGATGCAAAATAACTACATAATAGAAAATTATTACTCTGCCACATAGAAATATCACAACAGTACTGTAAAAATCCCATTTAACAAAACACAAATGTCTCGCAAGCATATTGGAAGTTTTCCAATACCACATTGCATTTCAAGCATAGAAAACACCTGACAGATTGCAACATATCAACCAGCAAAGTAATTATGTAAGAAATGCATTGTTGGAATCACTTTCCAAACTTAACAAGGGCCACTATTAGCACTCCATAAATTATTTTAGATTCCTCATTTCTTTGAGCTCCTACTTATAAATTTTGAAACTCTCAAAATTTTATTTTCTCCTCAAATAATATCAAAATTACCCTTGTGAAAATATTTCATCCATTGAATGCACACCCTTGCACACTCAAAAAAAGCCCCTATTCCAAAAAATCCTAACAAAATTCACCAAGAAGAAGAAGAGCCAATGTGATTATTGTCTCTGCTGTCTCATCATCCACCATTATCACAGTTGGTATGCTCTCTTTCCCCCCTCTCTCTCTCTCTATATATATATATATATATACATAATATATACATAATTTTTTAGTTTTCTCGTAATAATTTCTTCTCTTATAGGAAAAAAAAACTTATAATAATTGGTTTGGTTGGTTTTGTTAGTAGATAATATAAAATTGTGAGTTTAGCAGAGAATTACGCAACAATATTATCAAAGCTACATGATGAAAGAATAACTTTTTAACCTGATAATGGATTTGGGCTATTTCTGATAATTTTTGCAAATGTTAAAAATTTTGACCATTCAATATGTTAAGAAATTTCCATGTTCGGGCCTATATTCCCGAATTTGAAAAAATAAAAACTTTTGCAAGCGTTAACAATTTTGACCGTTCAATGTGTTAAAAAATTTTCATGTTCGAACCTACATTCCCGAACATTACTTATTTGCTTAGAAATGCCTTCCCGAACAAATAAGTAATGTTCTGGACTGTATTCCCGAACTTAAAAAAATGAAAACCTTTACAAGCGTTAACAATTTTAACCGTTTAATGTGTTAAGAAATTTCCTTGTTCGAACTTGCATTCCCGAACATTACTTATTTGTTTGGGAATGTCTTTCCGAACAAATAAATAATGTTCGGACCTGAGTTCTCGAATTTCGGTTATATGTTCGAGAGTTCAGTCCCGAAAAAATAACAAACATATTTTATTATTTTTGCCATTTTTTTTCAAAAAACTTACTCTTACAAGACCAATCTCCTCTAAGTTAAAGACAACATCAAAGCTATGAACCTTCTCTAACTTTTATTGTTGTACTCCTCTCGTCTTATAGAGGAGTTGTTACCAAAAAAACTTCTACTCATAATCATTGCCGGAGAAGTATAGATAGTCAAATGGTTGCCACTATTACCGCCGAAATATTACCGCCAAAGGATTTTCAAAGTTTTGAGGGTGAGTAGCTTTTGAAGGTGGGATTTGAAAAAGACAGATGGTGGTGATAGAGGTGGGTGCTCTCATAAACCCTAATTCATGATGTAGTATGTGTGTGCAAATTTAATTGTGAGATGTAATATCCCAAAATTAATGATGTCCTTTATAGTAATTTTATTTGAAATTATTATTGTAATTAAAAAAATTTAAAAATTGAAGAGTTCAAAATAATTTATGAGGTGCTAATAATGACACTCACTTAAAATTAAGGATAAATTACAAATACACCACTGAAATTTGATTAAAATACAAATCGTCCCTCATGTTTACATCACACCCTAAAATTTTTAATTTCATAACAAATCACTCATTTTATCAATAAATCATCAAGTCAATTAACAATTTTTAATGATGTTACAAATTTGTTTCAATAAATAATTTAAGTAATTTTATTATTGTATAAAAGAGCAATTATGAATTTCTTTTTTCAATTAATTCTGTTAAATAAAAAATTTTAACAAAAGAGTAACAATTTGTATTTTAAGCAAATATCAAGAAGTGTATTTGTAATTTACTCTAAAATTAAAGTAAAAAAGCCAACAGAGATAAGAGGGGTCGGTCATACAAGCATATGTGTAGGCTAAGCTCCAGAAAACATTTATCTTACAAACATAAAGACTATATCAAGAATATAACCAGAAAACGAAGTGAAAGTTACAGATTTGATTTAACAACAAATCCGAAAGAAAGAAAGAAAAGTGCAGAGACAAACCAGGTCACATTATCAATGCAACCTTGTCAACTCTTCTACTCTCTTCATAAGCTCCTCCACTGAAACACACATTGCCTTCGATATCTCTTCCATTCGAACCCTTCCCAGATCAAGGAATGACTCGATTAGATCTCCATCCAAGAAATTTTTGGCATCTACGGTCTTTTTCTCATTGTAGAATGATCTCCATTGCTCGTGACTCAATCCTCCAACACCCTTTATCACTTTCCTCAAGTTTGATTGGAGTTTCTCGAAGAAGAGGTACTGGTCATGAGGAAGGGAGGCAATGACCCCGATAACACCGTTAACCGTGCCAAAAATTACAGTTGGAATCTGACCCACATCGGAATCTGGCAAGCGCATGACAAGAGAGCCGTGTCGGAACCGGTTGACGAATTCACCGAGGTGGTACTCTCCGACAACCTCAAGACGGCCACGCTCCTCATCAGTGGCACCTTCACTGTTCTTTCGGACAGTGAAGAGGTTGAAATTATTCTCTCCACCAAGGTAAATTTCATCATCAAGGATCTCAACGGCTGACATCCAATTTGCATTGTAATCGCGGGCTCGTTCCTCAATTGCACCCTCCTCATGCTGAAGACACCACCAACTCAAGAGCATTAGCAAGAAAATAGAATAAAACTATACAACTAATTTGTCAAATTCATGGCACATCTAAACCGCCGACAGAAAGGACAAGAAATACCCACATGAAGGGGTCCACCTAGACACCTTTAGAAGTACTAGCAAAATAAAAGGAGATTCACAATTACATATACTATGAATGGATTGGTCACTTCACCTTATAGATTAACAAGGAGATTGATTTCATCAGATCACCAACAACAATGAAATCTCCGCGAGTTTGAACATAAAGGGCAAGTATGTGTCCGTGATGCCCACATTCAGACTGCAATTCCCGGCTACCATCATCACGGAGCATCCACTTGTACAACTGAATCTTTTGATTGATAGCAGCAAGAAGCTTTCCATTAAAGGCATTTACAGAGTAAACAGCCCCCTTGGTTTCCTTCTCGGCAATTAGCTGTAACTTCTGATCTTCAACTATGAATACCAGTATCCGTCCCTGTGGTAGAAGGAGATTCAAAATAAGAGGTAAGCAATTTGCAAAACTTTGGTTCTATGTGAGCAAAACAGGACCTTCTATGGGTGATATGTAGGAATAGGATTAAAACAGAAAATTATGGTTGCCCAAGAATTCCATTCTAGAATATCCAGTACAGCAGAACTATGTGCCCGTGTCATCTCACTCAAAAAACCAATAATAGAGTGCGAATGGGCAAGGCTCAGCAGCATTTGTTATGCATATTTGACTATTGTACTTGTTCTAGAAGTTTCTACCTATCATTCAGGGACAAAGCTAGAACTTTTTCCTTGGGGGCCTCAGAAAGGATTCAGTTAATTCCATTATGACAAGTACTTTACTTAAAAAAAATTCTGCAATGAAATTATCACTGAAGAAAATAGATTAAAATCATATGTTCATACGTGCTTTTATTTTATTGGATGTCATATAAATGTTGGATGCTTTGTAAGATACAGATTCATTACATAGGGCTATTTTCAATTGTAAGATCCTCACATGGAACTCATCTAATGGAAGAAGATGAAGCCCCAACGCTTCGTTAGTTCAAAAATTCAATAGTTTAAAAAGCAATTGAGGTTAGTAAATGACGATAACCTGCATGACATCTTACCTTGGTTGGTTCATTCTCCTCAGGCATAACATAAGCAGTCCCAACACAGTAATACACATTATTATCATCAGAAAAGGAGCAGCTAAGTATGGAGCAACCATACTCGTATTGGTCAAGTGGGTATGTTGATATGAACTCAAAGGTTTGGTCATCTAGCAAGCGGATAAAGTGCATTTCAGCCTCTTCCGTATTTGATTGGTTATACTTCATACTACATATGGCAAAGGTCCTAGTCTGCTCTTGATGACATATACGGCGTGCATGCTCCCCAAGAGGGATGGAGCGGATGTGAAGCTTTTGGATATCATCTATCGTGCCAATTGTAAGCTCCCCTTCTTTGGCAATTGCAAGGCTGTGGACAGCAAATGGACCACTCATTAGAAATCTTAACTAGAAAAGAGAAAAATGTGTTTAAAAAAATACAGTTTTAGCTTTAAACCAGCATAACATTGTACAAGAAAATAGACCAGGCAAAAATTGAGAGAATCAACGACGCATGAACCAATTGTAATGGTAACATTTGATAATTATAGAAAGCAATATTACATTAGGGAATCCAATGTCCGTAATACATTATAGTTAGATCCATTCTAGCACTAGCTAATTGCTTACCAAAAAAGAAAAAAAAAACCACCACAATTATGCAAGTATACACGTCCTAAGAGAGATCACTACACCTTTTCTTCCAAAGCAATTATTCTTTAATGACAGAAAACCACAACAGTGAAGAGAGAGAGAGTTCAACGGTAGGAGTGATGACTTTGACCAAAACAAACTGTAGAGCTAAAATTACAAAGAAGTGGCATAGAATTACTTTTAGAAGCACGGACTAGAATAAAAATTAAAAATTTCTCCTTTTCCCATTCAAGAAGTGTGTTTAAGCAAAAATACAAAAGAATCAAGTTCCAACATTTCAATTGACAATGATGAGGGGGGTAAAAACTTAAAATTAAGAGAGAGAGCCAAATTTACCTGTCTGGAAAAGCAGCAGAGTTGAAAGGGCACATATGACTGACCTCTTTCAAATTTACATTGCTGTAGAGTAATTTCTTGTTACTACTGTAAATGACAGTTGGCCTATCTGATGCAGCAAATACATGTGTTGTATTCTTTGATGAGAAAGTGCGGAGTGTTATAGGCTGGGTCCCAAGGGACACCTTTTTCCTATCTGTCAACTCCCCAGTGCTCATGTTCAATAAAAAGTTTAAGAGATGACCATCTCCAAGGGCACATAGCAAATAAGATATCTGAAAAGAAATCAAGCAATGGGGGCATGAAGTAAGGATAAACTGCGTAGATATATTTTACAAATAACATGTTGACGAAAGTGGCACACGCTCAGTTCCAAAGCCATCCCAGCGTCATTTTTCAGGAATCTCAATGCCAGATTGGTCCACCATTATTATGGTTCAAAACAATGCTTAAACAAAAGGGATCAAAGATCCAAAATTTTAAGTGGTTTATAATGGAAGACCCAGTCTAGAACGTGTGCCATTTTCATATATTGCAGTTGTAGAGCATTCTGAATCTATAATAGAAAATCTTACATTCCCTATCACAAGCAATCTGCATGCATGCAGATCAAGATAAATACAGAACACAGAGGCCCATAAAGCTTACGCATAAAACATACCCCTTCAAATGAACATAAAAGAACAGAGCGTGGTATAATCTCTCCTCCCAAATTTTCCTTCGTAATGAGATTCAAGTCAGGTAGAGAAAATATTCTAACACTTATATCAGTCCACATTCCCACCGCAGCTAGCTGACTGCAGTTGGGATTTTCACCGATGGGATTTATATCAAGGCATGATATATCATACTCCAATTGTGCATGTTTCACTTCTGTCAATATCCCATCACCAATTTCTAGGTACACTAAATGACCACCACCAGTAGCCAATAAAACCTGTTAAGAGAAAACGTACAATGAGAGGTCAAAGCTTGTAACATAACACTATATTGGATTAAGAGAAACTAATCATAAAGACAAAATGCTATGTCGACAATACAAAAAAGGATTCACTGTAGAGATCGCAATCACAAATTCATGCTCTTGAAAACATTTAACATGTTCAAAGTGCTGTCAAGCTAATAAGCCTCAGCTGCCAACCACCAAGAATAAGTACAGAGGAATAACAACGTACAGACTTCATGGGAATTACACAGACGAGACAATCTCTGGAAAGTATACAAAATAATGCATTTGAAACCTCTAAATCCCTCCATGAGTAATTGGATCTAGACTTTGAAACATAGAAGCTTAAAGAGTACAAACAAAAAAGTAATAAATGATTTCTAAAGGTTGAACTTGTAGAATTGAAAAATAGAAAATAGGGTAATTTTTCCTAACCAAATAGAAAACGGAAATCAATATGATTATTTCATGCAAATGCTGATGGCTGAATCAATGAATGTACAAGGTGGCAATTGTACCAACCAACCAAACCAAGCCTAAAGTCCCATCAAATGGGGTCCACTACATGAATCCTTCTTCTCCACGCGGCCCTATCAAAGGCCATTTCGTTAGTCAAATTAAGTAGATCCATATCTCTATTTACAAGGCTAACCAATGTTAATCTAGGCCTACCCCGTCCCCTAACACTTTCATCTATCGTTACAGCATCGCATCTCTTCACTACTGTCTCTGTTGGTCTCCGTTGAATATGACCAAACCATCTCAATCGATTCTCTTTCAATGGACAAATAGCTGCAGGCACAGGGCCTCATTCTGGGCTATTGGCCCGCATCTTGAAAGGAAATGAGCCACATGTTGTCTTGGATCTCCTGTTCCATCAAACATTTTGAAATCTGGTTGGGAAAAACCAGAAGGGAATGGAACAGCATCTACCCATGCTGGGTAAGGTTTTGTAATTATTCGAAAGTTCTCATCATCTTTTTCTTTGACTTTCTTTACTTGTCTCCTCACCATATCATCAATCATGGCCATGAACATTGGATTCATACCACCACTGGTTAGATCAGAGTAACAAGGACCATTGCCCCCTGGGGCTAGTGTACTTTGTATGCCTACAGATGTCCCCACAACAGGTTGTGTCGTTTGTTTGGGTGCACTTCCTGGTCCTGTCATTTGGGCCTGCGACTGTTGCATTTGCTCCAACATAGCAGCCATTTCCCGTTCTCTTCTCTCGAGTTGTTCCTGTAGGGCCACCACTTTTTCCTTGAGACCTTGGTCTTGCTGGACCTGCGAATTTTCACCTTCTTTCTCAACCTCAGTCATCATAACTGCGACTTTGTTGATATCTTTCAATTCATTGTTTCCAATATTCGTTGAAACAAACGAGATAGAATCATGTTGTTCGTATAAAGGATTATCAACCCCCACAACATTATTCATATTTGAAGCATCTGACTGCGATGCTTTGTTTTGAGCCTGACGGGTTATGGACCTTGTCACAGGCCCTTTTCTTATTCCCTCCATAGATAGTTCAACCAAAGTAGAAATATTTCTCAAGGGTTGCTTACCCTCATCCACCTTGGATTTTCCAACAAAGATAGGACTTTCAATTTGTTTTTGGGGTTCATCTTTCGAGAGAGCCCTTTCAATAGCTCCTATAACATTTGTTGCCACTGTTCTTAGTTCCAGTTTCTTTAAAGCTTTATTTCTTCTTCGCCTTTGTCTTTTCGAAACTGGACCGAATGACATATCAAGTTGAGCCCCTAAGGGCATAGAAGGAACCGTTTGTGCCTTTGCAAATTCCTCATGAATTTTCAAAACAGTCCCTACATTTTTAGAGTGGGTCAATTGATGTTGATTCAAATCCCGTTGGGCCAAAGGGTGTTTCTTATTCTGTTGGGCCAACAGGTGTTCCTTATTCTGTCGGGCCAACGGGTGTTCCTTATTTGAATCCTGTTGAGCCAACGAGTGTTCCTTTGGCTCCTGAGAGTTGACTAAGATTTGGTTTGACCGATTTTGTGCTCTGAACAGAACTATCGGTTTATAGGCATCAACTGTTTTTTCAACAACAGGGGCCTTTTTTCCATCAACAGAAGTTTGGGTCATTACCCTCCTCCCAATGGCCCTAATGATGGCCATGTTTTCAACAGAAGCTTTCTTCTGGGCAAACTCCACCATTTTAATGGAGTCTTCTACCCTTTTGAGTAGTTGGGCCACAACATTTTTGGTTGCCCCCGTTGAAGCTGCAACAAAAGTCGTAGTTGCAAACTGATTAGCCTCCTTTGCCTGAATTAAAAAGCTCTTCGTTCGGGCTGTGGCCCTCACAATTGCGTACTGCTTTGACGCTTTCACATAATCTTCAGTAATCTTTCTCAAACTTTCAGCTTTCTGGAGAAGTGTGACTTTTTTCGTCACACCAGTTACCTTCGGGACAGCCAAGAGCTTTCGCTCCGGAGCCCCTTGGGTGGCAGGGGAAAGAAGTGCATCTTTCCAGGATTTCGTTGACTCTACCTTTGGGACAGCCAAGAGCATTCGCTCCGGAGCCCCTTGGGTGATAGGGGAAAGAAGTGCATCTTTCCAGGATTTCGTTGACTCTACCTTTGGGACAGCCAAGAGCATTCGCTCCG